>PVKZ01000629.1:324083-682895 GCA_004027375.1 Macroglossus sobrinus
AAAGAAAGAAAGAAAGAAAGAAAGAAAGAAAGAAAGAAAGAAAGAAAGAAAGAAAGGAAGGAAGGAAGGAAGGAAGGAAGGAAGGAAGGAAGGAAGGAAGGAAGGAAGGAAGGAAGGAAGGAAGGAAGGAAGGAAGGAAGGAAAGAAAGAAAGAAAGAAAGAAAGAAAGAAAGAAAGAAAGAAAGAAAGAAAGAAAGAAGACTAATATAAAATAATCTTGAATGTCAAGTGTAATTGAAAAATATTTTTTAAAAGGGGGGGAAGTTGAAGGAGAATAAGGGGTTCAAATCTTTAATTATAAAATAAGTCATGAGGATTTAAAGTACAGCATAGGGAATATAGTAAAAAATATTGTAATAACTAGATATGGTGCCAGGTGGGTATTAGACTCATCACAGTGATCACTTCTCTAGGTATAAAATATCGAATAACTATGGCATACACCTTAAACTAATATAAAATTGTATGGTAGCTATATTTTAATAATCTTTTAAAGAGAAAAATAGTTCTATGTCCCCTGTGAAGAGTCAGAATACAGAAGATAATTTTATATGAGCCATTTAAACCCTGGCATATCTATAATGAATTACCACTCTGAGTGCATGTAGGGTGAATGGAGAGAAGGATGGAGGAGCAGGGATAATTTACAAACATCTTAAAAAGAACACACCAAAAATCTTATTTGCATAAAGTCTTTCAGTCTCTTTAGAAAGGCACAGAAGCCACTGGGAAACACATAGAAGAAGCCTGCAAAGCTGCTATTAATTTTTTGGGGAAAAACCCTTCAGATCAATAGGTCACCCCCAAGGTCTGAGGTAAAAATTTTTTAATTTTTTTATATTATTGTAAATGGAATTATCTTCTTAATTTCATTTTCAGATTGTTCATTGCTATAGATAGAAATACAATTGATTATTGTATATTGATCTCGTATTCTAAAACCTTGCTGAAATCTTTTAATATTTCTAGTTTTTTATAGATTCTTTAAATATTACAATATACAAAATCATGTCATCTGTGAATAGAAATGTTTTTACATATTTATTTCTAATCTTAATGGCTTCAAAAAATTTGTCTTGCCTAATCGCTAAAATCTAAAGTATAACATTGACTAGAAGTGGCCAAGAGTAGACATCCTTTGTCTTTTTCCTAATAATAGTGGGGAAAGCTTACAGTCCTTTACCATTAAATATAAGGTAAGTTGTGGGTGTTTTGCTGATGCTCTTACTCAGTTTAAAGAGGTTCCCTATATTTTTACTGTGTTGACTCTTATAAACAACATGATGTGGACTGTGGCTGTGTATAATTTTTTGTCCATTTCTCATGTTATTAGTATGAATTATAGAGTGCAAGGGATACTCATTTTTAAGGCATTTGGTACATACTGCTGAACTCTGACCAGGATGAAGAACCCCTCCAGGACTTGGTAATAAGTCCCACGGATGAGTAGAGTCATATCAAACTCTGTTCCCTGACATGGGATCTACCACACAAATGCCCTTGAAGTAGGTACCTACACAGGAAGATCCAGAAATAGACTCCCAGAAATACTCATTCTGAAGAACAATAGACTTGGATCCTTGCTTGGGGTCAAGAAAATCTTTGGGGAAGCCTTACTGCCTGCTGTGTTTGTTGGGAGAATGAATAGCTCCTCATGTATTATTTACAGGCTCTTCAGCCAGGGAGACTTTGGCATGATGTTGGGAATAATTAGTTCAATATGGAGCTTCATAAAAAGACAGAATCTGAAAATCATTTTTTTCTGGAGTGAGAAAATGCAATGTCCCATTTTCCTTGCTGTTTTACCTTGCCCAATTCGCTTTGCTTTTGTGAGCCTCAATTTTCTGATCTGTCAAATGGTGGTGATGATGTTGGTGGTAATGGTGATGATTTAGTCACTATCTCTCCAGCTATGAGATTCGAGTGAGTAAATGAATGTGAAAGTGCTTTGAGAATTTAAGTAAGGGTAAACATCACGGGACACTACAAAAACACTCATTCAGGGAGTGGTTCGCTATTCAGCCCTGACATTTACTCCCTTTCCTTTACCCCCAGATCTAACTTTAAAATACATCTACTTGCCTCTGTCTCCATTCTTGACACCCAAATCCAAACCAGTATCATCTCAGGCCTTGGTCTCCCTCTTCCTCCCTTCACCCAAGGGGAGCTTTAAAATTAAGTCACATCACATATTTTCCTGTTTTAAAACCCTGCTGTCATATCATATCACATTTAGAATACTGACTGAACTCCTCACAGTTGCCTGTAGCCCCATGGTTCCCACTGTCATTTCATACTTCTCTCCCCTTTACTTGGAGTGTGTACTGCACTCAAGCCACACTGGCTTTTACGGTTCCTCTAATTCACCCCGACACTCAGGACAGGAACTGAGCATGTGTGCTCTCTCTGCCTGAAATGTACTTCCTTCTTCTGTTCACTTTTTTTCTTTACAACTTCAGCTCAGTCATCACTTCTTCTAAGAAGTCTTCTCGAACTGTCTCATTAGAGAAAAATCCCCTGATTACAGGCTCTCATATCATCTACCTTTTGTAGCTCTTGTATCCCAAGAGCTGCTTCTGCTCTGGACTTTGGAAATTAAAATTATAGAACTGAAAAATTAATGACCAAAAGTAAAAAAAAAAAATACTTAATGGTGAGGCTCAGTAGAAGAATGACAGGCCAGAGAAAGAGTTAGTGAACTTGATGATAGACTGACATCAATAATCCTATCTGAAAAACAGAGAAAATAGGCTGAAAAGGATTGACAGAAATTTAGGAACCTGTGGAAATATACAGATTTAACATTTGTGTCATCAGAGTTCCCAAAAGAGAAGGGACATAGGGTGGGATTATAAAACATTTGAAGAAATAATGGCTGAAATTCCAAAATTTAGCAAAAGGTATATAAATCTACAAATTCAAGATGCTGAGTGAACCCAAAACAGGATAAACTCAAAGAAATCCATGACAAGAGACATAATTATCAAACTTCTGAAAATTAAAGAGAAATAAAAAAATCTTGAAAGTTTTGAGAGAGAATGACATCTTACCTATAGGTGTAAAACAACTGAAATGAAGGAGAACTTGTTATCTAAAACTGTGGTCTAAAGGAAATCATGAAACATTTTGCAAGTGTTAAAAATTTAAAAAGAACTGTCAACCCAGAATTTTGTGTGCAGTGAAATAACTTTCAAAGTCAAAGGAAAAAGAAGATATCCTCAGATGAAGAGAATTAGTTTAGATTTGTCACCAGCAAACTTGATCTAAAATGCTGCCTAACGGAAGTTCTCTAAAAAGAAAGGGAACAATAAAAGTAGAAATCTTGCAACGTCAGGGAGGAAAGAAAAAAAAAACAATGGAAAGCAGAAAAACAGGGATAAATATAACAGACTTTAATTCTCCTCCTCCTGAGTTGTCTAAAATGTGTTTACAAATTGAAGCAAAAACTATTATACTATCTGATGTGGTTCTCAATGTATATGAAGAAAATATTTAAGAAAATTGTATTTTAAATGGGGGAGGATAAAGGGATGTAAAAGAAGGTAAATTTTCTCTATTTCATGTAAACTGATGAAATGTTGATATCAGTAGACTATGATAAGTTATATGTAATATGATACCTAGAGTAACTAAGCTACACCAAACACCTATGCAAAGAAGTACACATAGACACACTACAGTTAAATAAGAATGAGATTCTAAAGAATGTTCAAATAACTAACAGAGAGGCAGAACAAAGGAAACAGAAAAACAAATACAGAAGGAACAAACAGAATACCAAAACTAGAATGGCAGATGTAAGCCATAAGATATTAGAAATTGCTTCAAATGCAAATTATCTACATATATAAATTAAAATATGAAAATCAGCAAAGGAAATTTTTAAAAAGATCCAACTATATGCTATCTATAAAATTTCACTTCAGACTTAATATATATTATTGAACATAAAAAGATGTGAAAAGGTAAACAATGCAAAAATAATAAAAATCAAATATGACAATATTCATATCAGATGAAGGAGGTTTCAGGGCAAAAATAATTATTGGTGACAAAGAGAAACATCACGTGATTGATGGTAAAACTATCAATACACCAAGAATATTTAGCAATTTAAAACATGTATGCACCAAAAACAGAGTTGAAAATTATACAACTCAAAACCTTATTAAAAAATTGATAGAACTGAAAAAAGAAATGGGAAAAATCCACAATTGCAGCCAGAGACTTCTACATCTTGCTCTTACCAACCAATAAAACTACTAACCAGATAGTAAGGGTATAGAAAAACTCTATAACTCTATCGAACTACAGGATTTAATCAACATTTATAAAAGACAATAGCAACAACAGCAGCAGAATGCACATTCTTTTCAAGTTCCCATGAAACATTCACCATGACAGACTAAATTCTAGGCCATAAAATAAAATAACCTCAATGTTAAAATATCAAAGTCATATAGGATATATTCTCTGACCATAATAGAATAAAAGTAGAAGCAATATCAGAAAGACAAAAAAGAAAAGTACAGATTAATATCCTTTATATATATACTTATGAATTCACTCCACGACTAAGTTGTGTTCACCTTATGGGTTAAGTGGTATTTATTCTAGAGTTGCAAGGCTGGTTCACCATGTGAAAGTCAATCATTGTAATCCACCATATTAAACAGGTGAATTAAGTAAAATATTGTGATCATATAAATTGATACAGATAAAGTATTTGACAACATTCAATACCCAATCATGACAAAAACTCTTAGAAACTAGAAATCGAGGAAAACTTTCTCAGTTTGACAAAGAACATTTATATTAAAAAAAAAAAAACCCTGACAGCTAACATCATATTTAATGGTGAAAGACAAAATGTTTTTCTTTAAATTTGGGAACAAGGTAGGAATACTGCCTTCAGCACTGCTGTTGAACATATTACTGGAAGTGCTAGCCAGTGCACTAAGACAAGAACAACAATAAAAAGGTATATAGATATAAAAGAAGGAAATAAAACTCTCCCTATTTGCAGATGATGTGATTGCCTGCATAAAAAATCTCAAGGAATCTATCAAAAAAATCCAGAAACTAATAAGGGAGTTCAGCAAGTTTGCAGGATACACAATGAACAAATGAAAAACAAATATGTTTCTATATATTAGCAATAAACGTGTAGAAAACAGAATTTAAAATGCAATACCATTTATACTCATTCAAAACTGAATTACTTAGGTGTAAATCTAACAAAATATGTATAGGACTTCTATGTTGAAAACTGCAAAATGTTATAAAAGAAATCAGTAAACATCTAAATGAATAAATCAACCTATCATGTTCATGGATTAGAAGACTCAACATTGTAAAGATGTCAACCGTCCCCAAATCCATATACACATTTAATACAACATATAGAGATAATATTGTTTTTATGTGTATATGGACAAAACTAACCTAAAATTATATTAAAAATGCAAAGGAATCAGAATAGCCAAAACCATTGTGAACAAAAAATCAGAATCACTCTATCAAATATTAGTGATTATAATATAATTACAGTAATAAATACCATGTGGTATTATTGGAGGAACAGACAAATAGAAAAACTAAAAAGAATAGAAAACTTAGAAATAAACCACATAAATATGCCCAACTGATTTTTGACAAAGGTACAAAACAAGTCAGTGGAGTCAAGATGCCTTTTCAGAACATACTGCTTGAGCAATTGGAATGCCACAGACCAAAAACAAACAAACAAACAAAATGACAATAAAAAAGCCTGAATCTAAACCTTACACCATACATAAAAATTAACTGTAAATGGACTTAATTGTAAAGTGTAAAACTATGAAACTTTCAGAGGAAAACTAAGGAGAAAATCTTTGGTATTTAGATTAGGCTGAGAGTTCTTAGATTGACACTAAAAGGCAAGCCGTAAGAGAAAAAAAATAAATAAATTGTACTTCATCGAATTTGAAAAAAAAAAAAAAAACCTTTGCTCTGTAAAAGACCTCATCAGGAGTAGTCAGAGTTATGCTATAGATTGCAAAAAAAATATTTGCAAACTGAACATCTACAAAAGACTCATATGTAGAATATAAAGAACTTTAACAATAAAACAACAACAAAGGCCAGTGTAATTGGAAAATAGGCAAAAGTCCCAAAGCCATTTCACTGAAGTGGTTATAAGGATGGCGAGTAAGTGTATGAAAAGATGTTGACTATGGTTAACAATTAGAAAAATACAAATGAAGACAACAATGGGATATCATGACAAAATAACTAGAACAGCTAAAATAAAAAATAGTGACAATATCAAATGCTGGCAATAATGCAGACAAACTGGATAACTCATACGTTGCTGGTGGGAATGTAAATTGGTACATCCATTCCGGAAAATAGTTTGGTAGTTTCTTATAAAATTGAACATATAGCTAACATATGACACAATAGTTAGTTATATTCTCAAGCAATTACTCCTGAAAAATGAACATTTATATTCATACAAAAACACATACACTATTTTTCTTAGCAGCCTTATTTGTCGATTTCTAAAAGTGGAAGAAACTACAACATCTTATAATAGGTAAACAGCTAAACAAAATGCAACATAACCATACCATGGAGCACTCAGCAATAAAAAGAAATGTACTACTGATACACGCAGCGACTTGGATGGATTTTATACATTATTCTCTTGAAATGACAAAATTAGAGTTAAAAAACAGATTAACAGTGGCCAAGGGCTAGGAATGGCTGGATAGGAGATGAGTATGAAAGGGTAGCGAGTGGAAAGCTATGTGGTAATGAAAAAATTCTGTAACTCAGCTTCCTAGGTGGTTATAGGAATCTATATGTGTGAGGAACTGATAAAGAACTATTTACATACACACACACACACACACACACACACACACACACACACACACACACACAGCACCAGCATCACGCTCCTGAATTTGATACTATGCTCTAGTTAGATAAATCACAATCATTGGTGGGAGGAGGTGAATGGGGCCTCTTGGTGTATCTTTACAGCTTCTTCTGAATCTATAATTATTTCAAAATAAGAAGTTTAAAAAAAGTCTGGCGAGCTCAGCTCTAATGCCAGGGGAAATCATGTGACTCTCAGGGACAGAGAAGGGTGTGAATCAAATGGCATACACGTGGAAGTGGTTTTGTGGACAAGTGAGTGAATGGAACATCGTTCTGCAACGAATGGAATTAGAGAATATTTGGAATATGAACTGATGGTGGGCATTATGGAGCAGACTCAGCTGTGGCAAAGCTTGAGTTACGTGACATGACTGAGTTACAGAGTTGTGACATAAGGCACTGTGGTTAGAGTCAGGAACACAATATGGCAAATTTGGAATTTGCTAAGGAAATTGAACTTGTTTTCATTGTGTGAAAAATGATTATAGCTATGTAAGTTGATGGATGTTAGTTAGCTTGATTGTGTTAATCATTTCACAGCATCATGTTGTACACCTTAAATGTATACATTTATTTGTGAGATATGTCTCAGTAAAGCTGAGGAAGAAAGGAAAAAATACCAAGTCATAACAAGATTAGTGTTAAACCCAAGTGAAGAAAGCCACAGTATTTTAATGACAGAATCAAAAGAATAAGCATGACAACATTGAGGAAGAATATTGTAAAGCTACTAAAAAGTGAAGTTCATTAGAAGAAAGGATTCTTTTTGCCTCTAAACATGTTTTTTGGGGTAGTGAATACCCTAAGATAACCACTGTGGTTCCCAAATCAGGCTGATGGTCCAAATCAACAGGGGCACTTTCAAAACATTCCCATCCCCATTTCCCATGGCCTTCAGTGAACCTTGCAATTCTTGAGCAGACTGGTTTGGGGGCTGCAGCCCAGGTGATTTTGAATAGGCCTTTTAGATGTCTTTCCCCCACCTCCATTCTCTGGTTTTCTTCCCTTCAGCAGCTTTACTTGCCACTCAGCCCACTTTCTTTTCGCTGTGCAGTGCAGTAGGCTCAGAGAAGGCCAGTCTTTTCCAGACACTACGCCTGTTTACACCAGTATCGCACCATGTGGTTTTGGCTGTTTGTCCACTGGCTGATAACAGGCCACTAACTAATGGGTCTCCGCCCTCTACCACTCACTTGTCCTTCCAGGAATCCTTTGCTGAATTCGGGGGAGAAAGCTCAGTTTGCTTCCTGTTGACTCTGTGCTGTAAGAAAGCTTGTATTTTTAGTGTAATCCCCAAATGACAGGGCAGTCCACACCCAGGCCTATGCCTCACAACCTTCACCATGACCTACTATGACCTACTGTGCTAGGCGGGTGCTGGCTCTTTCTCTGTTCCAGCTGAAGATTATTCCAAGAATTGCTGCTGGATGATCCAGCCAATCCTGAGATAACCTTTCAATCCCCAATCCAGAAAGGAAGTGTAGGGAGTAGAAAATACAGGTAAGCCTCCCCATGGCATCATAATGGGTGGGGAATGAGACCGTGATCACAGTTATTCAAACCACACAGGTAAAATGTAATGGGTTGGGAGAAATTTTCTGAGAACGTGCACTTTGTGCGTATTCTTTCCGGTCTCTATGATAACCCTGTGAGGCATAGGTTGTTGTGTTCAGTTTGGAGATGAGGGGATTAGTATTCAGAGATGTGAAGTTGCTTGCCTAAAGTTGCACATTCAGATGCCCAAAGTGGGGAAAGAGTGCAGTGTGGCTCAAGAACACAAACACACGAACTGTGGAGTTAGATAGAGTTCAAATTCCAGCTCTGTCACTAGCTAGATGAGTAACCTTGGACAAGTCCCTTTCCTTTTCTTCTACGTGGAATGGGATCTCTGCCTTACCTTCTCAAAGAGCTACTGAAGGGCTCGGATGTAATAATACTGAAGGTCAAGCATCCGGCCTGTAGCAGATGTTCAGGAAATGGTAACTCCTCTTCCTCAAGGCCACCGTAGCCTGCATTATAACCTAGGTGTTCAGTTCCAGCTTAGTTTCTGAACCTTTGTCTTGAGAAACGAGGTAAAGCTACTGCTTTGCAGGACATACAACATGCAGAGAAATGGCCTGGAAGGGACTTCGATCCAATGCAAGAGAGCCCTGTCCCCTGTCCTCGTGACTCAGCTATACCTGGGAGATGGATGTTGACCAGTTTTCTGCCATGGCCTATCAGCAAGAGGCTCAATCTGGCTGGTTTGAGGAAGGAAAGCACACTCACGGGTCAGAAGTTTCTCTTGGGCTCATTGGACTTCTGTCCTTTTAAAGCTTTTCAATCCTGTATAAGTAACACACACTAACCTACTGTGCACAAACCTCTACCTATGAGTTATTTACCATGTATTCTCTCCTATGACCCTCAGAATGCTCTGAAACGTAGAGGGGCATCATTATTTGCATTGAACCGTTGCAGATGATGCTGAGCCGGGGCCAGGAGAGCTAGTGATTGGCAGAACTGGAATCTGAAGCCTGGTTGTTGCCTTTCAAACTGGACTTTACGTCCTAGCCTCTTTCTTTATTAAGAAATTTATTATATCCCTCCCCCAGCTCTCAACACACACACAGAGACATACACAGCCTAAAAAGCCTCTGTACTCTAGGTGGGTAAAGAGTCTGTTCCTCTGATCCTTTACCTACAAACCATTCTTGGGTCCCTTCGCTGGGGCACAGTTTGGGTTGTTCAGTGCCACTATGATGTGGGACCTGGCAATGCTTAAAGCCAGACAGACCTGAATTTGAATCCTAGTACTGCCTACCCCCACTTACTTTCTGCACAAATTCTCAGAAATGGAATTTAGAACCTAACTCATCTGTGTTTAAAACTTACAGCATTTTCTCCCCTTTGCTTTGGAATAAAATCCATGGTCTTTATAGGAGCCCACAAGTCCTGTATGGCCTAGGCCCACCTGACTTTATTCCATGATGCTCTTCCCTCACCGATGGCCCAGCAGACATAGGGCCTACGCAGAGACAGGCCTCCTACCTTTGGCCCCTCTCACTCCTGACAGTGGGCCTGCCCTGGCATGGAACTCACTAACTTACTGGTGTCAAATGGCCTGCTCCTGCCAGGATGTTCCCGACAGGGCTAGTCATGGGCTGATGCCACCCCAAGTCACATACATGTATCTCAGCCCTCCATACTTGCATCTATCATTCTTGGTCATGCACTATGCCAGAGGAAACGGAAGGACCTTCACCAAATGGCAGGGTTTTAAGAAACATAGGATATTGTACAGAAGACCCCAATCTACGCTTTTGGCTAGGGAAACTGAGGCCAAAGGAGGGAACAACATTTTCCCCAGAGCACTAGAATTAGAATTACAATTTCTTACCCCAGTGTCAGGAGATCATTTCTATTTTCTGCAAACAGGACTGTGCTCTCAAGAATTGCTTACAGTACTGGGGGGGTGTGAATCTGAGGTGGAGGCTAAGACAGGAGGGATGAAGTTTGAAGAAATATGTTTGAAACACTTACTAAGAGTCAATTGGGTAAAACTATCTT
Source organism: Macroglossus sobrinus (assembly GCA_004027375.1). Lineage (NCBI taxonomy): Eukaryota > Metazoa > Chordata > Mammalia > Chiroptera > Pteropodidae > Macroglossus > Macroglossus sobrinus. The sequence goes on from PVKZ01000629.1 coordinate 334,560, forward strand.
GAGACAAAGAACACACAGAAGTTAGACAAGGATGCACAGAGTGCATGGGCTAAAGGGGGTGAGATGCATGCTGACACAACTCCCCCCAGACTTTTAATAGCTACACCTAATGGAATCATTTTTAGTTGCATGGTAATTGTTTATTGAGGATTTTCATACCGTTTTCTCATTTGATCAAAATAGTACCGTGCCTCTTGTCACATCCTGCCATTTATTCTTGGAACCACCTTCTTTTAGAATAATCATCACACTGTTTCTGCAACTTGTCTGTCATCACCAGTACTGGCCTGTATCACTTGCCGTTGATGCCCCAGCACCTAACACCATGCCTGGCATGGAACAGGTGATCAGTACGCACGCAGTGAACTAAGAAATGAAACACTGTCTTACAGGCATGTATGCCGAGTACCCAAAAGGGGGAATGTGTGGCCCAAGATCAAACACTATCCAACTGGCAGGATCCAGACAATAACCTCAGTCTCTCAATTTTGAGCCAGATCACTGTTCTTTCTGCCACTGGCTATATGGTAACAGTAAGAACAACAGTAGTAACTGCTACCAGTCGTAGGTGTCACTAGCATGGTACATTATCTTATCAGACTAACTAACTTTTCTAGAACTTTGCAGCTGACCCCTCTGCTGGAATGCTTTCTTCTATTTGTTTTGCCCCTTTCCTACTCATGCTTTTAAGAGAAGTGCAGGTGTCTTCCTCCAGGAAGCATTTCCTAGTCTCATCTGCACATGGTCACATGACCTCTGTCTTTGTGCAAACCTCTGCCTTCGCATTTATTCCGCCATGTTGTTATTACCTGTCTAACCCACCTAGACCATGAGCCCTTAGAGTGGAGCCTTCTCTATCTCACAGAGCCTCATTTGTATTATCAGTAAATATTTCAGGCATCGATAAATGATTGCATTTCCATTTGATCTTTGTAGTCATTTCCTGGGAAAGGCAGCAGGGATTATGTTTCTATGGCAATACGTGTCACACTTTAGTATTCATTAGAACACTTGGTATGCTTGTTAAAGATACATTTCAGGGCTCTCTCTCCCTCACCACCACACTTGGGGGGACTTGGATTCAGTAAGTATGGGGTGCAGACAGGAATGTGTATGTTTTATAATGCTCTCAGGTGATTGTGATGCAGGTGGTCCTTGGAACACACACTGAGAACTCCAGAACTAGGGTGTAAGTGTGAGTTGCATTACCTGTGGAAACAATTCTCGTGATCTCCTGGACCTGCATAGATAAAGGAGGGCTCAGGAGAACCTGGTCAGTGGTTTTAGTTCTCAGCTGTGAATTTCAGGGGTGATCTAGAAGTTTGGCTTTGCCAGACACTCACGAAGAGTTTCTCTTGGTCACTTCCCTCAATATTCTTTCCTCCTTGAGATATCATGGTGCAGTGGAGAGCACACTGCTCCGGAAGTGAAGATAACTGAGTGATGACTGGTTGACCTGAGGCGTGTCTCTCACCATCTGTGAATCTCAGCTATTCCTCTACAAAATGGGAACCCAGTGATCTTCCCATCTAGTACCTATCTCACAAGGCTCTCTTGAACATTAGAGAAAATAACTAAATCAAGAAGCTGAGTCAGAGCCTGACAGTGCATGGCTGCTCAGTAAATGAGAGTGAAATGTGTAAAACTCTATCTGAAGTTTAATCATTGAGGCTGCTCTCTGGGTCTCAGTTTCCCTGTTTATCAAATAACGGGAGAAAGCATTATTAGCAGGATGATTTCCAAGGAGTGCTGAGGTCTGCATTGTGGGCTGTGGTACAGGGTTCAACATCAGGCTTGAGACAGAGTTTTTTAAGTGGGCCGTCATCTTGTGTCACGTTGCCAGTCACTCCTGGTGATATATTAACCTTCACGTTTCCTGTCTTCTTGATTTTTGACCTTGCTCTACATTCTGTCTGAGGATGACACATTTTTTTGAAAGTAGGCAGAAAGAGGGAGGAAGAGTAATGACATTGGCAAGATGTAGAATATTCTCTTTAGTGTGGTCTTAATTGCCTTTTGAGTAATTTCTTGTCAAAGATGAATTGGGTGGTGTGTCAGAGGCCCCCAGGTGGTCTGCTTTGATAGTCACATTGTATACTAACTTTGACGTTCTTTTGTGAAAGAAGAGAAAGAAGAAGGTCAAGAAAGAACAAATACTTTGGTCATAAACTTTTCTTTTGATGGTCTAAAAGCAGCTGTGGTTTAGGAAGTCCCTGCAGAGTTGGAGGACCCAAACTCTGTAGAGCAGCACTTACTGAAAGGGCTTTTAAGGGGTCACAAAAGCAGAAGCTAAGAAAAGGGTCAGCATTCCTTTGACACAGTGACACACTTCCCTACATATTTCCATGCCTTAACTCTTTTAAATCTCATAAAAAACTGTGGGGTGACTACTATTATTATCATTTGTACTTTCACAGAAAACACACAAACAAACAAACAAGAAACCTTAAGCCACAGAGAAGTCATGTGCCTTGGCCAGGGTTGTACATAAGGTATGTGACAGGCCTAGATTTCAACTTAGGCTGTCTGGCCTCAGAATTTGTGCTATTGTCACTGTGCTACACCAGGCTTGGAACACTTACATGTGTTGTCTCATTGAATCCTTTTGCTAACCCAAAAGCTTGGGATTTGTAGCTTCACTTCGAATGCGAACACAGAGGTACATGACGTACACCAGCTTGAGGTGGCTCCTGTGTTCCCCTCTGCAGTTGAATGCTGGGCTTGGGCTGCAGTGCTGGAATGGCCCCCTGGTCCCACATAAATGCCTCCTTTCATTTAGCACTTGCTGCTTCCCCGTGTCTCTCTGCCAGATCATAAACAAGTGAGCCCAAAGCATAAAGGTCAGTGAGGGAGAGAGGAAAGGAGGCTCAGGCCTTGGGTCACATTGTGGGTCCTTGGTCCAGTTCAGACCTAAGGCGCCCTCCCATGCCAGGTCATGGAAGAACAGAGAAAGCAGCCTGTAGTGGTCCTCGCAGACATGGCTAAGCCTAATGCTCAGGGCTCTGCGGGTTGCTCCATCTGCTGCCCCTCCTTCATTCTCAGGCATGGCTGGCACCCTCCGGGAAGGGATGGCTGAGGAAGGCAAGAAGGTGTGCGAGGAGCAACCCGTCAGGAGCGGACCATGGCTCTTCAGGGGATGGAGTCAGACACCTCCTCCTGTGTCCTTGTGTGGGGCAAGGCTGAGGGCCAGTCCCTGCTGGTGTTTTTTCAGGCCTCAGCGGAAACCACATGACAGTGTTAAGAAAAATGACATGTGTCAGGTTGGCTTGCTTACTTGCCTTAAATCACAGGCAAGAGGACTTCTCACACCAGGCCATTTCTTATCTCTAAGTCCTTGGGCCAAATCACCCTGATCTTCGAGGAGAATTGTGGCATCAGGGAGTCCTCTGGCCAGGAGAACCTGCTTGAGTCACTTTTCTACCTCTCGTCTCCCAGCATGACTTCCCTTGAGAGTTCGGACCTGCGTCTTGTGTCTGCCTAACTTCATTTAGTGTCATTTCTTTTTAGGGTCATAGATAGAACTAGAAGGAGTTGTTAGTATTACATGGGAGGCTTTTCAATAAAGTACTGCACACATATACTTGATAATCATCACTATCTTGGCCAGCATCCATATTTGAAAACTGTGCAAACTAAAGTCCTTTGGGGTAAAGTAATTTATCCAAACTTGTGCAACTCCTAAGTGGCCACCTCCAGTTTCAAGCCCAGCTTTTCTGGACCAATCAATTACCATGTTCTTTTTATTGTGCCCACTGACTCTTCTCCTGTCCCAGCTGACTTACCAAAGGGATTAAATGTATTTTCTATCCCAGAGACTCATTTCCAACTTCTCAGTCATTCCAGTTTTCTAAGGAGGAGCTGTGTTCTCTGTAGCACAGACATGCACGTTGGGCTGGCCCAAGGATGACTCAGGATGTCTCCCTATTCTGCGGCAGAATGCAGTGCCTCTGAGAGAAGCATGTGTTGCCATTTTCCCGCAGGCATCAGACTTGCAGCATGCTGAAGCTCCTATCTGATTTGGGGAGGCAGAATAAATCGCTGTCTGGGATTTGATACTACCAGCTACCATTTATTGAGTGCTTAAAATGGATGAAGAGCTATGCTAAGTGCTTTGTAAACATCATCTTATTTAATCTCCACAATGACACTGAGAGGGAGTTATTATTAGCACCACTTTGTAAACGAAGAAGCCAAGGTTCGCAAAGGCTAAGCGACATGTCCACATTTACACAGCTACCCAGTAGCTGACAGAACATTTAAATGTGGGTCGCTCTGTCCCAGCGCCTGGATTGTTGCCACTATGGTAAGCTGCTTCCGTGAAGAGCTTTATGATGTGGTCCAAGAGGGGTCAGTAGTATCTCCCACCCATCATCTGAAAAGATTTCTCACACCATGCTATTATAGTGCCTGAGGATTCACAGGTAGACGCTTGTCATTTTCTGGTGAAAATTACACTGGTATAGGAGCAGTTTTATAGTGGCAGCCCTACCACTGATTCACTATACAAACGTAGGCAAGTGACTCTTTCACTTGGTGCCTCAGTTTCCCTGTATGTACCATGGAAAAGATAGCTGAGGCCTCTTTAGTCTCTGAAATTTTACAATGATCTGATGATGAGCCAATCCTATTAGGCTCTCTTCTCCTGACAATGGATGACGTGCTGGGAGTATGAGAACATTTCGCAGGTAGAAGCTAATCCAAGTATCTGTTTTTGTAATGAGTGCATCTCCAAGGTGTTCCTGCCCCATTTTACCTTATGAGGGTATGAGAGTTGTTTCATAGTATTCAGGATGGAATGAAGACTGGCAATGAAAGCTGGAGTTTCATTTTATACCACGAGTAGCATGCCTCAGATTCAAGTCCCCCTGGCCCAGGTCACGAAGGCCCAGAAATCTGAAGGTTTAATAAATATATTCAGGTACTCAGATGCCCCATGAAGTATGAGACTAGAAAAATATAATTTTTGTGACTTTTCTCAGAGTATAAAATAAAATGATGTTTTCCTTCCATCTTTCCTTCCTTCTTTCCTTTCTTCCTCCCTCACTCCCTTCCTTCCTTTTTTTCTCCATTATATTCTACAACGTAACAAATATTTGCTGATACGTTAGTGCTAAGGTCTTTTAAATAAATAAGACATATTCTCTATCTAAGAGAAACACAAGATCTAATGAGTGAGACAGATGATTAAACCAATAATGACAAGACATGGGGATTAGTGCTATAAGAGAGAGGTAGAAAAAGGTCAAAGGGGCCCTAACCAGCATGTGTTGGATTAAGGAAGCCTTTGTAGAGGTGGTGGTGCCTGAAAGATATCTTATAGGGTGAGTAGAAGTTAGACAGGACTCAGGGTGATGGTGTTCCAGGCAGATGGTTCAACTGTAAGGTTCTAGAAAAAAATGTTATTTAGTCTGAGCAAATAATATACAGTTCCATTCCTAGTGTATTGAGAACAACTGACAGCTATCTTTACTACTGTATCACTCTTCGATTCTCTAAAATCTGCTAGCCAAAGAGGTCACCCAGGAGACATTAAGACAAGGAATTCAGTAAGTTCAGCCACAAAGCTTGGTAGAGAACAGAGGGTATTTCCTATCCCACACTGTTATTGATACCTCTAGTATGAATCTGCCCAAGTATTGATCATGAAATCTTTTATATTAAAGATCATCTGACCACCCTCTTAGTAGAGTTACTCTAATTTCTAAAGTAAATGAGAAGGTTCAATGTATTTCAGTTTCATTCATTGTTTACTCATAAACTTTTGTCTCCTAGGTTCTTTTACTCATTGAGGCCAATGACTGCATGTACCTCAGAGCTAGATGGTCTTTATGGAATACCTATCCCAACTTTACCATTTTTTAGATAAAAAGAGAGAGGGAAGAATTAGAACTTTTGTTGATTGATTTCAATTTTCTGACCAAAGAACTTCCCTGTTGTTGTTGTTGTTGTTGTTGTTGTTGTTGTTGTTAGTTTATTAAGGTTAGATCTTACTAGAGGCTTGAGACTATAAAGATCTGGGAATGATGTCAGAATTTATTTAACTAGGCAGACTAAATCAAAACCAGCTAAGTTGATAGGTATCTGCCTTATTCTTCAAGACCCTCAGACGTGTACTTTTTAAACTCCTCTTGATAGCCTATTCTGATATTTTCACTTCCTTGTGACCTGTTGCCTAATAGAATACTTGGCATACTGTAGATATCCAATAAATATTTGCTGAATACATTTTGGAGAGGGTTCTTATCTCCTTGTCTTTTTTATTTGCAAATTCAGCATATATTTATCGTTACAATCTCTAGACAGGGTAAGATAAGAGAAAATGATCAGCTCTTTGACAGTCAGTTTGGGAATACTTCCTGGAAACTGTTACCATGGTCCACCATCATATATTATTTTTGGCCTCAGACATGTGAACATGTGGTTCTCTATGGGATTGAGCAACAGGGTGTGTGTGAAGATGAGCTTTTCTCATATTAGATATGGTTTTGCAATATGATAAGGTAACTGAAAGGGGCCAATGTTATTTCCAGTAGTGTTCTGAGAGAAACTGTGGCATGGAACTACATGACTTAGATGAGATGGCACCTAGGATGCTTGAGTCAATGTAGGGCCATCAGAGGCTCTAAATGATGATGACACGAGGAGGGAGGTCAAAGAGAAGCTGTAGACATAATTGATGAAGTGGAAAGGTCTGATTGACAGTGAAAGATTAAAGCAGGAACATTTTTCCAGACATACTTGATGATGAGTCATAGAGAATAGATCACGTGGTCTTCTATAAATATCTGGATGATATTAACACTAATAGAAGGGAAGATAATTTCTGAAATGGGGTAGTGGAGGAGAGCTAGGAGTCATAGATAGAGATAAAGAAATATATTTAAAAATTGTTTTTTGAAGATTCTTAAAAGTGATATTAACAATATTGACAAACTACATAGCAAAGAAAATGATCGATCAGAATTGGCATGAACCCATGACACTGGAGCAAGATCCTGGTGGTCCGATCCTGTGTCAGGCAATATTTTATGGTAAGGAGAGCCAAGAGAGGTACTGGGGAAGTCATGGTAGTGGAGAATAGATTTGAGAGACATGAGGTGGCTATTTATAAACTAGTCTTAAAGTGCTTCAATATTTTAGCAATTGATGTGGACATACAATCGTGGTTCTCAATTAGAGGTGATTTTGTTTTTCCAGGGATATTTGGATATACCTTGATATATTTTTTATTGTTATAACTGAGGAAATTCTACTGGTATCTAGTGGGTACAGGTCAGGAATGCTGCTAAAAAACTTACAATGCCCAAGACTCTCTCCCCCCAAAACACGCAACAATGAATTGACTCAAGATATCAATATTGTTGACATTGAGAAACCTTGACCATACAGGTACAGACCAGTTGAAAATGGGCTTTGAGAATGCTTCCATCGCTGAAGAATCTAAATTGGTATGAGAGTTTCTTGGTGAAAATGACTGATACTCATCTCTTTCTCCTTGACTCCCCTGGAGCCTTTATCTATCCAAGATGCCTATCTAGATACTTTCCATCTTTCTTACTCCCTTTCTCTTTCTCCCCACATTTAATAGTTCATCAGATCCTCTGAATTTAATTTCCTGCTTCTCTCTCTAGTCCAGACTCTCCTCAGAATCCTAATTTTGACTATCTTAATTTAGAACTTTATCATCATCTCTTTACCTATCCAGTATCTCTTTCCAGGACTATTTCAATAATATAAATGAGTTTTCCAGACTCCACTCTTTCCCACTTCCAATTCATTCTCCAAACCATCTGTCTTATTTACCATCATAGCCTTGTGCCTAGCACACACTTCCATATCCAGAGTAGGCACTGAGAATATATTTATTAATCAATAAATGAGTAAATTCTGTTACATACTTGCTCCAAAATTTTCAATGTTTTCTGGATGTCTACAGAATAACTAGAAAATCCCATCATATGACATGCAAGGTAATTAAAAATATTATACAAACTTATCTTTCTAGTTTAATGTAAAATGTGTCTCAATCTTATCCTGATTCCTCCCACCACCATTTACGCTACATTCTAACACAATTAACACCTCTCCATTTTCCCCAAATGTCACATTCTTTTCTATTTATCTTTTTCAAACATGCTATTGTGAAATGCTGCTGGTTCCTATTCAACTTTGGCATCTTCTTTCAAGGTTCTTAATGTGGGGTGAGTTTAGGGGGCTCATCTGAGGACTTTTCAAAGCAAAAATTCCCAGAGCTCACTACACATCCATTGAATTAAACTGGAAAGAAGAAAGCAGACAGATGTATAATCTACCACAGTAACAAAAGTTAAAAATAAACTGTATTCTTCGAAGATATTGGTCTGAAATTTCTATTTTTGTGTTATTCTTGCCAGGTTCTGGTATCAGGGTAATGTTGGCCTCATAAAATGAGTTAAGAAGTATTGCCTCTTCTTCAACTTTTTGGAACAGTTTGAGAAGGACAGGTATTAAATCATCTTTGAATGTTTAGTACAATTCAAGTCAAATCATCTGATTCTGAACTTTTACTGTTTGAGAGGTTTCTGATTTATTTATATTTTCTAGTTATTTGTGACTCAGTCTAGGAAGGTTACATATCTCTAGGTACCTGTCCGTCTCTTCTAGATAATTAAATATCATCTTTCATAGTATTCTTGTATAATCTTTTTGTATTTCTGTGGTATTGTTGTAATGTCTCTTCCATTTTTTATTTTGTTTGAGTCTTTTCTCTCTTTTCTTTTGGGAGTCTAACCAGAGGTTTGCTGATTTTTTAAATCTTTTTAAAGAACCAGCTCTTTGTTGTATTATTTTTTTCCATTGCCATTTTTCTCTCTATTTCATTTAATTCTACTCTAAGTGTTATTATTTATTTCTTTCTGCTGACTTTGGGCTTCATTTGTTCTTCTTTTTCTAGTTCTTTAAGATGTAATGTTAGGGAATCTTTTGATCAAGATGAAAGAGTAGGTAAACACTATGCATGCCTCCCCTCACACCCACATCAAAATTACAACTAACCTACAGAATAACAATCAGTGAGAATCTCCTCAAGTCTAGCTGAAAAGTAGCTCCAGAACTAAGGACACACAGAAGAAGCCACATCAAGGCTGGTAGGATGGATGGAATGTGAAACAGGCTGGCCCCACACCTATGTGTAATGGTTGAGAATTGAGAGGGATGTCTCAACTGCTAAGGAACCCCACCAGAGGAATGAGGGGTCCCGGCTTCACACCGGGCTCCCCATCCCAGAGTACCAGTGCCAGGAAGAGAAGTCCCTGCAAGTTCTGGCTGTGAAAACCAGTGAAGATCATGTCTGAGTGACACAGAGGGTTGTGAGAGTCCCACACATTTCTCTTAAACTGCCCAACAGCAAACTGGCTTGCTCACAGACAATATCACCCTGAGCCCCAGTGCTGTGGCAGTAGCTTGAAAAGCACCAGGTGTACATGAGAGGAACTGAATTATCTGCTTTTAGAGCAAGGGCTGGAGAAGCAGCTTTCTCCCAGACAGAAGTACTAGCAGAGGGTATTGTTCCTGTGTTGAGAGCTACCCCTTCCCAGTGTGCAGACATAAGTGGGCACCATATCTGAGTCTCCATCAAGCTGGCTAACACTCTTTGACCAACTCTGGTGATTCCCTGAGACCCCACCCCACCCAACATATGAGCCCACTGAAGTATCTAGTATCCGGTGGATTTTCCATACAAATGGCCTGTACTGGTTCATGCTATGGACTTTCCTAAAATCTCTCAGAGGTTTACAAACCCCAAACAAGCATCATCTGGCCTCAGCATGCCCCATACCTCTTCCTGGACAGCCTCAAGACCAGCAGTAGCAGCAGCTGGCCTCACTCCTCCCAGGCACCTCCAAGTAGAGTACAGGTGGAAGACAACTGTGGAGCACATTGTGTTTCATGCCAGATGGTCCTGGGCAGGCCACAGGCAGCTAGTGAACTTGGCCTATGGTGGGCCTCTCCCAGGAGGCCCTAGTGCTAGCACACCCAGTGGCTTCTTTGAACTGGGCTGGAGCACCACTTGGCCACTTCCACAAACAACACACCCAAAGAGTAGACAGGGCAGACATAAGAGCCCCACTAAAGTGAATCCTGCTCTGTAGGGTCAGCCCCTTAACAACAGCTCCTCCGCTGTAGTCATGGCCAGTCCTCATAGCCAGTCAGCCTGAGAGGCAATCCTTCCCACTGACATGCTAATAGCAACCAAAACTCTACTACAGCAGGAGGACAAACACAACCCATACAAGGAACATACCTGGAGCATCCGGCTCAAGTGACCAGAGAAAACTGTGCCACTAGGCCCCATAGGACACTTACCACATAAAGCCACTTACTAAGACTGGGATACATAGCAGCCCTATCTAATATATAGAAACAAAGATGGGGAGGCATCCAAAACTGGGGAAAAAACATGTCCCAAATGAAAGCATAGAACAAAGCTCCAGAAAAATAACTAAACAAAATAGAGATGAGCATTCTACCAGATGCAGAGTTCAAAGCAGTGATTATAAAATTTCTCAATGAACTTAGGGGAAGAGTAGTGAACTTTAACAAAGAGATAGAAAACATAAAAGTGGTGATAAAAAAAACATAAAAAAGAACCAGTCAGAAATGAAGAATAAAACAAATGAAATGAAAAATACATTAGAGGGAATCAACAGTAGATGAGATGAAGCACAGGATTGAATCAGCGATTTAGAAGATAAGATAGAAGAAATACCCAGTCAGAACAGCAACAAGAAAGAGAATCCCAAAAAAATGAGGATAGTTTAAGGGGCTCCTGAAACAACATCAAGGGTACCAATATTTGCATCATAAGGGAACCAGGAGGAGAAGAGAGAGTGAGCAAGGGATTGAGAACCTATTGGAAGAAATAATGACAGAGAACTTCCCTAACCTGGTAAAGGAAAGACATACAACCCCAGGAAGTACAGAGAATCCCAAACAAGATGAACCCAAAGGGGCCGACACCAAAACATAACATAATTAAAATACCAAAGGTTAAAGACAAATAGAGAATCTCAAAAGCAGCAGGACTAAAGCAGTTAGTTACCTACAAGGGAGCTCCCATAAGACTGTCAGCTGATTTCTCAACAGAAATTTTTCAGGACAGAAGGGATTGGCAGGAAATATTCAAAGTGATGAAAAGCAAAGACTTCCAACTAAGATTACTCTACCCAACAAAACTATCATTAGAATCAAAAGACAGATAAAGAACTTCTCAGAAGAGAAAAAGCTAAAGGAGTTCATCACCATCAAACCAGTATTACAGGAAATGTTAGAGGGACTTCTTTAAGAAGGAGAAAAAAACATCAAAAGTATGAATAATAAAATGTCAAAAACTACATATTTATCAACATTACTTTAAATGTTAATGGATTAAATGCTCCAATCAAAAGATCAGATGGCTGAATGAATAAGAAGATAAGACCCTTCAAGAGACCCACTTCAGATCGAAAGACACACACAGAGACAGAAGGTAAATGGATAGAAAAGGATATTTCATGAAAATGGAAACAAAAATAAAGTTGAGGCAGCAATACTTATACCAGACAAAGTAGACTTTAATCAAAGGCTATAACAAGAAACAAAGAAGGGCCCAATAATTTCACTTCTGGGTATTTATCTGAAGAAACCAAAGACATTAATTCAAAAAGATGTATGCAACCATATGTTCATTGCAGCATATATACTTTAGCCAAGATATGGAAGCAATCTAAGTGTCCATCAATAGATGAATGGATAAAGAAGTGGTACATATATACAATGAAATGTTATTTAGCCATGAAGAAGAATGCAATCTTGACATTTGCAATAACATGTATGGACATAGAGGATATTATGCTAAGTGAAATAAGTAAAAAAAAAAAGACAAATACCATAAGATTTCACTTATATGTTCACTCTAAAAAATGAAACAAAAAATAACAAACACAACAAAAAAACTCATAGATACAGAAAACATTTTAATGTTTGCTGGGTGTAAAAAGGAGAAGGGATTAAGAAGTACAAATTGGTAGCTGCAAAATAGTTAAAATAGTCATGGAGGTATACAGCACAGCATAAGCAATGTAGTAAATAATATTTCAATATCTATGTACGGTGTCAGATGGGTAAGAGACTAATTGGGGTGATTGCTTTGTAAGTTATATAAATGTCTAATCACTATATTGTACATCTGAAACTAATATGTGTGTCAAATGTAATTGAAAAATTAAAAAATTTAAAACTCAATATTTCTACATATGAATAACTAATTATTTAAAAAAGAAACAAAGACAACAAGCCCATTTATGATACCATCAAATAAAAAAAAAACACATTAGGAATCAATTTAACCAAGCAGTTGAAAGATCTCTAAACTGAAAATTAGATCTAAACTGAAAATCATGGGGGGTGGTGGTGGAAAGACACAAATAAATTGAAAGGCACCCCATGTTCATAGATTGGAAAAAAATTAATGCTAAAATGTCCATTCTGCCAAAACCATCTATAGATTCAATTCAATCTCTAATCAAGATTCCAGTGGTATATTTTACAGAAATAGAACAACCCTAATAAAAAATGCACTAAATAGATAATGTATTATTGAGCTGTACACTTGAAACCTATATAATTTCATTAATCAATGTTATTCCATAAATTTAATTAAAAAACAATTCTAATATTCATATGGAACTATATATTATACCAAATAGTCAAAGCAGTCCTGAGAAAGAAAAACAAATTTGGAGGCAACAAGCTTCCTGATTTCAAACTGCAGTATGAAGCTATGGTAATCAAACCAGTATGGCACTGGCATAAAATAGACAATGTAAAACAATGGTAGAGAACTGAGAGTCCAGAAATAAATGCATGCATATATGGCCAACTAAGCTTTGACAAGTGAACCAAGAATACTCAATGGAGAATGAACACTCTCTTCAATAAATTGTGTTGGGAAAATTGGATATTCACATGTAAAAGGATGAACTGAACCCCTATCTTACACCACTTATAAAAATTAACTCAAAATAGATTACAGACTTAACTGTATAACCAGAAACCATAAAATTCCTACAAGTAAACAGAGGGGAAAAGCTCCTTGACATGAGTGTTGGCAATGATTTTTTGGCTATCACACCTAAAGCACAAGCAACATAATATATATACTATTCAGCCATAAAAGAGGAAATCCTGTCATTGGGGACAACATGAATCATGAATGAACCTCAAGGGAATTATGCTAAGTGACATAAATCAAAATGAAAAAGACAAATACTGTATAATCTCACTTATGTATGGAAATTAAAAACAAATATACAAAAAACAAAACAATCCCCTAAACATAGACAAGGAGATCAGATTTGGGGTTACAAGAGGCCAGGGTGGGGTTGGGGTAATGAGAGGAAGGGGTTCAAAAGGTACAAACTTTGTCATGAGATAAATAAGTCATGGGGATATGATGTACAACCCGATGACTAGTTAACAATGTTTTGTGGTCTATTTGAAAGTTGTCAAGAGAGTGGATTCCAAGAGTTCTCATCAAAAGAAAAAAAGCTTTTTTTCCCCCTTTTTTGGGAATTTATGTGAAATGATGGATGTTAACTTGGCATTTGTGGTGATCATTTCAGAATATATGTAAGTCAAATTATTATGCTGTACAGCTTACACTTAAATGATGCTTTACGTCAATTATATCTCAATAACATGGGGAGGAGAATTACCTGACATATCAGTGCTCAATAAAGATTAATTTAGTAGGGTTGCTCATTGCTCTTAGAAATTAATAGGTTTTGTTTCTAATAGCCACTCTAGTCACTGAATCTAATTTTTTTAAAATTCTATCACAGTGATCACTGTATTAGTCTTTATTGGCATCCTCTCCAGCTGTTTTTTTCCTTGAAGTATAGCATCTAGCTTCATGTTCAATATTGATACAAATGCATATTGTCTTGCATGTGAAGAGGATAGTGCTTTTAAAAAATTTTTTCAACACCATAGGCCATAGGCTCTCACTGAGACAATCTTTTCAAAGACTGTTCTGCATTTATTTTAAAATCCCTTTCTGGAGTTATAACTGGGAGCACAGAGTTCATACTCTAACAGGCACAGATAGTCTAACTTTACCTGCTGTGTTTTTTTTCTGTGATTTGTCAGAGCCTCTCCTCAAACACTGGTACTCAGAGTTGGGTTCTTCAGTGTGGTATAAAGTGGGGGTACACCATTCTGTAAGTAAGCAGTGAGAAGTATCATCCTTATGATATTGGAGGGAAGGCCACCTGCTAAAGCTGAGGAAGAAGGCAGGAAGAACAGAATTTTGAGAATGTTGAAATAATTGTTGAGAGTCCTAGAAAATTAGAGAAATATACTACAACTGTTGGGGGATCCTGAAGATACAACTGAGGCTTGGGATCATGATTTCTTAGTGATTCAAAACTGCCCTCGACTAAACCGTTTTCCAGCTAATATTAAACTTATGTCTGGTAAAGAAGGAGAAAGTAAATAAATAACTGCTCAGTGTAGTGTTTGACTTTCCCAGGTGAATAGGCTGAAAGAACAGATGAACAAGAGACTCCATAATATTGGTAAGACAGTAACTGATACAATGGATCAAGAACTCTAAGCTGAAGAATGAAAGAATGTAAAGAGAAGAGTCCTTAGAGTTATGGAGAAAATTTAAGGACTAATGCCAAATCCATATTAGTTTGAAGAATTAACAGTGGAAATGGTTAAACACGGAACTTGGAATGAAGAATTGTGGCTCAAGAGTGGGGTGAGATTGGACATAGAGGAGTTGTAGGTAGTGATATCAGAGTGTGACTGGTGTGGCAAATGAACTGGAATAGAGGAAAAGGAAATGGGAAATGAAGGTTTTCGTAACTTAGCGGCCATATTAGTGGATACATATCCATGCGGCTCTATTTAGGACTTCAGAAAGACCACCAGGATGACTCTAGGAACTGAGTTGGAGGGGGCGAGTGTGAAAGTATTTAGAAAATAAAAGGGAGTGACCACGAGGCTGGTAGAGAATACACGTCAAGATATAGAGTCTATTGACAGGAGCCTGAAAAAAGTAATTTCTTTTAAATTTTTAATTGACATATAACTTACACATAACATTTTATTAGATTTAGGTGTACACCGTGATGATTTTACACACACACACACACACACACACACACACACACACACAGTGAAATGATCACCACGATAAGTTACACCCCCACCCCCAGGTTCTGTCAACCATCGATGTGTTCTCTGTATCTATGCCTTTGGTTCTTTGGTGTTTTTAGATTCCACATATGAGTGGTATCACACAGTATTTGTCTTCTACTATCTGACTTATTTCACATAGCATAATGCCCTCAAGTTTCATACATGTTGTCACAAATGGCTGGATTTCCTTTATTATGGATGAATAATATTTAATTGTGTGTGTATGTGTGTTTGTTTTCTTGATCTAATCACATATCTATAGACTAGTTGTAATTTATTAAGCTTTTGTACATCTGTATTTGAATATATTATTTGTTCTACCTAGTGAAATCCTAACATTGCTTTTCCAGGAGGACTTTCTCAACCTACGTCAGTCACTCTCTTCTCTGAGTATCCATAGCACTTCATTGTAACAATGTTATAGGATTTAGCACATTGTATTTATAATTGGTTTTCCCAGGTCTTATCAACCTGTGGGTCATACAAGGCCATATAACATACATCTCTCTGCTCTTACTCCTACCTGCTCATACAGGACTTCAAATACCTCCAAAATATGCTTCCTACATATACATCTCACAAGTATTTTTGGCTCAAATGTTCCTTTAAAGCAGTATGTTTCTGCCAGGTCCTAATAATGTAGCTGTTACCCACTACAGTTCTGCTGGATGTTGTCACTTTCTTGGGAACTATCATCTCTCATTTGGTGCATGCCACTGCTCTGCTCACATCTAAGTCACCCACTGGGCTGCTGCTCTGCTGGTCACCAGTTTCAATGCAGATTCTAGCTGAGTGTTGGTTTATAGACAACCCTGCTTCCACTTTTGGAGTAATCACTTTTGTTTTTTGGGAGGGAAAGCCAAATACTTCAAATGTTTAAATCTTTTTTATTTTGAAATAATCATACATTCATAGAAAGTTGCACAGGAATATACAGAGAGTTTCCTTCAAGCAGTTCCCTTAATGGCTATAGAATGCCATCAAAACCGGGACACTGACATTGGTACAGTGTACATGTACAGTTATATGCCATTTTATCACATGTGATTGTCATTGAGATCATGACACAGAGTTATTCTATCCCCTCAAAAATCTCCTTCTCTTTATAATCACACCCACTCTCCTCTCTAAATACACAGTCCCTAATTCCTGGAAATCAAGACTCTATTTTCTACCTCTTTATATATTTTTTTCATTTTGAAAATATTATGTAAATGGAATCATATAGTTTGTGACCTTTCAATATTTGCTTTTTTTTTTAACTCAGATAACACACTTAAGATTCTTTCAAATGGTGTGTGTTCACTTCTTCTGTTACTGGGTGGTATTCTATGGTAAGTATGCATCACTGTTCATTTTAACCCTAGTCTGTTACAGGACATTTTGGTTGTGTCATGGGTTAAATTGTGTCCTCCAAAAACAAAGTGCTGAAGTTCTAACTCCCAGTGCTTCAGGATGTGACTTTATTTGGAAATAGGGTCTTCACAAAGGTAATCAAGTTAAAATGAGATCATTACCATGAGTCTTAACCCAATATGACTGGTGTTCTTATAAAAAGGGGAAATTGAGACAAAGACACAAACGTGCACAGAGGGAACACTGTGTTAAGAGACACATGGACAATTCACTGGGAAGCTAGAGGATTGCACTGATGTGTCTGTAAGCCAAGGAATGCCAGAGATTGCTGATAAATCACCGGAAGCTAGAAAGAAACATGGAACAGATTCTCCCTCACCACCCTCAGAAAGAACAATACTGCCTGCCAATACCTTGATCTTGGACTTAACAGCTTCCAGACAATGCATTTCTGTCCTTTTAAGCCTCCTACTTTGTGGTAGTTTGTAATATCAGCCCTAGGAAACTAATATAGGTCATTTCCAGTTTGGGACTATTATGAATAATCGTGCACAAGTTTTTGTGTGGACATATGTTTTTATTTCTTTTGGGTAAATGACAAGAGTTCAGGCGGGGATGCTTATCCCAAGATGCTAGATCATTTTACCTTGATAAGATAATCCTGAACATGCTGTCCCTCTCTGAACACAGGAACTTTTCTAAGCCCCCTTTGCCCCTAGAGTGGATGAATTCCCTTCCCTCTGGTCAAACATGATAATCATCTCTGGTGACAGGAAACTTGGCCTCTCTGCCATGATGGCAACACTCGATGGGATTGTGCCAAGCGACCAGGTTACTCAGCACTTTGACGTCTCCACTGAATAGGATTTGCACTTTTGCCTTTCTGTATAAAAAATGACCCATTGTGAGCCTTGAGTAGAGCTTCGTGTCAGATATAAACAATAATTCAAATCAGATCATAGATTTAAATGTAAGGCTGTAAATATTTTAGAATAAAATACAGGGAATCACCCTTTGGACTGTGAGAGCTGTACGTTTGAATTCGGGTTCTGCTCCTTTGCCAGTAACCTACTGTCAATCATGTCACCTCTCTCGGTCACAATCTTCTTTCCATCTGTCCAAAGGGTTGTCACAAGGATTAAACAAGGTAACGAATGTAGGAAGTCTTGGCACATGGTGAACACTGAAATGTGGTGGACTTGCCTATACTTTGTGCTAAAATTTGCGTTCTTGTGACTTCTATCCATTGGACCAATTTCTATCACTGAGGTCTGCTCTTGATCGGGCCAATCCATCTTCCACATAATAAAGGCTACTCAGTCTAGAAGAAGTGCTGTCACATGGGGTGATTTAAAGTGTGCCCATGAAATGAAGTGGGTGGTTTTGCTGAGTCTTTCAAAGTTCAAGCTTCTAAAACCCTCATAGTGAAGACGGGGGAAGCAGGGACCAAGGAAGCCACAAGTACCTTGTGGGGCCTGATGAGGACATGGGTTCTTTGAGCTACAAGGTTGTCCTTCACAAGGGGAACAAGCATGGCTGCTTATTGACTCTGTTGCTATTTGGATTAAGAACCTTCTTCATACAGTAAATCCCACCTCCCCTTATCAGGTGCGTGCAATGAAGTCATCCTAATCCTCAGGCTGAGCCAAAGCAGGGGTTTCCATGGAGACCAACTGTATTGGCTAGAACACTCTGGACAAGAGCAGCATTATAGGAGAAGGCTTGGGTCTATTATTCTTGCATAGGCAATCTATGCACCAGATTTGATTTTAAAAATACTTGATGTGGTCTGCAGTGGGGAATGCCACCTGGCAGCCCCAGGATGCATGGTGGTCAGAGGTACCAGGAGCCTCATGCAGGTCTGCCATGGCACAAGCCATGACTGGTACACTTAAAATACTTCAATTTATGCCTTGTCTCTTTCCTACCAGGTAATCTTCATCCAAGTCCTACATAGATTGAAAATGCCACATGTTCTTTCATTTCTAAGTCAGTGGGATTACAAATATTGTTAAAAAAATAAAGACCTTATTGGAGAAGGGCCATAGAAAGAGAATACCCTGACTTTCCTCACATGTCTAGCCCCGCTTTTCGGTCCTGACATCTACCGGTCTTCTTTCCACCTTAGTCTCCTTTTCAGCAGCTCAGATTTTTAGAGCTCTGGTCAGTTTCAGCGCATTGGGTAATGTGGCAGAGGCTCTCAGTAAACTGAATGGCTCAGTTGCATGTCAACATTTCTTCAGGAAATACCAACTTCTTGATTTCTAAGTATGAGCAGAACTTTAGAAAGCACTAAACTCTATTGTGCTCATGAGACTCATCCATGAAGCTTATTAAAAACTGAGCTCCCAGAGTCCTAATCCACATCTAATAAATCAGAATCACTATGGCTGATGCTTCGGCATGTATGTTTTGACATGCTCCTCCAGGGATTCTGACGTACTACAAAGTTTGAGAACTGTTGATTTAATTCACCCTTTTCTTCCCCCATTTTATATAAGAGAACTGAGACCTAGAAAGTGAATGTGACTTCCTCAAATTCACAAATATAACGGAAAAAAAGTTTAGAAGGAGAATTGTGAACATAATTGTAATTTTAAAAGTTTTTTTCTGTATAAAAAATTTTTCGATATGCAGAAGTCGGACTTGACATATAGTAGCCAGCTCAATTAGGTCAGACTCCGGGGGCTCTGAGCCCCAAATAAATCAAACCTGGCACCGAAGAAATTGGGCTTTGGGAATACCTGTCTAGTAATCAAAACAATGGAAACAGGGTCTCTGGGATTCGTGCCTTAAAAGCACAAGCCTCAAACTGCTTCAGCACTGAAGAAAATGAGCTCTGTGAGGAAGCTCAAAGGCCCTGGGGCTTTGCTCCAGGAGCGCCCTGAAACCACAACCCAGTTAATGGCTCTGGGGGTTAATTGAGCTAAAAATAAAATGTAAATTGTATTTGAGGTGCTTTTCTTCCCCCTTTATATTTACACAGAATTTCATTAAGACATGTGTTTCTTGAAGGGTGAGATTAGATCTGCGTGGGATTAGATGAAAATGTACAAGAATTTTGTATTTTCCCTGTAGCTCTCCAGCTGCCTCTACAGAAGACATCTCCCAGGGCTTGGGCCCTGAGCTCATGTTCTTTTGAAATTTTGAGTGGGTTCAGATATTTTGGAGATGGGCCCTTTCATCCGTGGCAGAAGAACAGCTTGGTTCTTTGGTTCCTCTCCAAGTCAAGGATGGATTCCATGAGGCCATTTGAATTTGCTTATTCTGAAACTTCAATCAGTGGTTTAGGAAAGATATTTTTCAGTCAATCAGTAGCCAAACACACAGACAAGCCCTATAGTTAAGATAAAATCCCCAATGGTGTTGCACCCCAAACTCAGGTAATTTATCAGTGAGTGTGCATTGCTGATAAAGAGGGCATCGGTGAATGAGCTTCTGGGAATTTGGAGACGAGGAGAGGGAAGGGAATGAGAAGCGAGGGAGGGGCATTCGGCAGCTGAGACCGAGAGTGAGGGAGGCAGTGAGCAAAAATGATTCCTGGAACCTCCACAGTGATTTAGCCACAGACAAAGAGGCTTCCCTCATTTTTCAAACTGACATTTATTTTAAAAGCCATCAAGGTAAAATGTGGCCTTAGAAAAAAAGGAGAAAATGTTCCAATTTGAAGTCTCATTGCAGTCTAGGTCTTATTTTCTTAGGGAACTCCCTAGTCCCTGTTGAATCTGGGGACTGTTGAAGATGGAAGCAGGCAGCATGAAACCTAGTATTGTGTGTCCTTCTGAGAAGAGTCGGGAAGGTGACACTGACCCCACCACCTCCAGCCCCACCAAAGAAGGAAAGGTTAGGATTACTGACCAGGTCCATTGAAGAGCTTAGTGGTGAAAGAAATCTCCCCACTCATCCTGTTATTTGGTCAAAATCATTACTTACTACGACCCCTGAAATAGGCCACACTGTGACCCCTGGATTTTGTTGGAAAGTACACTGGCCAAAAAGATAGGAAGTCAAGGTCAGATCTTGGCTCTGCCATGGGCGCATGGTAGCATATGTGGCTTTTGGTAGTTCACATGACCTTTGTGTGGTCCACATCGGCCTTTTTCACAGGATAATTGAATACTGGGGTCTCACAGGAGGTGAAACAATCTGTCATTCCAGGTCTTCCACCACTCTGTGACCCAAACGTTTGAACGTTTCCCTATCAAATCATCTGGCCCTGACTGAACCTACTTCCTCATTCCTCAAACATGACTTGTGCACCCTCTTCCTCTGTCTCTCACTTCTTCTTTGGAGGGCTTTCCCCCCATGTCTTTGGCCATCCAAACTGTCCTTGAAGCTCACTGAAAACCTCACCTCTTCAACGGAGTCATTTCCTTGCATCCATCTGGGGCTTGTTCCCTGTCTTCTACCCTCACTGCGTACTAAGCATGCAGTACTTTTCATCAATGCACCTGTGTATGGCTTCCCCAAGTATACATAAGTTTCCTGAGTGTAGGGAGAACATTCTACTCAACGAACTCAATTAGTGGCCATAAAGTATCTTTATAAAAATTGTCCATCATAACTATTATTCTGTGCCTGTTATTTTAAAAGGCAACCATGAACTAGTAAAAAGATTTGGGAGTGAGACCAATCTGGGGGCTGGTAATGGCCATTTCACTTTATTTTTTTCCTATTTTTCTTTTTTTTCTTTTCTTGGCCATTTCACTTTAATAAGTGAAGGAATATCATAGCTAATCCTGTGTAACTTTTAGGCAAATTATCAAAACACTTTAAACTTGGTTTGCCCATTTGTAAAACAAGAATAATAGAAACCATCATAAATAAATTGTTACAGGGATAAAATGAGATTAGTGGGTATAGAAAGTTTGTAGTTTTTTGTTAAACCAATCGTGAAGTAGGTATTGCATGCATACCACCGACAAATGTGAACCTTCCCCATCATGACTCACACACAGCAGGCCACGGGAACTGTTTATCGGTGACTGTGACCATAGTGATGGTGACTAATGACACCATTTACTCCTTCCCAGACCAAGGGGGGAATTGGCCATTATGCAAGCCTTCCAAACTGTCCACTGGTTTCTTTGCAAAGAACCATTGGCCTGACTTATCCCTTGCTTTTTTCCCCCTCCCACAGAGTATCAGATTGGAAGGGCCCTTTCAAGAATATTCAGTTGAACTTCTTCACATCACTGATATGGACAATGATGCCCTGAAAGAGAGAGGGACTTGCCCAAAGCTGCACAGCAGGTCACGTGGTACCGGACGGATGTGGATTCTGATACTGATATAAAGACAAATTAACAGCTCTTACTTGACGGCTCCATAGATTTGAATTTTTCTGCTTTAATATTGCAGCCCAACTGCTAAAGTTCAGGAGAGTTGAAGGCCAAAGTCACACAGTGGGAAGTAAAAGAGCCAGGACACAAGCCCAGTGCCCCACCTTCTGCCTGTCCATCACAAACATGGAAGTCAAACTGAAATCTTCCCTCCTGGTTTCAACTTCAAGCAACAGTATGTGGATTTCAGAGGTGGAACCGCAGTGAAGTACAGACCAGTCCGTACCCAGGCACTGCGGTCCAGAGAGCAGGAGAGAAGCCAGAGTAAGTGGCCATGGGCTTAGCAGCTCCTCTCCTGCCATATGTGCTACCTTTTGGAAGTGTTACCTGACTGCTCTATGAATCATTTAACAAACTACTTAATATCTCGAGTTCTCAAGCCTCAGGTCCTTTACCTGTGAAATGGGGATAATGATAATACTAATCTTGTAAGGTGGTTATAAAGATATAACTAATGAAATAATACATGTAAAGTATTTAGAAGAGTAGCTAACACATAATAAAGTTTCAAAAATCATAGCTGTTTGTATTGTTGCTATACAAGCTAGAAAGTCATATGACTCATAATTACAAATAAATTACTATGGCTAAGTAGAGATTGTCAGACTGAATTAAAAAATAATCAAACCCAAGTATATTCTGTCAACAATAAGAACCTCTTTTAAATGTAAATACAGACATGTTGAAATAAAAAGATTTTTTAAAGATACACCTTGCAAACACTGATCAAAAATGCTATTAGAGTTTATAGAAAAAAGTTCGTCAGAAAGAGAAGGAGAAGGGAAGGAGTTTTGATAGAGGAGATGTCATTTTTGCTGGTCCTTGAAAGGTAGGTACCGATCTAGTCAGAGTTGGGGAAGGTGAAGCATGGGGCTCATTCTGGGGCTTCACTCCCAGAGCTTGGCTGGCCCAAAGAGGTGGGGGAGGCACAGTCAGCAGGCAGGCGGTCCTGAGTTTTGAGGACCTTCCCACAGTACGGTGAGGTCTTTGCTCTTTTCCTAATGGTTGCGCGGAGCCACTGAAAGCTTAGGAATGGAGGAATAATATGATCAGGATGACATTTTAGGTTTATAATTTCGACGGCCGCAGCCAGGACTTCGGAGGGGGCTATTGCAATGATCTGGAGGAATCAATCCACATTGACCTCGTCTGAATTCAAATGAGGTCAATATGGATGGAGAGAGGGAATTCAGGTGTTGATATGATTGTGTAAAGGTAGAATCTATAGATTTTAGGAACTGAAAGAACTGAGATGAGGTGATGAAGGATGTAGGATTCTGCTTCCAACCTGGAATGCTGAGAAGTGTGATACGCCATTAAGACAGAGAGAGAAAACTAGAGGACGAGAAGGTTTAGTGGGAGAATAAGTTCCAGTTCTGTTCAATTTCATCTTGCTCTAATGAAAACACTCTAGAAGGGCCTTAAACACTGTCCAGTCTGACCCTGCCATATGATAATGTAAACCTTCCCTGTTATGTTTTCTCAGTGGCTGCCCTGCTACTGATCACACACCTCCAGTGATAGGAAGCTCAGTCCTCAGACAACCAGTTTGCACATTAGCAAATGAAATCAGAGAACATCAGAATTGGACTAAACTTTTGGGATTAGTCTAATTTTTCTTATTCATATGGGAAACCAAGGCCCATTAAGGGGAAATGACTCACCCATGACTATCTGAAGAGGCAATGGAGGACACTAGACCAGAACTAGACAAGTGTTCCTTCAGGCTTTCGAAATCTGGGTTCAAACTTGTCTCCAGAAAATAAAAACTTAGGCCAGGTAACATACAGAATCAGAACCACTTCAAGCTGATGACAGCTCTGGCTATTTGCCTCCACAGCTTGCCATTTCTCTGATGTACATGCAAAGTAACAGATTTATAATATCTCCTTGAGTCCCCTTGACTAGTTTTCTTCACTGGTATTCCATTGCAAATCCTCACCTTGCAAGTATATATATATGCCATAAATGAAATAGATTATGCTGGATTACAAATGTCATTCCAAACACAATTTGAAATCCAGTATGCCTGCTGTTTTGTTTATAAACTGAGTGACAGCAATGCCATACTGGCTTGTACTGCATCAAACTGTAAAACCAGGGATCTTTAATCGAATTTTCCCATCACCACCCAATGAGCACTCGTTCAAGTTAGGGATGGAGTTTTGTGCATTTAGTTGTTCCAAGTCCTGAATATTGAAACAGTTGATCAGAACATCTACAAAGTATATTTCAACTATGCTGCTGTAAATGTCAATGAAAAATCTCCAGTCCAGACATTCAACCTCACTCCTCTTCCCACTTGACCCAAGCCAAAATTTTAGTGTGAGTCTGGTACCATTTAAATTATTAACAGCTTCTCTGAGATATCTGAGCAGCGACTGCCTCAGCCCTTCTCACATCCCTCCCTTCTCTACAAGGGGTGTTGGTTTAAGGAAAAGGACCGCTAGAACACTGCTACAGACTGAATGTGCATGGTCCCCCAAAGTCTCTACATTGAAACCAAACTCCCAATATGGTGGCATCTAGAGGTGAGGTCTTTGGGAGGTGATTAGATTATGAGAGTGGAGCCCTTATAAAAGAGACCCTGTGAAAGGGAGCACCCTAGCCCCTTCCACCATGTGAGGATATGGCAAGACAACCATCTGCGAACCAGGAAGTGGGCTTTCGCCAAATACAAAATCTGTTGGTGCATTGATCTTGAACTTTCCAGCCTCCAGAAGTGTGAGAAATAAATATTTGTGGCTTAAGACACCCAGGCCATGGTATTTTTGTTAAAGATGCCCAAGCTGACAAGGCAAATACCAATTGATCAAACATAGTGGGATCACCAATGCTGCAGTTCCTTGAGATGGCCAGGCCCCTCCCACCAAGAATTTGCTCTAATCCCATTCACCATGCTGCCTGCACAGTCATCTTTTAAAAACAGATATAAACTTCTCATGACATTATATATATATATATATATATATATATATATATATATATATATATATATAACATAAGAGGACTTGGGAAGTTGAAAGGAAGTAGGCAGATGGGCCAGGGACTGCAAGATCCAAGAGATGACAACCTGGTGGGTTTCCTGGGTTTTCTTTTGGCCTCCTATATCCAGCACTTGATACTAATGAAGCCAATGCACTGGAAAAGCCAATAGGCACAGACTAAAAGTCCAGACCAAGGTCTGTCCTTGCTACAAGTGAAGAACCAGGGAGGGTGGCCCAGAAGCATGTAGTACTCTCAAACAATGTCTCTGCTCCAGCCAAATACCACAGGGGAAACTGGTTGCCACACTAGCCAAGGCCAAGTGGGAAACCTGGACTTCTGCCCTCAGCAGTCTATACCTGGGTGCCCAGAAACCCCCTTCCAGAAAATGTCAAAGAAGGCTGAGGGATCCAGGACTTTCATTATTCCTGGGCAGTATCGAGCACTCCCATGCCAGGCATCAGCAGAGACCATGCAGGAAGCTCACTCACACTTGTGCTGTCACCTGGCCATCACAGGGTGCCTTTTCCCTATCCCTCTCCCTTTCTGCTGATATCCACAGAGGCCCAGTGGAGAGTCACAGCAAAGCTGCCTCTGCTCAGTGTTGGTGGAGGCAACACTGGGAGCCGTAATGAGCCATCCTTTCCCTATTCGACCAGGACTGTATTGGTCCAGAGCAGCCAGAACCCCTACATCTGCCAAGCAGTGACGGGAACTTTGTGTTCCTCCACTCATGCTGGGCATTTGTGGTGGCCTAGAGGGGAACCTGGATTTGCTGCCCAGCCTGATGGTGATGAGGTGGCACATTTCCCATCCTCTTCTAGAGCTGGGTCAGAGAAAACCGACTAAAACAGAAATTTTAATTGAGATCCAGAATTCCCTAACATAATACCCACATTATTTGGGTTTCAATTTAAAAAAATAATTCATCACTCTTAGAAATACTAAGATCTTGAACTGGATAAAATAAATGAATACATTCCAATACTGAGATAACAGATGTTAGAATTATCTGACACAGATTTTTAAAGCTGCCATCATAAAAAAAATGCTTCAAGGACCACTTACAAACATACCTGACAAATGAAAAAATGAGAAAATCTCAGCAAAGAAATGGAAAGTTTCAACACAAAAAAATTAGAAAAGAGGAAAAGTCTCAAACTGGTATTCTAGTTCCCACTTCAATAATCTAGTAACAGAAGAGAAAAATATAAACCCCCAGCAAGCAGAAGGTAGGAAATAATGAAGATAAGAATATTTCATGAAATTGTAAGCAGAAAAACAATAGAGAAGAAAAATAAATGAAACAGAGCTGGTTCTTTAAAAATCTGATTAAAATGGGCAAATCTCTAGCAAGACTGACAAAAAAGAGAGAGAAGACACCAATATCAGAAATTAAAGAGAAAATATAATTACAGATTCTGTAGACATCAAAAGGATAATAAGTGATTATAAACAACCCTGCACACATAAATTTCAGAATTTTTATGAAATGAACTAAAAACCCCACAAACCATTCCAATATACTCGGTATGACATAGGTCATTTAAATAGCCTCATAATTCCTTAGGAACTGAATTTGTAATTTAAAAACTGAGGACAAGATGGTTTCGTGGGAGAATTCTACTGAATATTGAAAAAAAGAATAAATAGCAACCTTACACAAACTCTTTAAAAAAAACAGAAGAGGAAAGAACACTTCCTAACTATTTTAACGAAGCCAGTCTTAATGTAATACCAAAACCAGACAAAAACAGTAGAAAAAAAAGGAAAACTATAGACCAAAATCACTCATGAATATAGACAGAAAAATTCTTAATGAAATATTAGCAAATAAAATTTATCAAAATACAAAAACAATTATACTACATGATTAAGCAGACAGTATTCCAGGGATGCAAGGATGGTTCAATATTAAAAACTCAATCAATGCAATCTGCCATATTAACAGAACAAGAAGAAAACCAAAATGATCATATTAAATGACACAGAGAGAGCATTTGACAAAATTTAATACTCATTCATAATAGAAACTCTCAGAAAGTAGAAACAGAGTGGAACTTTCTCAAATTAATAATAAGTACCTTAAAAAAATCTACAGCTAACATCACACCCTTATGACTGGGAATGAAGCAAGGATGTCTGCTCTTCCCACTCTTACTCAACATAGTGCTGGCAATTCTAGGCAGTGCAATGAGGCAAGAAAAGAAAATAAATGGCATGCAGATGGGAGAGGAAGATAAAACCATCCTATTTTGCAGATGACAAAATTGGCTACATAAAAATTCCAAGAAATCTACCAAAAATTCTTAGAACTAATAAGTGAGTTTAGCATGATTTTAGGGAACAAAAACAACTTTAAAAATCAACTGCATTCTTGGTCACTAACAATGAGTACGTGGACACTGAAACTAAAGATACAATTCCATTTAAATTTACTCAAATATTAAAATACTTAGGTATAAAGCCAACAAAACATGCATTGAAAACTACAAAATCCTGATGACAGAAATGAAAGATGATGTAAATAAATATCTAGACATATTATGTTCATGCATAGGAAAAGTCAACAAAGTAAAGAAGCAAATGCTCATCAAACTGATCTGTAGATTTATCATGATTTCTATAAAAGTTGCAGCAAGGTTTTTATAGATATAAATTAGACTTCTGAAATTAACTTGGAAAGTAGAAGGAACTAGAATAGTAAAATGATTTGAGGTAGAAGGATAAAGTGGGAGGAACTGGTATAATACATTTTAAAACATATATAGTTCAGTATTCAAGACTGTGGTGTTGGAGGGATAGACACAAAAATCAATGGAACAAAACAGAGAAAACAGAAATAGCTCCAGAGAAGTACAGCCAACTGATTTTTCACAGTGGTGCAAACAAAATTCAATGAAATAAAGATCGCATTTTCAATTCAGTGTTGGAAAATTGGACATCGATAGACATATGAGAAACTTTGAACAAAACCTTATGCTCTACATCAAAATTTCAAAATGGATCACAGACTTAAATGTAAAATGTAAAATTATAAAACTTTTAGGAGATAACATAAGAGAAAATCTTTGGGACCTAGGGCTTGTCGAAGTCTTAGACGTGACACCAATGCATACACTATTACTTTAAAAATCAACAAGTAGGACTTAATCAAAATTAAAATGTTTATTTTGCTGTCCTGAAGATGCCTATTAAGAGTATGAAAAGTTAAGCTACAGACTAGGAGAAGATATTTGTAAACCATGTATCTGTCAGAATTCTCATATCTAGAATATTTAGAGAACTTTCAAAATTCAAGAGTAAGAAAACAACCCAATTAGAAGACAGGCAAACAACATGAACAGACATTTTTACCAAAGATGCCAAATCCATTAAAAGATTTTCAACATCGCTAATGACTAGGGAAATGCAAATTAAAATTGCCATTTTAATTTGGAATGCAAGAGGTGTTCAATACAGACTTATTGGAATGACTAAAATGAAAAGTAGTGACAACAAATATTGGCAAGGATGCAAAAAACTGAATCACTCATACACTGCTAGTGATAATTTAAAATGGTACATTATGACCCAGCAATTGTAATCTTGGGCATAAATCTCAGGAAAAATGGAAATTTATGCTCATATACAAACTTGTATACAAATATTATAGCGGTAGTACTCGAATAGTAAAAAATGTAGACAATCCAAATGGTCATCAACGTGTGAATGTATAGACAGAATGTATACACGGTCATACTGTGGACACCATGCAGCATTACAAGGTAATAAACTGCTGATACATCCACAGCCTGGATAACTCTTCAGAGAATTATGCCCAGTTAAAAAAAAAGCCAATCTCCAAAGGTTACATAATGCATATTTCCATTATATAATGTTTTAGAAATTACAAAATTATAGAAATGAAGAACAGATTAGTGGCAGAGAAGGTTTAGGGAGGGGGTGAGGGCCAGAGAGAAATGTTTATAAAAAGGCAGCATGAGGGATCCTTGTGGAAATGTACTATATCTTGAATATATCAAAGTCAACATCTTATTTGTGATATACTCTAGTTTTGCAAGTTGTTGCTATTGGGGAAACTGGGTAAAGGGTACACAGGATCCCTCTGTATTATTAGTTATCATTTCATGTGAATCCACAATTGCCTCAAAAAGTTTAATTGCGAAGAAAAAATATCAGCATGACATTTCCATTCCCAAAAGCCTTTGGTAGCTATGTAGGAGCCATGCATATTACACAGCCCTTTGAAATGAACCTCCTTCTCACCTCATTTCCTATCCTACTTCCCACTCCTGCCTCCGCTTCTCCCCTCCCTTCTCATACTGATAAATGTTCAGAGCAGCCATAAAACCTACAGAGGGCCTTTGTGAGATTTTCAACAATTCATGACATAGCATCTTTGTGCAAATTACATTAAAGATGCCCGTACTCCTGACAGAGGTAGCCATCTGCTGGGGATCACAGCTAGATGAACAGATAATGGTCTGTGGTTCTCTCAGTACATAGGTTTTCACCCATTCTCACCTGGTCCACAGCAATATCTTCCTTACTGATCTCATAGTCTTAGAAATTCTATCTCCCAAGTATTGCTTCTTACTATCATTCTTGATGAAGTGCTCCCACCACTCCAATCAGTATTATTGTGATTGTCTGCTTTTCTGACAGTCTACCATACTAGATTTGAAACTGTTAGTGGACAGGCAATGTATCTGCTTTATCAGCCTGTGTGAGGTCCAACAACATGGTCTGGCATAGGTGAGGTGTTCAAGGAGTGTTTGGTGAACGGGATCAAATCTGCTGAGCTCCTTGACTAAGTCTTCCTCCCTCTCCAGCTTCCTTTGACTCTCAGAAGCTAAAAGGCTGAAAGGTCACTTTAAGAATCTAGATGGGTAGAAAACAGAATCTTGTTCAAGGCATAAAAGTGCTTGGGTCACTGTATTGTAGCTACTGCTTTGGGAGCCTAGGTTGATGGCCACGAGGTGGACAGGCAGGGCTATAGCTCACAGCATGTGACTGGAAGACTACCAACCAAAATGGAATCACCAGAGCAGGTCCACCCTGCTCAGTGGGGACCACAATGAGCTGTGCCATTTTCTGTTCTGCACATGAATTTTATTCCTTCATCTGAAGAGCACTTTACTGGTCCTTTATTTATTATTTAGTTCTTTGATTTTTAGAAATACGTCCTCTGCCTTAAAAGCTTGGGGGCAGAAGTCCAAAAATGTATCATTAATTAAAGACATTTAAAACGATGGACAGGAATCATAAGAAAAGTGAAGAAGAAATTTAAAAAATGCTGCCTCATCTGTTGCACCTTTTCCCTCAGGTTCAAAACTAGCCCCAGGATTCTCTGGCATACATTTTGTTGAAATCCTGCTGTTTGCAGAGTCTAGGAGGGGCTTTTACTAAAGTTGACAAGCATGCATGCAGGCACTCAGGAAGGACAGTTCAATAAGCAGTGGAACAATGGCGACGGTTTTAATGAACTCTCTTTGTGGGCTCCCCACACGAATGAAGGAAGAACCTCATTTACCTCTGGGAGTGCCAGGAGGGACAGCGGAATAGGGCTGGCAACTTCCACAGGAACTTCCACATTCAAAGAGAGCTGCCTTGCCCAAGCTTGTGCCCTTTTCAGGGCTAGAACAGAGGGGTACACCTCCAGTAGGAGAAAAACATGAGGCTTGGCCACCTGACCTCTACTCCTGAGCAGCTCTGCAGGATCCTCCACCGGGTTTCAGAATTCCAAGTAGGGGTACCTGAGGCCTCTGTTGTCACTGCATCGCAGCTCAGCACTTTCAGCCAAGTTCTGCTCCCTCCCCTTCCTCTCTGTTGGACTTATCTCAAGAGTACTCATAATACGCCTCCTGCGTTGCAGTCTGTAACTCTCATTTCCAGGGACTCCAAGCTGGAACATCTTTCTTCAGGATTCCCAGACTGGATCTTGAACATGTTGGGCTCTTCTGATAGGCTGTGAGTTTCTCATGGGCAATAACTTCAGGTCTTATCTGCATCTAGCCCACTGCATGGCAGGCACATATGTATGTTCAAAAAATGTTTGTAGAATTTACTTTAACAGTCCTAATAAGGAAATAAATGACTGGGGAGAGTTCTCAGAAATGTAGTGATTCAGAAAAACATAAGCGCTAGAATGTCATCTCTCTCTCTCTCTCTCTCTCTCTCTCTCTCTCTCTCTCTCTCTCTCTCTCTCTCTCTCTCCCATCTATCTATCTATATCTATCATCTTTCTCTCTATCTCTCTATCTACCATCTATCTTTCATCTATCTACCTAACCATCCTAAGTTCAGCAATTCGTAAAAATAAGCATTTTGCAAATGCAGAAACTAAAGCTCAGTAGGCTTAGGTACCTCTGCCCAAGTGCCCCTTATTAGTAAGTGACAAGGACCAGAATGAAACTGATATGTGGCTGACCCTAAAGCTCATTTTTCACAGAGACCCAAAGAGAGAGCTTCACAAGGAGAAACACGTTTGGAGTTCACGTCCTTGACCTTTTAGTTGCTTCTTTTTATTTCTTGCCAAATTTTAAATGAGAATCTTGTTGGGGGCCCATGTGAGAGTGAGAAGTTAGCGGTAGGACTTTTTTAAAAAATGTACTAAAAAATGGCATATGAAGATTTTTTTTGTTGTATTGGTATCTCTAGGGTCACTTTTCTTTGCAGTCAATTCCTCTACCTTTTTATTGAAAAAATGTATTATAAAATATAGCATACAGAAAAGGTTATAAAATATATATGTAAAGTGTTACATTTGTATAGCTAACAACTGTGTAATAATCACTGAAATCAAGAAAGAAAATGCTATTAACTTAAAAAGTAACAATTGCCAGTTATAAAAACAGTCACAAGGATGGAAAGGACAGCACAGGGAATATAGTCAATCATATTGTAATAACTGTGTCACCGGTGTCAGATGCATTCTAGACTATAGTTTCATAAGTTATATAAATGCCTAAACACTGTGTTGTACAATATTGTATGTCAATTGTAATTGAAAAAACTTGTTAAAATACAAAAATAAAATAATAAAAAATAAAATATTATCATCTCCCCAGACTTTCCCTATGGATCGCTAGCCAGTTGCAACCCTTGTTGCTCCCCAATTGGTAATCACAGCTTGCTTTTTAAATAATTTCTTTTTTTATAGTGATACACATGGGTTTGTATCCCTAAATGATTTAGAGTAGGGACTGGCAAACCATGGCTCGAAGGCCCATTGCAGCCCACTGCTTGCTTCTGTAAATGGCATTTTATTACAGCGCAACTCTGCCCACATGTTTTAGTATTGTCTATGCTGCTTGTGAACTGCAAAGCAGAGTTGAAACCTGCAACAAAGACTACATGTGGCTCACAAAGCCTGACATCTTCATTATATGGGCCGTTCCAGGAAAAGTTTGCTGATCTCTAATCTAATTCATTTTTCTTCTTTTTGACAAAGGTCATACAATAAGCACTGTCTTGTGCCTTGCTTTTTTCCCTCTCAACATTATATTCATAAGATTCTTTCACAGTGAATCTTACTCTTCTGTGTATCAACTGCTAACATGTATAAAGTCAACTATAAATTTTGTGTTCCTACTTTAACTTCTTTTACTATATTGTATTGTATTTGTAAATTATTTATAGTACACACAATATGGAAAAATAGAAAAGTAGATATAAGAAAAATAATTTGCCTGTGAATAAATTGTCTTCCTTTCTATCAATTAAAAACAGCAACTTACACTATATTTTTGCAAAAATTCTTGATTTTACCACTTTGAAAGGTAATACTAGCTCTTTTCAGGAAATAGAAAAGATAAACAAAATGGGAAAAAATAACAATAACCAATAACCTCCCAGAAAAACCATTATTAGTATTTTGGCAACTGTCTTTTCAGTTAGATTTTCTCTTTAGCTCCTTAATCTATCGATGACAATGAAAACATTACATGTCAAAACCTGGATGCTGTAGGCAAAACAACATTCTGAGAAAAATTCTCAGCCTTAAATATTTTAGAAAAAAGATTGCAAAATAAATTAACTTAGCTTTTTAACTTAGAAAGCTGAAAAAATAATTGCAAAGTAAACATGTTTTTCAATTAGGTGTGTGCATGTATGTATAATCCTTTGCTCTTAATTCTTCCTTTTGTTCTACTGTAGTCCTTTATATTTGAGATTTATATCATGATCTCCCCTATGTCTTTGGATAAACTCATCGTTCCTTGCACTCTTAACATCTCTGCTTATAGATTTCAAAACTATATCATTAGGTAAATAAATAATTATGTCCGTTATAGCTTCTTGGAGCATTGTTCCTTTTACAATATAAAATAACCTTTTTGTCCTGCTTAAATGTCTTTTACCTTGAATTCTGTTGTATGCAATATTCATATTGTCTGATATTAATAGTATTTGAATACTTGATTTTTCTTCCTCATTCTTTTCTTCATTTTAGAATTTGTCTGATACATCATTTTTTTTCACTTTATTTTCAAACTTTTTTATATCTTTCTTTTTAAAAAAGAAGATTCTTCTGAGTTCTGGTCAAGATGGCAGAGTAGGTAGACACTATACTCACCTCCTCCTATGTCCACATCGAAATTACAACTGAACAGTAGAACTATTGACCTGGAGAACCACCTGAAAGACTACTTGAGGTGGAAACTGGGGAGGTCAAAGCGACATGCAAAGAAGACATCATTTATATTAATTGTCTTCTTAGGGTCACAGCAAGACATTTAGGGTATCTGGGCACTGAAAAAACTTCAAGAGTCTCTCTTCCCATATGTATTTCAAAACAAAAACGATACTGAACATAAAAATAAGTGGATGGAAGGTTACACTTTTTCTCGTGATGACTAATTTGAAGGGTTTTGTTTGGATTTGTTTTTAATATCAAGTCTGAGATTATTTTGAATAACACTTTTTAAGTATCTATTTGCTAGTGTCCTAGTGTGAACTTGGGCTGCCTATTCGATGACATAACATGAAGCCTTGTTTAGATTTTATCCTCCTCACACTTTAAAAACCTTCTGTCTTTCCCAAATGCTGAGGCACCAGTCCAATACTCATCTGGAGGAAAATTTCTCAGCCTCCCCTCCCCCACCACCAGAGGAGATGTGTTACTGCTATATGAGAAATTCCTTGTTTTAGACCCTTGACGAAGTTATCTGGAATATCCCCAATATCTCTTGCATGGATTTGCTGAAGCTCTTTTGCTATAATCAATGGTATGTAAGAAAGATCTTTTCCAAGTAAAAAAACAGGCCCAAAGAAGAGAATTAATTCAACTAAGGCCCTTTGGTAAAGGCTGCACTCAAATTCTGGCTTTGTTTCTCCACCTGGTTTGGCTTGGGTATGAAAAGTACAAAAACATAAGGGCTTAATTGGCTGTTTTTTTAAATTGACAATTTTCTGCCTGTAAATGTTCCTGGTCCAAGATTTGAATCAACAGACATTACTATTCCATTCCATTTGTTGGTGTCTAGTCTTAAAGACATGAGGGACGATGCTTGTAACACGGTACAGCCTGCGAGCTGTCAGATTGAATCTTCTCCTCCAAGAACACTCATAAACTGGTAGGCTCAAGGCTGAGGTATTACTTGATGTTTCAGTGTTCATTCTGCTCTGACCTTTCAAAACCTTATCTGTACTTATCCTGCCTGAAACTTAAACTGTTCATGAGGATAGCCAGAGCAAATGAGTCCCTGCTTTGCTCTTTCACAAGTGGCTTACTCCAAGAGAGAGACAGAGACTCTAGTCTCTGCTTTCATCTCTTCTGCAGGCTTTGCCACCTAAGAAGGTCATGCTTACTTGCTGTGTGACTTTGGGTGAGCCACTCCATGTCTCTGAGTTTCAGTTTCTCTGTCTGTAAAATCAAGGCAATGAACAATGACAATACTCCTTCCAGGTCACAGAGGTGGTATGAATGTTCTTTGGAAAATAAACACTATGCTAAGATGCTAATGTGAGAGGGATTAGC
This sequence comes from Macroglossus sobrinus, assembly GCA_004027375.1. Classification (NCBI taxonomy): domain Eukaryota; kingdom Metazoa; phylum Chordata; class Mammalia; order Chiroptera; family Pteropodidae; genus Macroglossus; species Macroglossus sobrinus. Next base: position 369,450 of record PVKZ01000629.1, read on the forward strand.
ATCTCAGTTAAAGATTCAGAAAGCTGAGCTTCCTTCCAAGACTCAGAGTCCCCCCAGGGCACTTTCCTCAGCTACCTCTTACCCTCCCCTTCACAAGTTCTGGGCCCAGGCCCCAGTATCCTCAGAGAAAAGCCCACCTGATCCCAGTTCTGTATATCTGTGCAAAGAACCATCTATGCTTGGCTCCTGGAAACTGTTTGTTCACCTCCTGCCTAGCTCTGGCCTGCTCCAAATGTGAGTAAATGGAAATAGCTGAATGGCAATGACACTATAGTAATTTTATGCTTAAATGTTGGGCCTGAGAGAGAAGAGAAGGCCACCCTCCTCTGAACTGACCAATGAGAAAGTAGATAGAAGGGTTCCATAAGAGCACTGAGTATGGGGAGAGGGGCTCTGAAGATAGCCATCTTCTGAGTGAAAGTGAAAAAAAAAACAGAAAAAGGAGCTAAAAGTGGGGTCCAGTGGCAAGTGGTTCCCCCTTGAATACTAAGGGGAAAGACAGGAATAAGTAGGGGACATGGCCAGGAAGAAGGACATGGATGAGAAAGACTAAGAAGCTTTATGCCTCTCATAGGAATGTGGTGTGACAGTTTGATATGGTGATGTGGCATCCATCCACATTTCTGCAGTGCACAGATCAGAGAAGGGAAGTGATAAGTTTGCACTACCAGGGCCAGTCATATCTCACCAGTAAGTCCAGCTTCACCTCTGAGTGTTATACTTTAAAAGAAACACAGATACATTGGAGCAGACTTTGAGGCAGAGGCAGGGAGAAGAGGAAGAAACATAGTTCTCTTGAGAAATAGTTTAAAAAGTGAGGTTTTGTTTTTTTTTTTAGCCTGGAGACCAGAGATGTAGGACACAGTCAAAGATGATGGCGTGTACCAGTAGCTGTGCTCCTTGTGTCCTCAAAGGCTAAACTAGCACCCATGGGTAGGATCTACACACACTCAGTCAGGTTTCAACTAAAAAAAACCATTCTGATGATCAAAGTTGTCTAGACAGAAAGGACTCCTTAAAAGATAATAAGTTTGCAGTTACTGGAAGCGAACACCAAGGAGCTAGAAGGCCATTAGGCAAATGTGCTCAAAAGGAGATATACAGAGTTGGATAGGAAGAAACTGGCACTTCCAGGTACAAAAAGAATATAGATGGTTCTAGAAGAAAATAAGCTTGAAGCAACTAGGTCTTAGCCAAGAAGACAGAGCTAGATTACGACTCCTGTCCACCTCACTTTTCATATTTTTGTCTTCTCTTAGAAAAGGCAGTTTGTTCCCTACCAACATATCTCTTTCAGAAAGAGCTGAAAAACCTTTGATTTTGAAAAACCTTTGACTCCCCCCAAATAATTTCTATAGCTTAAAAAGCCACTCTAGAGAAGTTTAGCTTTAAGGAGAAATGTCTGAGGAACTCCCAAAAACGTTACTTTCAAAAAGAAGAGTTTTGTAAATGCATTAGCAGCTTTCTACCACCGAGAAATGAAAAATTCTTGGGGGCGTTAAAATAATTTCCCAGATGGAAAAGAGGTTTCCCTGGGTAGCAAGCTATAAGCAAGATTCAGTGTCCACATCCTGGATCCGGACTGCACGCAGGGCACAAATGTCACCCAATGCACATAGAGCATAAACACAGCATTGTGCAGATCTGGCTCTTTCTAAGGAAGAGAGGTTACCCCTCCAGTTAACCCCTCTGTCTCCACTGGGCTCCTGACCAAGGACATGGCAGTGAGTAAGAGTCTAAAACACATTCTCTGCCTATGAGCAAGAGGTGAGATAAAGGCTCAAATCAGCCTGACTTCAAACACGTTCACACACAGCCCCCTCACTGTTTGCTAGCAGATAGTAATAGGTCATAGGTTAACTTAAAGAACCTACAGCATCTCTCAGCCAATCCCTTGTAGCAAGTCACATTTTCCAGGAACATCACCTGATCCTTCAAAATATCCAAGGTGGAAGAACCTACACTGGTCTTTATAAATCATTCTGTAGCATAAATACACTATCTCACCTTGATATTTATGAACAATCACTGACCTACCATGACTATGAAAACATACCATACAGAGGTTTGAAAATGAAGTCAGTGATAAAGAATATTCATTCCTAAGATATATCTAGTTTGCTTTCTTATATAATCAAATTGCTGTGCTTATTAATTCTATTGCTATCTAAAGTCCAAACTTCTTAGCTTCTCTTCACAGAACTTAGCCATCAAGCAAAATATGTTGGTAATGTACATTAAATGCCCTTATCCACAGGCAATAAGTTTCAAGACCCCCAGTGAATGCCTAAAATTGTGGATTGTACAAAACTCTCTATATGCTGTTTTCTTCTATACATACATACCTATGATAAAGTTTAATAAAGTATGCACTGTAAGAGATTAATAACTATAACTAATATTAAAATATAACCTGTCAACCAAGAATACTCTACCCAGAAAAATTGTTTTTTTGGAATTGAAGGAAAGATAAAGAGTTTTCCAGACAAGCAAAAGCTAAAGAAATGTATCACCACTAGACCAGCCTTACAAGAAATGTTAAAGAAACTTCTTTAATCTGAAATGAAAGGACACTAATTAGTAACAGAATATATAAAAGTATAAATTTCACTGGTAAAGATAAATATGTAGTATGGTTCATAATAATCTAATATTGTAAAGGTGGTTGGTAAATCACTTATAAATCTAGTATGATGGTTAAAAGGCAAAAATAGTAAAAATAATTATAACTATGATAATTTGTTAATAGATTCATAAGATAAAAAGATGTAACTATTGACATAAAAAACACAGAACATGGGGAGAGTAAAGTTGTAAAGTTTTAGAATGCATTAGAACCTGATTCGTTATCAACTTAAAATAAACTGTTATAAATATAAATATAAGTTGTTTATGCAATTGTCATGGTAAACACAAAGTAAAACCTATAGTAGATACATAAAAGATCAAAAAGAAAAGAATCTAAGAATACCACTACAGAAAATCATCAAATCACAGAGGAACAAAGCAAGAGAAGAATGAAGAAACAGGAATTACAAAACGGCAAGGAAACAATTAAGAAAATAGTAGTAAGTTCACACCTTTCAAGAATTACTTTTAAAATAAAAGAAAGATAAAGACTTTCTCAGACAAAGAGAAGGTGATAGAATTTGTCACCAATAAGTTTGTCTTACAATATGTGACAAAGAGAGTTCTTTGAGTAGAATAATAGGATGCTAAAACAACAACATGAAAGCATATGAAAGTATAAATCTCTGAAAGTATAAATATGTAGTCAAATGTAGAAGAATGTAACACTAATGGTGGAGCATGAATCACATTTAACCTTACTATAAGAGATAAAAGACAAAAGCATTAAGAATGAGTATAATCACCCCAAAATAGTTAATGATGTATAATATAAAAAGAAGTAAATCTGACACCAACAACAAAATGAGGGGGGAGAGTAAAAGTAGAGAGTTTTCACATATTATTAAATTTATTGGCTTAATTTAGACTGCTGTAACTATAAGAAGTTTTATGCAAGACTCATGGTAATCACAAGATGAATAAAACCTAGATTAGATACAGAAAATATAAAGATAAAAAAATCAAATTACTATAAAAAAACTCCATTAAACTGTAAAGGGTGATAGCAAGGGAGGAAGAGAGGAACAAAAGAACTCCAAAACAGAAAGAAAACAATAAACAAAATGGCAATATTAAGTCCTTATCTATTAATAACTAGTTTAAATGTAAGTAGATTAAACTCACCAACTAAAAGATGTAGAGTGGACAAATGTATTTAAGAAAAAAACAATAGATTCCACAATATGTGCCTACAAGAGACTCATTTTAGGATACATTTCAGTAGCTGGTAGTGAGTGGATGAAAAATTATATTCCATGCAAATGATAACCAAATGAAAGTAGAAGTGGTTTTACTTACACCAGACAAAATAGACTTTAAGTCAAAAAATGTCACAAGAGACAAATCAGGTTATTACATAATGAGAAAAGTGTCAATTCAAGAGGACGATATAACAATTATAAATATATATACACCTAAGGTAAGAATAGCTAAATATATAAAGCAAGTATTAACACAATTAAAGATAGAAATAGATAGCAACACTCTAATAGAAAGAAACTTAAATGCTCCACTTTTAGTAATGCATAGATCATCCAGTCAGAAAGTAAATAAAGAAACAGAAGAACTCTACAACACTATGTGCCAAATAAATCTAACAGGTATATATACAACACTTGATCCAACAGTAGCAAAATATACATTCCTCTCTAATGCATACAGAACTTTCACCAGGAAAATGAAAATCATTACAAGTATCTTTTCTGAACACAATGGAATAAAACTGGAAACCAATAACAAAAAAAGGGAAAGTCACAGAAACGTGGAACTTAAACAACACTTCCCCTCACCTTTTTTAACAACACATTTTTTATGAATATTTAGGTCAAAGAGAATTTAGAAAATATTTTGAGACAAACAAAAACAAAAATACAACATACCAAAACTTATGGGTACAGCAAAGCAATGCCAAAAAAAGCAGGTTATACTGTAAATGACACATAATAAATTACTATATTGAGAAGAAGAAGGATTTCAAATAAACACCCTAATTTTATACCTCAAAGAACTAGAAAAAGAAAAAAATCCAAGCCCAAAGTTAGCAGAATAAAGGAAATAACAATTAGAACCGAATAAAATAAAGAATAGAAAAATGAAAAAATGAGAAAACTAAGAGTTTTTTTAAAGAGATTAAAAAAGTTGACAAACCTTCAGCTATACTAACCAAAAGAAAAAACATAACACCAAAATAAATAAAGTCAACAATGAAAGAGGAGGAGTTATATTGATGCTACAGAAATAGAAAAGATCACCAGGGACTATTATGAACAATATATGCCAGCAAATTTGACAAACTAGAAGAAATGAATAAGTTCCTAGATACATACTACCTACCAAGACTGAATCATGAAGAAAGAGAAAAAAAACCTAGGCAGACCTAGGTTATAATGAAGAAGGGGATTCAGTCAGTAATCAAAAACCTTTCAACAAAGACCAGACCAGATGGCTCCACTGGTGAATTCTATCAAACATTTAAAGAAAATCAGTACCAATTCTTAAACTCTTCCAAAATATAGAAGAGAGAATACTTCCAAACTCATTTTATGAAGCCAGAATCACCCTAATACCAAAGCCATATAAAAATATGAAATAAAAGCAAACTGCAAGCATATAGTCATGATAAACATAAATGCAAAAGTCCTGAACAAAATATGAGAAAATGAAATTCAATAGCACATTAAAGGGTCATATGCTGTGACCAAGTGGGATTTATTCTTATGAGTCATGGATGGTTCAACCTACACAAATCAATAAATGTGATACACTGCAATAACAGAGTGAAGAATAAGAATCACATGATTATCTAAATAGAAACACATTTGAAAATATTATATACCTTTTCATGATAAAAATATATAAAGAATTTACCTCAATACAATAAGGCAATATATGAAATGCCCACAACTAATATCCCATTCAATGGTTAGAAGCTGAAAGCTTTTCCTCTTATATTTGGAGTATGGCAAGGGTGCCCACTCTTGCCAATTCTATTCAATAGTTCTTGAAGATCTAGCCAGAGAAATTAAACATGAAAAATAAATTAAAAGCAGCCAAATTGTAAAGGAAGAAGTAAATGATTCCTTTGCAGACAACATGATCCTATATGTAGAAAACCACAAAGTTGCCCCCCATACCCCAAAAAACTTGTTAGGACTAATGAATGAATTCAGCAAAAGTGCAGGATACAAAAATCAACATGCAAAAATCAATTGCATTTCTTCACACCAACAAACTATCTAAAAATAATTTTTAAAAAAATCCCACTTATAATAGCATCAAAAATAGGGAAATAGTCTTTTCAACAATGATGCTAGAACAAATGGATGTCAACATGTGAAAAATAAATTAAGACAGACTTGAAACAGTTCACAAAAATTAACTTAAGGTGAATCACAGACCTAAATGTAAAACTCAAAAGTATGAAACCCCCAGAAGGTAATACAGGAGAACACTTAGATGACTTTGGGTATTCTGAAGACTTTTTAGATACAAAAGGCATGATCCATGGAAAAAAAAATGACAAGTTGAACTTCATCAAAATTAAAAATTGCTCTGAAAAAGATATTGTCAAGAACATGAGAAGACAAGCCATAGACTTGGAGAAAATATTTGCAAAAGACACATCTGATAAAGGACTGTTATCTAAAATATACAAAGAACTCTTGAAACTCAACAATAAAAAAGAATGACCCAATTAAAAAATGACCCAAAATTCATTGCAGGTACTTCACCAAAGAAGATACACAGATGGCATATAAGCATGTGAAAAGATGCTCCACTTCATATGTCATCAAGGAAATGCAAATTAAAACAACAAGGAGATACTACTACACACCTATTCCCATGGCCAAAAACCAGAATACTGACAACATCGAATGCTGACAATGATAGTTCGGCAGCTTATTACAAAACTAAACATGCTCTCACCATACAATCTAGTAATCACATTACTAGTATTTATCCAAAGAGTTTTAAAATTAGGTCTACACAAAAACCTGCACATAGGTCTCTATACTAGCTTTATCATAGTTGCTAAAACTTAGAAATAAACAAGATGCCCTTCAGTAAGTGAATGGATAAACTGTGTCACATTAAGAAAATGGAATATTTTTAATACTAAAAATAAATGAGCTATTGGGTTGTGGAAACACAGAACTTTAAATGTATATTACTAGATAAAAGAAGCCATTCTGAACAGACCATGTGCTATGTGACTCCAACTCTGTGACATTCTGGAAAAGGCAAAGCTGTGGAAACAGTAAAATGATCAGTGGTTGTCAGGGGTTTGGTGGGGCGGGAAGAAGTGGCAGAGCACAGAGGAGTTTTAGGGCAGTGAGAATTGTCTGTATGATACTATCACGATGAATACATTTCATTATACATGCATACACAACGCCAAGAGTAAGTCCTAAGGTAAGCTATAGACTTGGGTGATAATGATGTGTCAGTGTAGGTTCATTAATTTTAACAAATGTACCATTCCAGTAGGAAATGTTGATAATAAAGGAGGCTATGCATGAGTGGAGGCATGTATTTATGGGAAGTCTTTGTATCTTCCTGCTAATTTGGCTGTAAAACTAAAACTACTCAAATATAAAGTACAAAAAAATACTTAAGAATAAACTTAAGGAAGCGAAAGTCTTGTATACTGAAAACTACAAAACACTGATAAAATATATTAAAGCAGACACAATAAATGGGTTTATGATTTGGAAGAATTACTCTTGTTAAAATATCCATACTACCCCCAAGTGCTCTAAAGGTCCAATGCAATTCTTATCAAAATTCCAAGGGCATTTTTTTTTACAGAAACAGAAAAAAGTCCTAAAATACTTATGGAATGACAAAGACCCAGAATAGCCAAAGTAATCTTGAGAAAAAGGAAAAAGTTAGAGGCATCACAGTTCCTGATTTAAAAATATGTTACAAAGCTGCAGTAATCAAAACAGTTTGCTGCCATCATAAAAACAGGCACACAAACCAATGGAGTAGAATGCAGAGCTCAGAAAGAAACCCATGCATATACAGTCATGTAATCTTCAACAAGAGTGCCAAGAATACAAATGGAGAAAAGATAGTCTCTACCATAAATGGTGTTGGAAAAATTAAGTAATCATATCACAAATAATGAAATTAGACCTTAATCTTATACCTTACATAAAATTTTTTGAAATGGATTGAAGAGTTAAAAGTAAGGTATGAAACCACAAAACTCATAGAAGAAAACCTAGGGGGAAATCTTCTTGACATTGATCATGACAATGACTTCTTGCTTTGGACACCAAAAGAGTAAGCAAAAAAGCAAAAAGAGAACAAATGGGACTACATCAAACTAAAAACTCTATACAGCAAAAGAAACAACAAAATAAAAAGGTGGCTTATGGAATGGGAGAAATTATTTGCAAACCATATATCCAATAAAGGGTTAATATCTAAAATACACAAAGAACTCCTACAATTCAATAATCAAAAAAACAAGTCATCTAATTTAAAAACAGGCCAAGGAACTGAAGAGAAATTTTCCAAAGAAGCCATAGAAATGGCCCATAGGTATAATAAAAGGTGTCAACCTCACTAAACATCAAGAATATGCAAATCTAAACCACAATGAGATATCATCTCACACCTGTGAAGATAGCTATTATAAAAAAGATAACAAGTATTGGCAAGGATATCCAAAAGGAACCCTTGTATACTGTTACTGAAATTGTAAACTGGTGCAGCCAGTATGGAAACAAAATGGAGGTTCCTCAAAAATTTAAAAATAGAACCAGCATATGATTTAGCAACTCCACTTGTGAGCATATATCCAAAGGGATTGAAATCAGAATCTCAAAGAGACACCTGCAATCCCAAGTTCATTGTAGCATTATTCACAAAGGTCAAGATATGGAAACAATGTGAGTATCCATCAAAAACAAAACAAAACAACAACAAAAAATCCATATATATACTATGGAATATTATTCAGCCTCGAAAAATAAAGAATTCCTGCCATTTGTGACAACACAAATGAACCTGGAGGACCTTATGCCATGTGAAATAAGCCATACATAGAACAAATTCTATATTCAGCTACTTACATAAAGAATCTAAAATATTCAAACTCATAAAAGCAGAGGGTAAAATAATGGTTACCAGGGGCAGGGGGGTGGAACAGAAAATTATTAGTCAAAGGGTATGAGGTTTCAGTTTGCAAGACATGTACTAGAGATCTAGTATAGTTAACACTGAATTCTGTACTGAAAATTTCGCTAACGGTAGATTTTAAGTATTCTCATTACAAAATAATTAATAACAATAATAATAATAAAGCAGGAGAAAACTTTTAGAGGTTATGTGTATGTTTATGGCATGTATTGTGATGATGGTTTTATGGCTGTGATTTATCTTAAAACTCATCAGGTTGTATATGTTAAATACGTACAGCTTTTTGTATGTCAATCATTCCTTAATGAAGTGGTTTAAAAAAAAAACAGTGCACCAAAGAACACAATCGAGAAAGTGAGAAAGGCAACTCATGAAATGAGAGAAAATATTAGGAAATAATATATGTAATACAGAATTAATATCCATAATATATGAATAACTTCTACAACTCAACAATAAAACCACCCAACTAAAAAATGAGCAAAGACCTGAATAGACATTTCCCTAAAGAAGATATACAAATGGCCAATCATCGCATGAAAACATGCTTGATATCATTAATCACTAGGAAAAATTACAATTAGATACCACCTCACACCCATTAGGATGACTGCTATAAAAAATAAAGCAGAAAAAAAAGAAGTGCTGTGAGGTTATATAGAAACTGGAGCCCTTGTCTATTGTCGGTAGCGATGTAAAGAGTGTGACTGGTAGAGGAAAACAGTTTGATGGTTCCTAAAAACTTAAAATATAGTATTACCATATAATCCAGTGTTTCCACTTATAGGTATAAAACCAACATAATTGAAAGCAAGGTCTCAAAGATGTATCTTTATGCTCATGTTTATAGCAGCATTACTCATAATAGCCAAAGGTGGAAGATCCCCAAATTCCCATGGATGAATGCATAAACAAAGGTGATATATACATACAGTGGAATATTATCACCCCTAAAATGATGGAAATTCTGACATATACTGCAACATGAATGAACCTGGAGGGCATTATGCTAAGTGAAATAAGTCAGTCACAAAAATGGAGGTACAATATTATCCTACTTATATGCGGTACCTGGAGTAGGCAAATTCACAGTGACAGAAAGTGGAATAGTGGTTGCCAGTGGCTGAGTGGAAAGAGGAATGAGAAGTTATTGTTTAATGGGTATATAGAGTTACATTTTTGCAAGATGAAAAGAGTTCTGGAAATAGATGGTGGTGATGCCTGCGTGACAATATGAATATATTTCATGCCACTAAAATGTACTTAAAATGGTTAAAATGGTAAATTTTATATTATGTGTATTTCACAATAATTTTTAAATCAAAACAAATAAAAATGGAGCTTAAAAACTTACCTTGTAGGATTGTGTGGTGTTGGTAATATCATAATTATGATATAAATAATTTATCATACAAATTATTTATATTTGCATATTATCAGATAAATGATTATCATATAAATAATAAAACACCTAGTAGGATGTTTAGGGCACAGTAGGTGCTCAACCATCTTTTCCTGTCTTCCCTCAAACCCCTCCCCTCTATGCATCTTAGTTCATGGTATAAGCTCTGTCAGACCTCCCACTTCTCATCACACTCCTTTCTCCTTCCTTGCTTCATTTCTTCCTTTCTCTCTTCTCTCATATGTTTAGTTATTCTAGGGAACATTGAGAACTTTCAGGAAGAATGCTTCAACTCTTTTGCCAGGTGGCAAAACCATGTTGTTCTCTTCCAAATGCTCCCACAAGCAAAGTACATACCCAAATATGTCAATCGGTATTACTGGGTCTGCATGGCTGATGCATACAAGTGTGCAGATTGTTCGCTACACAATGGCATCTGGCTGAGAAGGTGCATTGGGTCAATGTGTTCTGGTCTAGGCCTGAATTCAAAAGCTGCCTATTTCTAATTTACAGAAAACCACCATAATAACCAACACTAGCACTGTGAATGTGTAATTAAGATACTGTGGAGCCTTGAGGTGAGCCTTGGTGTACTTGATGTCCAGAGGAAGTCTAAAATCACAGATATTTGCAAGAAGAAGAAAAAAAACCCTTAGATCTCAGCTAGAAAGTGTCCTTTATCACTCACTTATACTTTTCCTATACTTTTCCTCACTTTCTCACCAAATGGTGAAAACCCTCTTTCTATCCCCACTGCCACTACCAGCTTCTGAATGGAGATTCCCAAATAAGGGAGGGGCGAATCCAGGCATTTGCTAATTTGCCCCACCCAACCCATCTCTCCATGCGTTGGGGCGGGGGGGGGAGCTATGTAAACATAGCGGTGATCACCCAGGTATTCTGGCAAGTGACTTTGCTCAACAGGACTGGTGCAGTGGGGGGCATTCATTAAATCTCAGACACTTGGCAAAAGAACGGGATCAGGGATTTTCTAACTGCATTTCCTAATTGGCAAAAGCTTCATTTTCCTTGGTATTCTGTCCAGCTGAAAATTATTTCACCACTGTGTGTGTATATCACATCTTCCTAACAAACTCTTTGTCTATCCCACTCCTTTGCTCATTGCCTTTATCTCTGCCTCTCTCCTTCTCACCTGAGTCCCCCACCATCCTTGTCAGTTTCCACTGATCCAGCACAGTGGAAGGTAAGCGCCAGTAGCACCATCTTTTCTGTGCTCTTAAAACACTTAACTTAGTCTTATAGATGTTCTGAAAACCAGATCCACAAGGCACAAGAATCGCCATTCAACACCTGCTGTCTTCCAAGAGATGATCCAAGAGCAGAGATGGAGAAGAGAGTAATAACAGCTAACACATACACAGCGCTCACTATGTGCCAGACACCCTTTTGGCTGCTTTGAATGAAATAATCTCATTTCTTTTTGCTTTCACATTATGAGATACTTATCCTCCTTGTCCCATTCTACAAGTGAGAAAAACTGAAAAATGGAGAGGGTAAGTAACATTCTCAGGTCATAAGACAATAAGTAATGGAGCCATGAAGTCAGAGTTCGAATCCAAATAGACTAGTACCAGAATACACACTCTTAACTGCTGTTATATCTTGTCTTCACGAAACTTATATTTTAGTTGTGGAGACCCAATAAACATATGATTAAATCAAAGTACAAATTCTGTGGTAGTGTTTAGGTCTATATACAATAAAGCAGGGGAAGGTGGAAAAGACTGACAAAAAGTGTGCATTATTTCTAATAGGACGAAAGGGGAATGCATTGCTGCAAAGATGACATTTCAGCAGAAACCCTAATGAAGTGATGAAGCTCTTTAGATATTCTATGTAGAGTGAACAGAAAGTGTGAACATCATGAGGCAAGAGCGAGCAGAGGAGATTCTAGGGTTATTAGGAAGGCCTGTGCGTGTGGAATGTGATGAGGAGGGATGGATCGATCACAGGAGACAGAATACAAGAAGTTGGCATTGGCCACATCATGCAGGACCTAGCCGGCTATGGCGAATAGTTGAGCTTTTACTAAGTATAGTAGCATTAGTGCTTTTAAATGGAGGAGGAATATGACCTGATTTGTGTTTTATAAAAGATGACTCTGGTTTCTGTGAGAACAGACTGTAAGAGCATAATAGTGAAAGCAGAGAGCCCAGGAAGAAGATAGCTACTGCAGCTGTCTACACAAGAGATGATAGTTTGGCCTAGGAGAGTGAAGGGGGTGAGAATTGGTCAGATTCAGGATATACTTTGAGGGGCAAAGGTGACATGTCTTGCTGATAGACTGCATTTGGAGAGGGAGGGATTAGTTGGCTAGCTCTCACGAGTCATTAATATCTTTATAACTCATTTTTTTCTTTTCCCTTTCTCCTTTTTACTGCAGAAAAAAACAGTTTAACAAATCTGGGATACATATGATTATTTATACTATAATAGGGCAGTATTTTAAAATTATTATTGAATAAGATAATGTATTCATTCTTTAACTCATCAACAGTATGTGTCAATTGTAGTTCTAGGTGCTCAGGATTCAATGAAGAAAATAGTTGTTCTCTGACCTCATATAGCTCGCTGCTTGGTCAGACTTGGGGCTAGGCACTTTATACACCATGTTGTTTAATCATGACCCCCCATTATGCACCCATTTTAGGAAAAGCTAACACTTACTGGGGACTTTATATGCTCAACACTTTACATTTACCGCCTCTATTCCTCATAATGGCTTTTCAAGGTACTGTTTTTTTTTTCTATTGTAAAGAGGAGGCTCTGACTTGCCAGTAGGTGCCCGGGTAACTGAGACAACCAGCATCTGCATGTTAAACCTTGAGAAGCAGTAGAGTGTCATGGTTAATAGCTTCAGCTTTAGAGTCAGCCAGAACTGGGCTTCAATTTTAAGCCAACCACTTTCCACTTATTTGATCATGGGCAAGTTATTTAACGTAGGCGTCAGTTTCCTCGAACTATAAAATAGGGGAGGGTAAAAATAATTTGCCTCTTCCTTATAGCTTTGCTGTGGATGTTAAATGAGCTAGGGTATGAGGAGCCATAGCATTTCATGCTACTGCTGCCACTGCCCACTGGACAGCCTTTCTGGTAATGACAATCTTAGCTCAATCAAAAGTCTACCTGGCTGCATTCAGCTGTGCTATCTTTCTTTTATTAGAGCCTTCCTTCTTTCATGATTCAAACATATTATTTTATTTTTCAGTCATGGGCTGGTTTTTCCAAATGTTCAACTCTCCTGAAATGTTGACTTAGAAGAAGTGGCCATCTGGTATCCATGTTTTTATGGTGCCTCTGCCACTTCGTTCTCAACAGGAAGAAATGGAGATTTCATCTGCCCTGTCCTCAAAATTCATGAAGTTACTTTGTTTCCTCACAGGCTTTCTTAAGTCCCTTGTTTTTAAATGGCAACAGTTCAGAGAGCTAGCAATAATAATTTCTACATCTCAAACTGGTTCCTCCTTGCCATCCATTCTAGCTTCTTAGAGTCCCAGAATTGCAGATTTAGAAGAACCCTTACAGGTCATTTAAGCCAATTCTCTACTCTAGAGAATCTTAGCACATGTTGTGTCACAGACCCCTCTGGCCTCTTTTCAGAATAATAATATTTTTAGCTGAATAAAACACTCAGGGCTACAAAGGGAATCAATTATATTGAAATACAAAAATAATATAGTAATATATGAGTCTCTTTCTTAACAAAACTAAAAAAATGAGGTCTGGTGTCAGGTTCAATAACTTCATAATTTCAAAGAATGAATGAGCATCCATGATCTTTCAAGATGTCTGCAACAAATGTCATGTTATTTAGAACTATGTGTGCTTTATACTGAAGACAAAATTGCTGTACTATTGATACTGCTGTCATTTGTTGTCTACATTTGTAATTGAATGAAATGATAAATTATGGTCAGAGGTTAGTACAATAAAGATGTAGAATTTTTTCCCACCAGGTTTCATGGATTCCCTGAATTCTATCCAAGGATACCAGGTTAATAACCCTCACACCCAATGTATGAGTTATACCTATGCACTTCTTGGTATATCTGCTTGAAAAAAACTCAAGCAATATTTGCTTGGATTTCTCCAGTAATGGGGACATAATTATCCAATGAGTCTGAGTCGCTCATCATTTGGTTGTTAAAATGCTCAGTTAGGTGGGATTTTGGTGAGCTGTAGTCCACTTTCCCACAGAGTCCTATGTCAGCCTTGCGCTCTCTAGGGATTCAGAGCTAAGTCATCTTTCTGTTCCAAAGGACGAACTTTTAGCCGCTGAAAGACAATGTTTCTGCTCTTCTGCCTGTCTTCTTTCTATCCTAAATGGCCATAGCTCTTTCATCTCATTTATTTTAGATTGTGGATGTGGAACTTTTGCCCCTTTTGGATGATCTCTGAATGTGCTTTTAATTGGCAGCGTCCCTCCAGAATGAATCAGAAAACCCCAGAAAGGACTAGGAAAATTAGGTTAGAAACTATCATTCTCCCCATATTATTGACACTATTTATTAATACAACTAAAATTTAATTGGTTTTGGAAATCACCATCATTTTTAAAAAACTGTCACAAGTAATTGGCCACTTTCTTTCAAGTTCAAGCAAGTTCAGGTTATCCTTGACTAGCTATGCATACAGTTGGTGGGCACCCTTAAATCAGCCAGCTATTCCCATGGACTCCCACGGAGACATGGCTGGAAAAAATAAGGGCTGAATATAAACAATGATTCCATCATGGGCACAGCTTCTCCCACACAGTCCTTTGGAGAAACACTGAGGTTACTTTTGTGATAGGGTAATGGGACTTCACCAATGGCCAACAAATAAGATCCTGTTTACATGGTTATGTGATTTTAAAACAGGAGTCAAAAACCTGTTTAAAAGTGTGCAGGTTTCAGTGGTGTGTGGCTGTTTTGTCCCCTTTCTCTAACTCTTGTACGTGCGGCTACTGCCTCCTTAACCTAAGAAACCTGTTACAAGTCGCAGATACCCTGCTGTCAACCTATTTTGAGAAAAGTGACAGACTGACACTTCTCTACCACTTCCTACAGGGTTACTCCCTAAAACCTGTGGTAATAATGATAGTTATCATCTCTTGAGCTCTTATATTTGGGGCACCATGTTAAAAACATTATATTTATATCATCTCACTTAATTCACACAACAATCTTATGAGGTAAGTACTACTACTTCTTTCATTTTGTAGACGAAGAAACTGAGGCACAGAGAGGTTAAGTAATTTGCTCAGGGTCACACAGCCAAGATTTAATTTACCTGCAGTTTGATTATGGGTAATTTTTCTTTACAAACCTTATTCTTACCATTACCTATCTCCATGTTCACTTCACTTCTATTTTCACACTGACCTTCATTTATTACCTAAGACAAGAGTTGTCATATGATGAATTGAATAAAATGCAGATTCCCATGTTGGATCCCCAAAGTGTCTGATACAGTAAATTTAGACTAAGGCACAGGAATGTGCATTCTTAATAAGATTCCAGGCGATTCTGATGCCCCAGTAAGAAGCCACCCTTTGAGAAGCATTGTCTGAGGTTCAACATAACTTTGTCTGCCCATCTGAACTGAACCGTCTTCGCAGGTGACCTTTAATTTAAATCCAACAGAGATTTGTTGCTTCCCTACAGGGGGTGGGGATCAAACTAGATTTGAGGAAGCCTGGTAATTACCCCATGCGCCCCAGCCTGCTCCATCCCTACCTGCCCTAGGGCAGTTCCACAGCGAGGAAGAGAAAAATAAGGTTAAGATAGGTGGAAAGGTAATTAGAATGCCTTTTCTTTTCATCTTCCTCCAGAGCCTTCTTCACCCTCTAGGGGGAGAGGACAGGATTAATTGGAGGGCATTCTAGAGTTGTTTCACTTGCTTAGGAGAGAGGCGAAATAAAAAGTTTCCCAAAGCAGCATTTGAGTGTTTGCTAGGTGCTGGGCACATTTCTAAGCACTTTGTGTATATTAGCCACCATTAACCTTTTCATCCTCGCAGAACCCTGAGGATAGGTGCAGGTACTCCTCCTTTTTTCAGTCAGGAAAACGGGCACAGAGAAGTTTAAAGAGACTTCCCAGAGATACATAAATATGCAACGTCAGGGCCGGGCTTTGAACTTGGGCACTACAGTCTGAAGCACAAGCTCTTGACTGTTCACAAGCCCTGTCCCAAGTTTAGTTTGTTCAGTGACAAAGCTAAAGGAGAATTTAGACATTAGGTGATCCAAGAGTTTCAAGTTGTATATTTCCTCATGAAACCTTTGCTTCAATAGAATTGTCCACAGATCAACCCAAAGATGCCAGGATGCCAGTGCTTGTGGTTGTACCCACCATGACCCAGAAGGAACCTCTCCATGTACCTCATTTGGGAACCACCAACCTATATCTCTTCTCTATTTGGTCAATGAGTAAACTGAAGCTCAGAAAGGGAAACCACCTTGCCCAGAGTTGTACACCTAACTTGGCAGAGTGGGGTTGGGACCTGGGCCTCCTAATCATCAATTCAGTGCTTGTTCTAACATACTATACAGCTTCTCCCAGGCTAGAATCCTTCTTTACATCTCTAGCATCTCTTTGTTTCTGGGAATGATAGGGCAGAAAATGGCTGAGTATGGTCGTCACATACATTGATTTTGGCTTTCGATTTTCAAAGTTGTTTTAGAAAAACCAAGCAAATTAATTTGGGGACAGATGCTCAGGATATTAACAGTCAACCAGGCTAAATTTTGAGTCTAAAAAACAAAGGCTGTGCCCATCACCTACATACTGATGCTGGAGGAGCTCTTAACAGTATGCCATGATGAAAAGAAAAAGAAGAATCTGGCTTGGACAGGGAAGAAACCTCATACTATGAATGTACATGGAGAAGTGTTTTGGAACAGGCCCTCACCCCGAGTACGCAGTGAGTGCCCAAGACCAAGACACCCCGCTAGGTGCTGTATAGGAAGCTGAGACTACAGCCTATTTCAACTTTCTCTCACTGCAGAACAAATCACCATGAACTCAGTGGTTTACAACAATACAAATTTGTCATCCATGGTTTTGAAGGTCAGAAGTTAAACATGGGTATCACTTGGTTAAAGTCAAAGTTTCGGAAGGGCTTTCTTCCTTTTGGATGTCTTTAAGGAAGAATCCATTTCTTTACCTTTTCCACCTTTTAGAGGATGCCTGAATGCTCATGGCCCTCTGTTTTCAGAGCCACCAAGAGTGAGCCAAGTCCCACTCACACTACCACCTTCCTGGTTATCTGCAGCTGGGAAAGGCCTACTGTTATTAAGGACCCATGTGACTACATTAGACCCACATGGCTGCTCCAGACTGACCTCCCATCTCATAGTCCCTAACTTCACACATCTGCAAAGCTCCTTTGCCACATAAAGTAACATGTTTCCAGCTTATAGGGATTAGAATATGGATATCTTTGCGTGGCCAATATGTGCTTACCACATGGCCCTTCAGGAATTAATACTCCAGGGTAGAAAATAGGCCTGCACAATTTTAGCTAATATGCTATGTTCCAAGATGAGGTATTTATACCCATGGGGGTGAGAATAGGGCTTAAAGAAAGCAATATAAAAGGGGTTGTTTTTTACTGGGCTTTCACATATGCAACAGAGGACTTAAAAAGAGGAGGTGGTGGGAAATAAACAGGAGAGGGGGTTGGACCTAAATTGTGGAGGGTGTTCTAAGGAAACGAAGGTTTCTGAACAGAAGACAGACATGGTCAAAGCCAGGTTTCTGCAAGACCATTTTGGAAGTAGTGAGACACCAAGATGGTAAGAGAGAGAAAGAGAGTTGAGTTAGGAGGTGAGAGCAATATTCCAACAAAAACTGATGAAAGTCTGGGACAGAATAGTGAAATTTAGAATTTATCCCAGACAAGAAAAAGCTAAGAGTTCATCACTACCAAATCAGTGTTACAGGAAATGTTGGAGGGACTTCTTTAAGAAGAAGAAAAAGAAAGAAAAAAACTATGACTAATAAAATGGCAATAACTACATATATATCAACAATTACTTTCAATGTACATGGATTAAGCACTCCAATCAAAAGATAGTGTGATTAAAATGAATAAGAAAACAAGAGCCTTACATATGCTGCCTACAAGAGACTCACTTCAGATTGAAAAGCACACAGAGACCAAAAGTAAGAGGATGGAAAAACAAGTTTCATGAAAATAGGAACAAACAAAAAACCTGGGGTAGCAAGATTTGTACCATGCAAAATAGACTTTAAAACAAACTCTATAACAAATGACAACGAAGGACCCAGTGATCCTACTTCTAGTATATTTACATGAAGTAATCCAGAACACTATTTCGAAGGGACATGTGAATCTGTAGGTTTATTGCAGTATTATTTACAATAGTCAAGATATGGAGACAACCTGCATGTTCATCAATGGATGAATGGCTAAAGAAGAGATGGTGTGTGTGTGTGTGTGTGTGTGTGTGTGTGTGTGTGTGTGTGTAAATGGAATATTAGTGTCATGAAAAAAGAATAAAATCTTACCATCTGCAACAACATGGATGGACCTGGAGGATATTGTGCTGAGTGGACTAAGTCAAACAAAGACAAATACCACATGATTTCACCTACTTGTGGCATCTAAAGAACAAAATAAACAAACAAACAGATACAGAGCACATTTTGATGGTTGCCGGATGGAAGGGGGATTGTAGAGTTGTGTGAAAAAGTGGGAGGTATTAAGAAATACAAATTGGTAGTTACAAAATAGTTATGGAGATATAAAGTATAGCATAAAGAATACAACCAGTAATATAATAATTAAGTATGGTGTCAGATGGGTATTAGACTTATCAGGGGGATCACCTCGTTAATTACATAAATGTCTAATCGCTATCTTGTACACCTGAAACTAGCATCATATGCCAACTGTAATAGAAAAATGGAAAATATATATTAAAAGTAGGAAGATCATGTGTAATTAAAATGGTAAATAAAGGATACACAAAAGGAAATAAAAAATAATGACAAAAACGTAAACATGGAAGCAGTGAGTAAAAACGGTAGTGATTATAGAATGTGTTTGAACTTAAGCGACCATCAACTTATAATAGACTGCTATAAACATAGCTTGGTAGATATGAAGCACATAGTAACCACAAACTGAAAAATATAAAGAGATAGACAAGAAAAAAAGAGAAAGGAATCTAAACACAACATTACAGAAAGTCATCAATGTACAAGAGAGCAAGAGAATAAGAAAGGAACAGAGAAAAACTACAAAAACAATCAGAAATCAACTAACAAAATGTCAATAACTACATCTGTCAATAATTGCTTTAAATGTAAATGGATTAAATGCTCTAAATGTAAATGTATGAAGAAGTGGTACATATATGGAATATTACTTGGCCATAAAAAAGAATGAAATCTTACCATTTATAATGACATGGATGGGCCTAGAGGTAAGGAAATAAGTTTGACAGAGAAAGACAAACATCATATTATTTCATTTGTATGTGGACTCTAAAACACAAAATAAATCAACAAAACAGAAACTGACTCATAGATACAGAAAGCGCACTGATGGTCACCAGGTGAGAGGGGGTTGATACAGCTCATAACCAGCTTGGAGGCACTGCCTTAGTCCTCTCTTTCTCTGAAGAAGTTCGCTTTAGTGCTTTTCCAGCATGACAAAATAGAATACATTTTCACTTTTAAAGGACCTAGGCTTTTCTTACAATTTTATGAGTACAATAAGCCTCCCCACATCCACAGACGATTCATTCCAAGACTACCCAGTGGATGCCTGAAAGCAAAATAGTACCAAACCCCATATTACCATGTTTTTCCTATACACACACCTTGATAAAGTTTAATTTATAAATTAGGCACAGATAAGAGATTAAGAAAATGACTAAGAATAAAATAGAACAATTCTAACAATATACTGTAATCAAAGCCATGTGAATGGCTTTTGGGTCTTTAGTAAGTAAAATAAAGGTGACTTGAACACAAGCACAGCGATACTACAACAGTCTATGTGATAACCGAGAGGGCTAGGAGGTAACAAACAGGCATGTGTGCAGTGTGGATATGCTGGAGAAAGGGCTAATTCACGTCCTAGGCAGGGTGGAGCAGGGCAGGTTTCATTATGCCATTCGGAATGGCATGCAATTTAAAACTAGTATATTGTTTACTTATGGGATTTTCTGTTTAATATTTTTGGATCATGGTTGACCATGGGTAACTGAAACTGTGGAAAGCAAAACCACGGATAAGGGGGAACTACTGTAAGTGAGTGTAAGCTAGAGAAAGCCCCTTTTCTCAGGCTCTTGATTTCTTCACTTCTAAGGTCCCTTTCAGTTCCCAAATTTGATTATTTTAAACATAGGTAGAAAATAAGCTCACTGGCTCCTTCCTGGGAATATGTTGCAGTTAGTGGAGGAAACTGAGCCCACGATCCCTGAGTTGAGAACTCTGTTGCAATGAGTCTTGTAAATTCTTTCTGAAGCTCCATCTCCTTTCGCCCTGTCTTCTGGAAACAGAAGCCATGATTAGTCATCAATTTAAAGCAGAGAAACAATGCTCTTGACTCCTCAGTGACAGATATGGGTTTGGCATGGACTTTTGCAGCTGTCTCACAGTTGGTTTTGTGGAAAAGGGGTGTGTGAGAAGGTGTGTTAATGATTTGGGGGATAAACGAGGAAAGCTCTTTATTCTCCACAGAAACTGTATGTGTCAAGGGTAAAATAAGTCTGATCCATATTTCTGTACTGGCCAGAAGTAGAGAGGGGAGATCTTAGTGTAAAATAAGACTGAGATTAACAAAGAAGAAATGCTTCTCAGGAGCATGATAGGCACTATTTAGTTTAATTCTCACCATTATCCACTTGTTTCAGATAAGAAATCTGAAGTTCAGGGAGGATGAGTAACTTGGCCAAGGTCACAGAGCTGGCCAGTGCTTCACCCAGTCCTCTCCCACAGGCTGTGTGCTATGGGTATTTATACTGAAGAGTATGAAAGAGACCTATCTCAGCTAGATTGTTTGCCTTTTGTGCTACTTTCTGTAGAGCCTGAGCCTGAGTCCTCTTTAAGCCATGAAGAAAAAAGTCCTCAAATGTTTGGTCTCGTCAAACATTGTACTGGGGAGTATCTATGGGGCAAAAATTTAGCAGACAGACCCAGCATTTTTGAGGTTTCAGTTATAGGAATTTCTCATTGTGTTGTGGGGAACAGAAAAGAATCGGGCACTGCTTCAGCCCCCAAGGAGCTCTCTACCTAGTAGAGGAGATGAGACAATACACAGTTTATGTAGACACAGAGGAAAATGTGGTCACCATGACACGCAGCCCAGAATTGAGTGTGGAATTGTGTACAATAAATTCTAAGAATTAAAAGGAAGTCCACAAGACTGATAGTCTGCATGAGAAAGTGTAATAGATGAGGTTGTTTTGTTTTGTTTTGAAAGATGGTTATGACTGGAGGTAGAATAGGATTGATGAAGGGGAGAGGTCATAGAGGTTAGCTGAGTGTGGCGACATAAAAATAGTGGAGTGTGTGCGCATGTGTGTGCAAGTGCTCGTGTGCCACAGTGAAAGAACAATGTGCCATGCCTGGCTCTATTGTAGACAGACCTAAGAAGAGCACGTGTGTGTGTGTAAGGGGTGTGGAAAGCGTGAGAACTCTCAGGAAGAAGAATGTAAAGGAAGCACGCATTGAAGATTCTGTTATTCCCACCTACCAGGTTTTCTTTCCAAGTCTGAGGCTCAAGCTCTGTTTCTTTCTAATGGCCCACCTTGATATTTATGTTCCATGTGATATATACTAAGGAATTGCTAGATGAGAATTTAAGGTTTGGTATCTGGCTCTCTGCATTTTTGCCCCTGTGCTATGTGTTGAGGAAGATATTTAGAAGGTGGACTTCCAGATATACTTTGAAGCATGCCAATTACCTGCTCTGGTTTCGGAACTTTATTTCAATACTAGACTCTATTCCATGATTTCCACTGTTGTGGAACTTCTTAAGGAAATGCGGATGTGATTATTAAGTAAATCTAACCTTACCTCTGTTCTGTGGCATGAACATGTTGAGGTGATACCTATCCATAAACTTCCCTACCTGTACAGACCATACAGATGTCAGGACCATTCACCCCTAGCTCCATCTTTGAGCATAAATCCTTTGACTAAAAGGTCATTTGACTCTGCCAAACTAGAGTCACTTACACAGGAGCTACCAGGACACGAGGAGGCAGGAAAACTATCATTTATTGAATAGTTGTTGTGTGTCAGACACTTTGTTTAGCATTTTTCATATATTATCTTGGACACAAGCATATTCTCTTGACTAGTTTGTTAACATAATACTCATTTGTGGCCTGAGGTAGATCTGTTTTAGCAGTGGTCCCTCTTTCTTGCCCTTTCTACCCAACTTCTTATGCATTACTAGTTGATATTTAAGGCATCAGTAGGTTGTGACATCAAT
Organism: Macroglossus sobrinus; assembly: GCA_004027375.1. NCBI lineage: Eukaryota > Metazoa > Chordata > Mammalia > Chiroptera > Pteropodidae > Macroglossus > Macroglossus sobrinus. The sequence continues at coordinate 392,107 of PVKZ01000629.1, forward strand.
ATATTGGGTCATAGTCAGACATTTTTATTTTTAAAAAAGAAAGAGGTTAGGGAAGAAAAGGATAAAACCAGTTAGAATAGAAAAAAAGAAAAGAAGAGACTGTCACAAATAGTAAAGATTAATACTCTTTCATGAAACTATTATTTTCAGTGTTGGGGGGCATGTCTCTGTGGGGAGGTGTGTGTGTGTCCTACATAAAAATAACTTCTGTGAGTTGCGGTCCACAAAGTTCAAAAATCACTCATTTAAAGTGGAAATAAAAGGTTGTTGGGAGAAACCTAATAACAAAGCCTGTCAAGCAAGAACTTGTGTTTTACACCTGATAATACCAAGTTTGTATATTTCTTTTGAGCCTCTAACACTTCTTTCCAAGTGAATGCACACAATTCTTGCTGCTCACAGAAATTTTGCTATTTAATACAGCAGCCTCTAGCTACTTATGGCTATTGAGCACTTGAAATATGTCTGGTCTTAGTTTAAATATCCCTTAAGTGCAAAGTACACACCAGATTTTGAAGATATAGTATGAAAAAGGATAATAAAATGTCTTATTAAGAATTTTATAGAACCTCGGACAAGATGGCGGGCGGGCTAGGTGAAAGCGTGGTTTGCTTCCTCCCAGGACCGCATTAAAATTACAACCAAATTATGAAACAAACAACATGGAGAACCGCCTGAAGTCTAGCTGATCATGACACCTACATCTGAGGATATAAAGAAAAGGCCACATGGAGACCGGTAAGAGAGGCGGACATGATGCCAGCTGGCCCCTCAGCCACACATGGTAGCCTAGCACTGGGAGGAAGGGTATGGCTGCAGAGGCCTCCTGAAGGAGAGGGGTGTCCCACCCCACCCAGGGGCTCCTCAGCTCAGGGTTTCAGCACTGTAGAGAGGAGTTCCCACAAAATCTGACTGTAAAACCAAGTGCGGATTTTGGCCATCTGGGTGAGATGGATGGACCGTAAAAACCCAGGCATCACCTTAAGGGCCCACGGACAGACTCACACATCTGCAGACACACACCATGGGCTCAGGCGCAGGGTCAGTAGCTCAGGAGATGCCAGTGACACGCAGAGAGGAACTGAGTTGTGTGGAACACAGCCAGAGCTGGAGGAACAGCTGTCATGATCCTTCACTAGCCCCCTGCAGTGCAGCCTGCAGGTGGACACCATCTTGCCTGTGTTGAGCCCAACCCCTCATGGCGAGTCTGAATCTGCATTGGTTGGTGAGATCGGTCCGCCCCGCCCCTGACTTCCTGGGACCCCGCCCCTCCCAGCACACAAATTGCTGGGGTGGGCCTTTGCCTGGCAGCCGCCCATCCTGTGCCTTCCTTGGGCAGCACATTCATGGGCAGGTAGCAGCCCTTGGCCATTTTCGGGGAGACTTTTGGTGGCAGGCCACTGATGCCAGCCCAAGCTGCAGTGTCTCTTGTGTGGATTGCTGGAGTCTGTGGGCCTGAGGTGGGTGGCAGCTGGCCTCGCTGTGATCTGTGACTTTTACCAGAGGCCAGAGATTAGGCCCTGGCATGAAACCTGACTGCATTGGTCAGATGAAATCTGCTTGCTTTACCCCAGTGACTCCCTAGGTCCCTGCACTACCTGACTCCCGACTCCCATACCACTAAAAGTCTCTTCCCATTACGGAGTCTGACAGGCAGCTGGTGGGCAGCCCCAGGCCACAAGGCATGCCGGTCCTTTTGCTGAGCCATCCCAGGCCTGGTGCTGGGGGTAAATAACCTCAGCTTGCAGTGTGTTCTCTCCCACTAGCCTCCAGGTCCAGCACACATGGCCACCATCTGCAGATTGCTCTGTAGCTCCCACCAGGTAGCCCCAACAATCAAAGGCAGTGGCTGACCTTGGCCTGCATGGGAGCCCCTCCCAAGAGGTCCCAGAACCAACACACTCAGAGAATGGGGGACATAACAAATCTTCCTGATACATAGAAACTAACACAGAGAGGCAACTATAATGAGAAAACAAAAAAATAAGCCAGAAATAAAACCAGAGGAGAAAACTCCAGAAAAAAATTTAAAAACTAAACAAAATGGAGGCAAGCAAACTATCAGAGACAGTTCAAAACACTGGCTAGAAGAATGCTCAATGAACTGAGAGGGAGAATAGATTAGCTCAGTTAGGACTTTTACAGAGAGACAGTAAGCATAAAAAAGGGCACAGAAACCATGAAAAGGACCAGTCAGAAATGAAGTATACAGTAATTGGAATGAAGAATACATTAGAGGGAATCAACAGTAGATTGGATGAAGCGGAACATCGAATCAGTGATTTGAAAGATAAGGTAGCAGAAAACATCCACTCAGAACCGCAACAAGAGAAGAATCCAAAAGAATGAGGATACTTTAAGGAACCTCTGGTACTATGTCAAGCATACCTACATTCACATCACAGGGGTACCAGAAGAAGAGAGCAAGGGATTCAAAACCTATTTCCAGAAATAATGACGAATAACCTCCCTAACTTGGAGTAGAAATTAGACATACAAGTCCAGGATGCACAGAGTTCCAAATAAAAGGAACCCAAAAGACCCAAACCAAGATACATCACCATTAAAATACCAAAGGTGGAAGACAAAGACTGAATTCTAAAAGCAGCAAGAGGATGGCACTAATTACTTAAAAGGGTACTCCAATAAGAATGTCAGCTTAGTTTTCAACAGAAACTTTGTGGTTCAAAGTGATGAAAATCCAGGACCTACAACCAAGATTACTCTACCCAGCAAAGCTATCATTTAAAATTGAAGGAGAAATAAAGAGCTTCCTAGACAGAAAAAAGCTAAGGGAGTTCATCACCACCAAGCCAGTATTACAAAAAATGGTAAAGAGACTTCTTTAAGAAGAAGGAGAGAAAAGAAACATAAATATGAATGATAAAATGGCAGTTACTATGTATCTATCATCAACCACTTTAAATGTAAGTGGATTAAATGCTCCAATCAAAAGATAAGGTAGTGAATGAATAAGAAAACAAGACCCTTACATATGCTGCCTACAAGAGACCCTCTTCAGATCAAATAACACACACAGACTGAAAGTAAAGGGATGTAAAAAGATATTTCATGCAAATGGAAATGAAAAAAACCTGGGGTAGCAATACTTATATCAGAAAAAGTAGACTTTAAAACAAAGGCTATAATGAGAGACAAAGGTCATTATGTAATGATAAAGGGATCAATACAAGAGGGCATAACCCTATTAAACATATACGTATACAACGTAGGAGCACCTTCATACATAAAGCAATTATTGACCAACATAGAAATAGAGATCAACAGTAATACACTCAAAGTAGAAGACTTTAATACCCCATTGACACCAATGGACAGATCTTCCAGGCAAATAATCAACAAGAAACAGCAGTCTTAAATGACACTCTAGACCAGATGGATTTAATTGATATTTTCAGAGTGTTGCATCCAAAGCAGCAAAATATACATTCTTCTCAAGCACATATGGAACATTTTCAAGGATAGACCACATGTTAGGCCACAAAACAAATCTCGATAAATTTAAGAGGATTGAAATCAAATCAAGTATCTTCTCCAGCCACAATAGTATGAAACTAGAAGTCAATTACAAGAAAAAAAAACTGGAAAATACATGAATATGTAGAGGCTAAACAACATGCTAATAAATAATGAATGAGTTAACAATGCGATCAAAGAAGAAATCAAAAGATACCTAGAAACAAAGGAAAATGAAAACACAATGATTCAATGTCTATGGAACACAGTAAAAGAAGTCCTAAGATGGAAATTCATAGCTATACAGGCCTGCATCATGAAACAAGAAAAATCTCAAATAAACAATCTATTCTTACACTTAAAAGAACTAGAAAAAGAATAGCAAACAAAATCCAAAGTGAGTAGAAGGAAGGAAATTATAAAGATCAGAGCAGAAATAAACAAAATAGAGTTGTAGAAAAACAATACAAAGATCAATGAAACCAAGAGCTGGTTCTTGGAAAGGATAACAAAAATTGATAAACCTTTAACAGACTCATCAAGAAAAAAGAGAGAGGAACCAAATAAATAAAATCAGAAGTGAAAGAAGAGAAGTACTGACTCCACAGAAATACAAAGAAAATACCAGAAGGAATTATATGCCAACAAATTATGTGCCAAATTATATGTCAAAAAATCTGGAAGAAATGGTTACATCCTGGAAAAACATACAGTCTCCCAAGACTGAGTTAAGAAGAAACAGAAAATCTGAACTGACTGATCACCACCAATGAAATTGAATTAGTAATCAAAAAACTTCCAAAAAACAAAAGTCCTGGATCGGATGGCTTCATAGGTGAATTTTACTAAACATTCAAAGAAGAATTAATATGTACTCTTCTCAAACTATTTCAAGAAATTCAAGAGAAGGGAAGGCTCCCTAACTCTTTTCATGAGGCCACCATGACTCTGATCCAAAAATGAGACAAAATTGTACACTAATGTTCATAGCAGCATTATTCACAGTGGCCAGGACACAGAAGCAACTGAAATATCCTACAATAGATGATTGGCTAAAGAAGCTGTGGTACATATATACAATGGAATATTACTCAGCCATAGAAGAGATGAAATACTGCCATTTGCTACAACATGGATGGACCTCGAGATAATCCTGCTAAGTGAAATAAGCCAGACAGAAAAAGTTGAAAATCACATGATATCACTTATATGTGGGATATACACCTAAAAGCACCAAATGAACAGAACAGAGACTCATGGCCATGGACTATAGACTAGTGGTTACCAGAGGGTACAGGGTGGGGGCATGGGGGATGAAAATGAGTTAAAGGGAGTCAAATATGTGGTAACAGAAAGAGATCTAACTATGGGAGGTGAACACACAGTATGTATGTGTGTATATATATATATATATATATATATATATATATATATATATATATATGCCTTATTGTTAAAGTGTAAAGCTGAAACTTACTGGATTTCATTAACCAATGTCACCATAAAATAAATAAATAAATTTTTAAAAATAAATAAAAATAAAGTAACATATACTTACTGAATATCTTGACCATTTCCAAATAAGAAAGTAATGAAATATTAATTATGGAACATAAATTTATCAGCTTTATTTATTTTAAAGAAAATAAATATATTTGGTTCTATTTAAAAAAGACAAAGACATCATAAAAAAAGAAAACTATAGGCCAATATCCCCGATGAACATTGATCCTCAACAAAATATTAGCAAACAAAATTCACCAATACATTAAAAATATACACCATGATCAAGCTGGACTTATCCAAAAGATGCAAGGTTGGTTTAATATCTGTAAATCAATTAATGTGATACAGTGATGCCTCCAGCAAGTGGTAAATCCTGCCATGTCCAGCATGACCCTGGAAAATAAACCTGAGTGAGAATGGTGGGAGATGAAGAAAAGAAAGAAGACAGACAGTGGGGATCAGGAGATCGATCCACTGCCCACTGACGGTGGACAATGACACAGTTTTATTTTTGTAAGCTGCTTTTATACAAAAACACACTAGTTGGCATAAGCAGTTTCTCTTAGGCATAACAACACTGTTTCTTCTACTTCTCCAAGGCCATATCTTATTATGACCTTCAGCTTGTTTGCCTGCCTGTGGCTACATTTATACTTGTTCTCAGAAGGAGTTTGTGGAGGTGAGATAACCCTTGGTTGTCCTCGCAGACTGTATGAACCCTGTCAGCTTACAATTCGCTCTCCACATCTCCCTCTTTCCTTTTAGTTTGAAGCTGCAATGAATGCAGACCAATTTGAGACTGTGTTAATTGTCATTGGATGATTTGGCAGCTGACTGAAAATATACAAAAAAAATTAACAGCCACAGCACAATACCTAAAAGATAACCAGGCAGAATGTTTAAGAAAATTGTAGGGGTTAAAGCCTCTCAAATCATCTAAAATTTTCTCAGCCAATTTTGCATGATCCACAATAAAGGTTCTACTGGTTTGGATGTCAAGAATATGTTTATGAAGATCAGCCACATCAAGACTGGCATTATTGTCAGTTTATATCCCTTATAAATGTACTTTAACGTTATTCCAATCTTATTCAGAGGCATTGTAGTCTCCAAATGTGACCCAATCAACACGTCAATTTTCTTGCTTCCTCCCTACATTATTTCCCTTCAGAGATTTCACTCCCTAATCTTAAGGGAATGTTGAGGGAAGAAGGTCTGTCTTCAAAGCTGAGATAGGGCTGTAGTCCCTATCTGAAAGCCTATTCTAAGGAACCCGGAGCCAGACAACATGGGGTTGTTCCAGCATGTAGAAGTGGTAGGAAGCCTTGTAACCTAAAAGACATAAACTTAGCAAAAAGTTAGAAAAGACAAATCAAAGTTATTAATAGAGATAATTGACAATGAAGTTACTTTTTCATGGCAGTTTGTTAATTCAAGGTACACAAAAGTTTCCTGATTTCCTGGGACATGCGGATTTATCTAGTTTCCCGAACAAGAGCTTAAGATCTTCCCTGGGGTCACAGGAATAAGTTGCACTTCTGGTTTATTTTCTGGAGGAATCTGTGAAGACTTATAAGAAACTGGTTAAGGCAACATAAAACACAGAAATTACTTTGATTAAGCATGGATTCCTTGTTTTCTACTCAGAAAACTTTTCTATAACATCAGTAGCAGACTAATAGTCTAAGAACCATTAAAACACACTTTAATTTTGCATTAGTTTACTTTTGACTTTAAAATTTTCAATCGCATTAAGCTTAATCACATAAAATTTCCTCAAGATTTCTCTTCACAAACCTTCTATCACTCTCTTCATTCCTTAAGTTTGCCTCTTTTCACTCATTCAGAAATAACCAATTTTAAGACAAACACTTTTCCTTTAATTTCCTTCAAAATAAATCTCTATACTTCATATTTTCTGTTACCAAAAACATACATTTTCCTTTATATAATAATTAGAATTCTTAACTGAACCACCATATTACATATAACACAGACAAATATAGATCAGAGATCATGCACATATTCATATTTCCCCATCATCAGTATTTGTAACTTCCCTGGGGTTGCCAACTCAGCCAGTTAAAATCCTCTCCTGACTGTCTTTTTCTCCCCTAGCCTGCTGATCTCTACCAGCCTTCCTCTCTATTTCTTGCTCATACTCAGGCAGCAATGGTGGCAGAGGAGCAGAAGGAAGTGGAGGAGCATAAAGGTCCTCATGCACCTCCGAAGTCCTTCACAGTGCAGCAACTAATTCATTACCTTCTCCTCCCAGAAGTCTCTGATCCTCCCAGGTAGAATTAAGACAATCACTTATTAAAGCCCATAAGGAGAATGTAAAAATGGGGATCTTATCAGGTCCTTCAGAGATAAAGTGCCCTTGTAATTGCTTCCCAATCTTCTCCCAGGTCTGACTATTTACAATTCATTCGTCTGGGAACCAAGGACAAGTTTCTTGCACAAAATCTAAAAACTCAGTTAATTGTTCTCCTTTTACTTTACACCCTCTAAATCTAAGCATAGCCTTAAGCATTTGTACATAAAGGATCCTCTCTTTTGATCCTTGTTGTCCCATGTTTTACTCCTGATGATGACAGCCTATTCCTTAAATTTACTTAATGCCTTAAATTTAACATGCATGTTTTCTTGAACTCTACCAGTCTGTGATCTGTGATCCTCCTCCCCTTATTCTTTTGTGCACACTTTTCCAAGGGAGTCTCCTCACCTGACTTTATTTACATGTCTTCCCTTCCTCAGGTCCCTGTTCGAGCACCATCTGCCACATCCAGCAAGTGGTAAATCCTGCCATGTCCAGCATGGCCCTGGAAAATAAACCTGAGTGAGAATGGTGGGAGATGAAGAAAAGAAAGAAGACAGACAGCGGGGATCAGGAGATCGATCCACTGCCCACTGATGGTGGACAATGACACAGTTTTATTTTTGCAAGCTGCTTTTATACAAAAACATACTAGTTGGCATAAGCAGTTTCTCTTAGGCATAACAACACCATTTCTTCCACTTTTCCCAAGCCATATCTTATCATGACTTTCAGCTTGTTTGTCTGCTTGTGAGTACATTTATAACTTCTTGTTCTCAGAAGAGGTTTGCAGAGGTGATGTAACCCTTGTTAGCCTTTGCAGACTGTAAGAACCTTGTCAGCTTACAATTTGCTCTCCACAATACAGCACATTAACAAATTGAAAGATAAAAATCATAGGATTATATCAATAGTTGCAGAAAAAGATTCAATAAAGTCCAGCATCAATTTATGATAAAAACTCTCAGTAAAGTGGGAATAGAGGGAATATATCTAAGCATAGTAAAGGCCATATGACAAAATATAGCTAACAGCATACTCAATAGGGAAAGGCTAAAAGCATTTTTCTTAAGATCAGGAACAAGTCAAGGATGTCCACTTTCACTACTTCTATTCAACATAGTATTGAAAGTCCTAGCCACAGCAATTAGACAAGAAAGAGAAATAAAAGGCATTCAAATTAGAAAGGAAGAAATAAAACTGTTGTTTGTGAAGACATAATACCATATGTAAAGAACCCAAAAAGATTCCACCAAAAAAAAAACTGTTAGAACTGATAAATGAACTCAGTAAAGTAGCAGCATAAAAAAGAAATATTAAGAAGTCAGTGGCATTTTTATACATGAATGATGAACTTTTAGAAAGAGAAATTAAGAAAACAATCTCATTTACAACTACATGAAGAACAATAAAATACCAAGGAATCAAATTAACGACAAAGGTAAAAGAACTGTTCTCAGAAAATTATGTTACTGAAAAAAGAAATTGAAAATACAAATAAGTGGAAGCATATACCGTGCTTATGGGTAGGAAGAATCAACGTAATTAAAAAGGCATTTTACGCAAAGCAATCTGTAAATTCCATGTAATACCTATCAAAATACCAATGGCCTTTTTTCAGAGGACTAGAATAATCCTAAAATTTATAAGAAACCATAAAAGATACAGAATAGCCACAGAAGTCTTGAGAAAGAAGAACAAAGTTGGAGGTCACACAACCTGATATCAAACTACACTATAAGGCTACAGTAATCAAAACAGCATGGTACTGGCATAAAAACAGACACATATATTAATGGAACAGAATAGAGAGCCCAGAAACAAATCCATGCCTATATGGACATTTAATCTACAACAAAGGAGGCAAGAATATGCAATGGTATCAAGATGGTCTCCTAAACAAATAGTGTTGGGAAAACTGGACAGATAAATGCAAAGAAATGAAACTGGACCACCTTCTTACACCATGTATGAGAATAGTCTCAAAATGGATTAAAGACTTAAATGTAAGATCTGAAACCATAAAACTTCCAGAAGAAAAAAGAGGCAGTAAACTCTCACGTATTGCTATTAGTAATTTTTTTTCTGATATATTTCTTTGGACAAGGGAAATAAAAAAATCAACAAATGGGGCTACATCAAAGCAAAGAGCTATTGCATGGCAAAGGAAATCATAGACAAAACAGACAACCTACTGAATGAGATAAGATATTTGCCTATGATACATCTGATAAGGAGTTAATATACAAAATTTATAAGGAACTCATACAGCTGAACAGCAACAACAACAAAAACCCAAACAACTTAATTAAAAAATGGGCAGAAGACCTAAATAAATTTCTTAGAAGAGGAGATACAGATGGCCAATAGACAGATGAAAAGATGCTCTAGGTCACTAATCATCAGAGAAATGCAAGTTAAAACCACAATGAGATATCACCTGACACCTGTCAGAATGGCTATCATCAATAAATCAAAAAACAAGTGTTGGTGAGGATGTGGAGTAAAGGGAACCCTCATGCACTGTTGGTGGGATTGAAAATGGGTGCAGCCACTATGAAAAACAGTCTGAAGGTTCCTCAAAATATTAAAAATAGAACTACCTATTGACCCAGCAATTTCACTTCTGGTAATTTATCCAAAGAAAACCAAAACACTAGTTTTAAAGGTCTATGCACCCTTATGTTCATGGCAGCGTTATTCACAACAGCCAAGATTTGGAAGCAACTTAAGTGCCCAATAGATAATTGGATAAAGAAGCCATGGTACATATATACAATGGAATATTACTCAGTGTTAAAAATATCCTACCATTTGTAACAACAGGGATGGACTGACAGAGTATTATGCTGAGTAAAATAAGTCAAAGATAAATACTATATGATTTCTCTTACATGTGGAATCTAAGGAACAAAAGAAACAAAATAAACAAAAACAGACTCATAGATACAGAGAACAAATTGGTGACTGCCAGGGGGAAGGGGGTTGTGGGGCTGGGTGAAAAAGATGAAAAAATGAAGAAGTACAAAATAGTAGTTACAAAACAGACACGGGGACATGGAGGACAGCACAGGGAATATAGTCAATAGTACTGCAATGGCTATGTGCAGTGCCAGGCAGGTGCCAGAGTAATCGGGGGGATCATTTCATAAATGATATAAATGTCTAACCATTGTGCTATATACCTGAAACTAATATAAAATTTTTTAAATAAGAAATGAATTGTATATTGATTGTATGTTGGAATGGCAATATTTTTGATATAATAGGTTAAATAAAATATATTATTATTAAAATAAATTTCTCTTATTTCTTTTTATTCTTTTGTGTGTGGCTACTAGAAAATAAGTTTACAAATGTGACTTGCATCATATTTCCTATGGATAGTGCTGGTCTAAGCAACAAGTATCTATCTATCTATCTATCTATCTATCTATCTATCTATCTATCTATCATCTATCTATCTATCTATCTCTTTCTCTCTATATATATACATACATATTTTATACAAATATAATATTATAATTTGATGATTTTCTCTGTGCTTATGTCACTCAAGTTTCCAGATGGTCCTATACCCAGGCATGATCTTTGTATATTTAATTGAAGAGACAAGGTGATGGGCTGGAGGGGAGCGGGGTTGGAAAGCTGGGAGAATGGGGTGAAAGGTTAAAGAAGTACAAATTAGGGGTTGTTAGATAGTCACGGGAATGGGGAGCACAGCAAAGGGAATGCAGTCCCTAGTAAGGTAATGCTAGGTGGAGAGCCAGAGGAGAGAAAGAGCAATCAGGGGGATCATTTCATAAACTATATAAATGTCTAACCAATGTATTGTATACTTGAAACTAATAATAATATTTTAAAAAGAGAGACAAGGTGATGGATGATGCTTCCCATTCAGCCCTCTTGCAGAAATTATACTTTGTTTTGGGGGCTCTAGAAGTCACTTAGAACTTAATCTGGTCCAACTTCAGAGGATGGAAAGGAGGGTAACTCAATCCATGCCTCTGATCAGATTAAGGTTAGTTTCATACATCACCTCACATAATAACCATTATATTTGGTGAGAACATTTAAGTCCTAGTGTCTTAGCAACTTTCAAGTATACACACAGGACTTTCATTTGGTGCTTTGGTGCCCATCTCCCAAAACACTTGCTTTTCTTGAATGTGACCAGAGGTATGTTCAGACAGAAAAATACAGGGTAAATCCCTCCTGCCATTTCCTCAGTGGACAGTTTTGTCTTTGGGAGAGGTATTCTGGGACCATCTAGATAGAAGGGGTGTCTCTTTAGCCAGCTTTAGTGTCCTCCACTGTCCATCTCCTGGTCAACATTCCTTGAGAATTAGGGAGTCTGCCCACAATAGTTGCTGACTGACCCCTTCTGGGAGTTAGGACAAAGCTTAGAGAGTTGGTTACCATGGCACACTTTTCTTAAAAGTAGATCCTAACTCCAGGCTGGATTAAGCAAAACTAAACTTATTAGGCACAATAGCACCCAGAATGGCTTAGACAGTACACAATTCTCCTTGATCCAGTTGATTATGACATTAGACATCATGGAGTTTCTGCAGGGTAGACAAGGATGCAACCATACTAAGACCCATGTAATTGTAACGTGTTTATATAGATGTGAATGCAAAGGGAACTCCCAAAGTGAATCAAAAGGCTAGAGTCAGAAATCTAGAAGAGTTATAGGCAATCATATTACTAAAAATAATTATTAAGTGATACCTATTTATCAAGCATTGTGCTAAGCACATTATGTATTTTATCTTATTTAGTCCTCACAGCAATTTAACCAGATGAATGGTATTATTCCATTTTATAGACATAGTTTCTAAGACTCTCAGAAGTGCAGTTACTTCATCACAGTTGTATGGGCAACAGGAGGCTGCACTGTACTTTGAATATCACCATGGTAAGACTCAAAGACACTGCTCTTTGCATTGCCCAACACTGCCTCCCAGGGGAGGGCAAGGCTTGCCATAGGAAAAGAAGACATTGAAGAAGAGAGAATTGTATATAGGAATGCTTCAAGTTATAGAGGCGAATCTTGAGCAGATTTCCCAGAATTTCAGGGTTGAAAGCTCATTCAAGTTTCCTGTTTTCCTATCTAGTGTAAAATTTACAAGCTTTGAAAAGTGAAAAAGCATCAGTCGATGGAAACTACTCTTCTAGAGAGTTGAGAACTAGGCTGTGACATGGAAGGGAAGTCAAACTGTCGTAAGGAGTCTGGAGGGAGGATGATCCATTGGATCTGATTTCAAAGGCTGTACTATCTGTAATGAGAGCTGGGCCACATTTTCTTCTAATTCTCAAACCTACTCTGCAAAAGTCCTTTCCATAGCCCTGTAAGCCCTTCACAGGGCACAACAAGCAGAGAGAGGGTCTCAGACTCCAACTGTTACATGTGTCCTTCCCTCTTCCAAGAAGGTTTAAACAGGATAGTCTTACTCAAAGCCTAATTCTCATTTCCTATCCCTCACCTCACCCCCACAGCACCTGCTTCATCCATCCCATTTTGCACTAAGGGAAGATAAAGATTATCCAGATCTTTTCCCATGTGTTAAAGCTTCAGTGTTTCGGGTGGTAATCATACTATATATGGGTGTTGTCTCTCCCAGAACAAGACATTGTTTCTTGAGCTCTTCCATCCAGTCCATAAGTTAAGTTATATCTTGACTTTCTGTGGATGAATCTCAATTTGCCAATGACTTTCATAAGTGTAGAGTTGAGAACTAATTCTAGGACTTCCAAGGGGTATGGCATCGACCTACCCAAAGCAGAGAGAATATCTCATCCTTGAGAACTTCCTGGGGAAAGTACAACTTTTCACCATTACCTGTGCTACTATTTAAGAAATTACATTTTTAGAAAGCTTTTTATTTCATCTGGCCTACATCTGTCATGAGATCTTTTCAATCTCTCATTTCCATAAAGGTACATATAAAGTATTTACCCTTTTTCTTCAGAGATATTCTCCTTTGTTTACCTATGGTCTAGTTTTCTACTAGAGACATAATCTTTCAAACTAGGCCTCTCTCTTTCCCAGTAGAGCCTTGGTCCATGACAGTGGGCATCCCCTGCATGGAGATAGCCTGGTATAATGGATAGAAGCAAGTCCCTGGGTCTGAGCTTTGATGCTCCTGGGAAGACCTAGGCAGGAGAAACTTTTCTAGTTCTGAGAGTTTGGAATTGGGCTTCTGTGTTTGATTTCAGGCCTTTTTTGCCTTCATTTTTATGCCACCTCCTAAAATTCCCAAAGAAGAAAAGCAATAAACTAAGGCACTACAAGAGTGATTCAGAGGCATCCTCTGAGGAGCTGGAACAGGTTCTGCAAAAGGCCTGGAAGGAAAAAAAAGTTTTAGGCAAGAGAAGAGACAAGTAAACCACAGACTGACTGGTAGGAGTGAATCAAGCTCTGTCACGGAGATAGTGGAGTGACAGTGGACCAAAGTGGGGAAAGGGATAGAATATGGGGGGGCTCAAGAGAATAGTCATCCCAGAATTTATGTCAACAGGCTGTGCCAAAGCCTCTCAGATGTCTGAGCTCAACCCCAGTGGCCCTCGAGCAATATACTTTCTGGCTTCCCTGTTTGACAGTTTTCACATGTCTTCAGGTCTTTCCCTTAACACCCCCTCTGCAGTGCAGCTCCTTAAGCTCATCCTATCAGTGTCTGCCTAAGTCCAGCATTCTACCAAGACCTCAGCAATGGCTTAAACTTAGTTTCACTTTAGAGATGAACATTCTTCCCCATCTGATACCTGCCCAGATCACCAGGCCCAGAGACATCCCACCGGCCACAAGGACTTGCTTCAAGTCCACTCAAACAGAAAGGGTCAAACCTGGGAAAGAGAAGCATGATGAAAAGCACATAGAGACTGCAAAAAAGTGGGAGAAAGAAAAAAAAAGAGAGGAGACAGAGGGATATGATTAGAGTATCTGGCAAAAGGAGTGGATATAAGAAAAGGAGAAAGAGAAAAAGAGGAAAGAGAAGTAAACTTGGTTTGAATCGAGTGTTTTCAACAATGCTGAGGTACAGTAGAACAGACTGTCCTTGGCAAAGCTGAAAAATTGGGCTCTGGCCAAATGGTTCCATCCTAGTGACCTTTAGATAGCTAACTGAGTCTGCTCAGAACAGACCAAATGGGTAAATAAATAAATACATTTTAAAGACCAAGAAAAAAAAGACATGAGGAAAAACAGCCCAGTAACGGGGAGCTGATCAAAGGCCCCCGTCCCTCATTATGGCCTGCGGGAAGCTTGCTGTTCCAACCTGAAGCTCCCCCCTTCCCCGCCGCAGCTTCCTAGGGGGGACGGGGGCAGGAATGATAATGTGGGCTGATAACTTCAGAACTTTCCCTCCTCCCTGCCACCAGCAAAGCTCAATGAAAAAGAAAAAGCAATCTGGCAGGCCCGATGAGGAGGTGGCCTCAGGAAAAACAGGTAGACTACAGGCTCTCAACGAGAATTGCTGTAGTGTCAACCAACAGAATGCCCTGGTTGCCAAAATGGCAGGGGACCTTGTGGTGACAGAAGAAAACTCATGGTTATTACGTCTTGTCCCTGCTTTTTTTTTCAGACTCCCTGGTGGGTACTCACATTGGCCAAAAGTATTTCCTAGTAATCCCTTGTAACCTATAACCTCTGCCTTTCTTCTCAAACTGTGTCTCAATCACCACTCTACCAGGTGGCTACTGTTGTCCCTAAATCTCTTTGTCCTACAGGATTTGCAGGCTCCTGTCCTTATTCCTCAAGACACAGGTGGCACCAGACTGTGGTGTCTTACAAAATTTCCTGAAAGGAGTTACAATGTTGGAAAGGAAACTGTTTAAAGTGGACACTACAGAGAACTGCTCCCAGAACCCATCTACTATACTCCACTTGCTCAGCCCATTTTCATGTTGTCACATGAGGTTTCTCTCTGACCCTGTTAGTTCTCAAGCAAAGCCATCACCTCAAATCCACTCCCTAAATGTCAGATAGATGAAGTCAGCTCCCTAAATTCTACAAACGGAAAAGAACTTAAGTTTAGTTCTTCATTGTTCATTCCCAATTAAGACTGTAATTTTAACTTCTCATAGCTGTGAGGTACCTTTAAAAATGTTTTTCCTCAAAACAGAGCTCACACATTCACATATGACTTTAGGCCTCAATTTCTATCCAAAGAATCAGGGAAAAGGGGAAGTTAGTATTTTCCCCATAAAGTCTTCCATAAACCAAGGTTAATTTCCAAATCAAGGACTGGAGTGTATCCCCTTCCACTTGATGGCGGTCACGTTATATTTGAGAAGGGGCAGCCTGCCACAGGACTCAGTAGATCACTTCAATCCTTACCATTTCAGAGCAAACCACAGAGGGTTTTTCTACTACACATCCATCACAGGCCAATCCTCTTTCCCACCAGTTATGTCATTTCCAAACCCTTAAAATCAATGAATAGAAGTCTACTGATGGTAATTGCTCTCTGAGAGTCAGTACAACAGAAAGAAGTCACAAAGATCTAGTTGCAACAATATCCAGGAATTTCCCCTTTACCATGCCACCATTTTTCAGCTGTGTGAGACTTTGCTGAGCCTCCATTTCTTCATCTGTAAAAAGGGATAACACAGCCTGGTTCACAGCTATAGTGTGAAGACCAAATGTCTACTTCAGGCCTGGCACAGGAACTAGGCAGAATTGGGCAGAACTTCATCAGCTTTAGCTGTGTGTTCTTTCTGGTGAAATTTTTCCTCTGAGCTCAGAAAAGAGAAGTGAACTGAGGGATTTAGATGCCAACATACAGTTAACAGCACACTTGAGGGGGCTCTTCCTTCTCAATTGTCTTTGTCAGGAATGTAGTCCTTTTAACAAGGGTAATCCCTAAAGAGATTAAGGGTAACTTTAACTTTTTGCTGTCCTTAAATTTCCAATTGTTTGCTGACCGTTTCCATGTAGATTTTCCCTTGAACCACTCTGACTCAACTCTACAGCCATCTGGGCTCAATATCTCAGCACTGTAATTGACATGGTTAGCATCTTCCATTATCATATACAGCTGTCACATAACTCAGTTAATTCTTCCTAATGACAGCTCTGGACTTATTCTCAATTTTGTGTGCTTTTGGTCTTTTTCCTTCTCTTGGTCTCTATCTTCCTATTCTCATAGGTCTCTGCACTCCCTGCTCTCCTTCAAGATATCCTACATATTATAGCTGGAATCACTTGAAAAAATAACTTTTAAAGCATTATACTCCCCTGCATAATTTTTTTTCAAAGACTCCATAAGTAAGAGGATACCTGAACAGCTTCACTTAGCATTCCATGACTGCCATGATTTAGGCCCATTCGGCCCTTCTGCAGAGAAACAATTGATTGATGCTAGCATAAGAGAAAGCATAGGGTGTGGGGAGGGGGCAGAAGGTTACTTAACCCATCTGTTTGTTGCAAAGGAGGTGTAGTCTGAAGATAGAATAGACAGTAGCCAGGAAAAGGGTAGAAACATAGGAAAGAAAAGTGTTTGAAACAGAAAGAAGGGTGTCCGTGCATTTCTTTAACCCATATTTATTGAGTGCCCACATTATGGACAGGCACTTTGCTGGACACTAGAAATGTCACTGTGGACAAGACAGATGAAGTGAAGTCTCTGCTGTCATGGAGCAAATATTCTACAAGGTGGGGATACAGGAAAAAAATGTATATACACACACACACGTCAGGCAGTCTGAAGAAAAGTAAGCAGGGCAAGAATACAAAAAGATAAAGAGTGATGGGGTGCTATTATAGAGAGAATTGTGATGATGTTTTGAAGGAGATGTAATGAAAATAAAGGGAGTGTAATACAGGAAAATGTGAGGAAAGAGCAATTCAGGCAGAGGAAAAGGTAAGCAAAAAGGCCTTCAGGTGAGAGAATGCTTTGTGGGTTCAAGAAACAGTCAGAAAGCCAGTGGCTGGAGGCCACAATAAGGACTTTGGAACATTTGTGCAAGTATAGAAGAGGTGGGAGGGAGAGGATGATATGGGGAGAAGATCAGTAGGACTCCAATTAGTTCACTTTTACAGAAGTATAGTGTCTGTATAGGAAGTGGCCAAAGATGAATCAACAAGGAAAGTGATGAGCAAGTTTATCCGGGAATTTCCCCTTTACCATGCCACTAGCATTATGAGGAACTGTTGAAGGGTTTTAAGCTATAGAGTGCTGTGATTAGAGTCACACTTCAGAAAGATCACTCTGGCAACAGTGTGGAGAGTGGACTGAAGTGGGGACAGACCAAAGGGAGACCAATTAGGAGGCTGTCTCTGCCATCTAGGTGAAAAGTAGTGTGCGGGGGGAGGGGTTACAAATGAGAGGATATATTTGAGAAACTTAGGAAATAGAATAGTCAAGACTTGGTGCTGAACTGGATGTGAAGAGTTAATGACAGGAAATAGTGATTACTTCTAGATCTCAGGAAAGAAATAACATACCACATTGTTCCTTAATATTCCATAAGTATCAATTTTGTTTTCTAAAAGCCTCTGGCCAGAACCTATGTATCCCAGTGAGTGTTAGCAGCCTCCCATGTAGTTAGCCCTATGCTAGGAGTTTATACTTTTAATTCAGGGATAGGATTAGGGTGAAAATGAATATGTTCAGGGCCTCTACTAGATGTCAAGCACTGTGCTATGTGTTTCATGTACATTATGGCATTTAATTATTATAACCACCATGGGGAGAATTTATTCCCATATTACAGATGGCGAAAGCAAAGCTCAGACATTCAACTCACTCATTCTCAAATAACTAATAAACGAAAGAGGCAAAACATACTATACATGAAACAGTAAAATTCTAATGCA
This sequence comes from Macroglossus sobrinus, assembly GCA_004027375.1. Classification (NCBI taxonomy): domain Eukaryota; kingdom Metazoa; phylum Chordata; class Mammalia; order Chiroptera; family Pteropodidae; genus Macroglossus; species Macroglossus sobrinus. The sequence goes on from PVKZ01000629.1 coordinate 410,229, forward strand.
GTGGCCATGCAAATTGCCTTGTAGTTTTAAAGCTTTTAACTTTTAACCTGAAAAAGTAGTTATGCTAGGAGTAGTTATGCTAGAAGCCATCTGAAGCAATAAACAGTAAACTGTATTTTCACAGCTGATAGGGATTCAGATTGTGCGAATCACAGGACACAGTTTGCTCTCTTATCTACAGTCTTTTTTTTTGGTCTGCCACAAGGTCTGATATAAAAATACATTGTGTACAATTTTAATGTAGCTTCCCTAAACTTTAATAAATTTCTTTTTAAATGCGTTTTACATTTTGCCATACTATCCAGATAGGGTATTGATTCAGCACACATTAACTAAATAGCCCTACTATAGACAATTTTTGATAGGTATCACAAATGCACAGGAAAGGAATATTCCACCTTCTCCACACCCTGGACAGCAAGCATTGTAATGCAAGAACTGTATAGGGGCAACAGAATGTAATGGTTAAGCACTGAGACTCTGGAGCCACACTGCCTGCCTGAGATTGGATTCTGGCTCCAACACTAGTTCTTGATATGAAGAGAAAGCACTGTGGGTTGGTGTGAATAAGAAACAGTGAAGACTTTTGTTGAGTTAGAGCATGGAGAATGGGAAGGCTACTCACAAAAGATGAAGATCAGAGCACAGCCTCTCCTGAAGGCCAGCCAAAAGGCCTCCGACTTTATTTAGAAGACCAGACCCAGTATTGAAAGCCACTGATGTGTTTCAAGTAATTTGCTATCTGTAAGAGTTAAAGTACTAAAGTTTGCAAATGATTTACCTAAAAAGAAAATTGAGTGAAGTAGACTCAGGGTTATCCTATAATAAGCCCATCTTCACTAATTTGTTTTCTGATGTGCTTTTTTGAGCAGGAGAGAAAGTGGGGTGGAGCTATAAGCTAGCTTCCTAAGAATTACAGATAACCCTCACCCTTATACTTATCTAGTCTTATTCTTGATTCTTCATTCTATAGTTGGTGACCACAATTGTAAAGACTTGCAAGTTGTAACTTTTCAGTTACTTAAATTCTTTCTTTTCACCTTACACTCAAGTACATTCCTTATTAGGAAGAAAACAAGAATAGACAAATAAAGGGTGCCTAACACCTCCACATCTACTTTGCACATGAGTGAGAATGGGTCTATGAGTGCTTCTGTTAATAAGAACACAATAGAAGACAGTGGCTGGTACATAGTAAATACTCAATGAATACATGCTGTATATATCATTATAAATCAAAAGGTGATTTTATAAATTTCAAGCTCAGTTGGAGTGATGAGAAAAGCAATCTCAAACCACAGCAACTTGCTGGGGGTAGTGTCCAATGGTTGACTTGATCGATGGTTTCAAACAAGTTAAAGAGACATTTCAAATCAAATTCTGAGCAAGTTGCCCACAATTTGACAGGGCATTTTCATCAACTTTGTTTCTCACTGAAAAAATCACTAGAAATAATTTAAAAACACTAAATATTATCAGGTAAATCTCTTTTGGCCTCAATCAAAATAGCCAAGTTAATTTAAATGGCTGATTTTGTTACTCACAGTCTTGTAAGATGCTTCTATGAATAATACACCAAAACGATCTATAGTGAATGTCCTTCACTACCCTGCATAAATTATTTTGGGGTTTGTCAAAATCTGAGAATGTTCGTGATCAGTTATCATATGTGTGAACCTTGCTTCATGGTAGAAAAGAGAATGAGGATACCTGCCATGATCATTAAGAAGCCATTGGGAGGGTATGATCAGGAATGAAGCACACGAGCAGGGTTAGCATGAAGATTCCATTAGAGGTAGGTCTGTGAGGCAGTTTAGTGCAAGAAGAAAACCAGGGGTTAGTTAGAACAGTTACAAGAATGACCGATGTGATAGTCTAAACTTAATGGCCTAATGTAGGAGAAGAATTAAAAATCTGTGAAAACTCAGAGAGTTTGAATTATATGGAATTGCTGTTATTCAACCCTTTCTGTACTACAGAAATGGGAAATATTCATAGCTTTACCTAATGGAATCAAGACTTAGTAAATGACCTATTTTGAGGAGTGAAGAATGGAGTTAGCATAATGGGTACCTCAAGTCTTCATGACTGAGAAGATACACTATAATTGATTATAAGACAATAATAATTATAATTGTTACTTATATTTAGTAGACCATTATTATGTGCCAATCTCCACTTAAGTGTTTTAAATGTATTTAATTCTCAGAACAACTCCATGAAGTAAGTGCTCTGTTTATATCCATTTCACAAAGGAGGAAACAAAGATATAGAGGCATTAAGTAACTTGACCAAAGTCATGTGTTATAAGTCAAAGAACTTGGATTCAAACCAGGGTAGTGTGGCCCCAGGGTCTGAAGTTGACTCTGTGTTACAGCTGCCTCCAGGCTAGCTGCCGTGAGCAAGGAAACAGAGCGGATAGATCAACTTGATTTCTTTTGCTATACTTCCTTTTTATAATCTTAATTTATTTTAATTTGCAAAAGTAATCCACACTCATTGAAACCAATACAGAAGCTTATAAAAGAAAAAAAAAACTGCATCTCCCCAAGTCTACTTCTCAGAGGTAACTTAGTGCATTATCTTTCCAGATGTTTCCTATGCCTATAAAATTTAAGTTTACATATCAATATACCCATATATAATTTTGTTTTCTTTACAAAACTGAAATCATACAGTGCACATTGATTTTCAACTTACTTTTTTCACTTAATGTACATTGGGCATCTTTCCATGTTATTACATAGGTCTACTTCAATCATATTAGAGCTAGCATTTTATTTCATAGTATGGTTATATCAAATTTTTAAAATCGATGTTCTTTTAATGAGCACTTAAGTTTTTCCCAGTTTTTTCCTATTACAAGAATATTTTAAATGTCCATAGATGTTGCCAAATAACTATCTCAAATCTCTGTCGCTTAACACCTCACCAGCGATTCGTGAAAAAGCGTGTTCTTTGCCCACTCTCTTCTTCAGCCCCAGCAAGAATGGGTTTAGATGCTCTTGACCAGGGAGGGGGCTAGAGTCCAGATCCCATGAGGAACAATTAAAGAGCATGGGGCTGCTGAATCTAGAGAAGAGAAAACTCAAGATTACATAACTGTGGTCTTTAAACCTCTGACAGATAGAAGAGATCAGTCTAATGAAAATGTCCTCACGGGAAGAAACTTGAGGGAACAGATACTTGTTTATTCAGCATAAGATAGTGTTTGCTAACAGATCTGTTCTGAGATGTAAGCCTATCTCTGAAGAAAGTGGGCTCTCTGTTACTGCAGATGTACGATGAGGGGTTGAAACACCACCTGACAGATATATCAAAACTTAAAGTGGGATTGGTTTAGAGAACCTTGTCTACCCTGTTCTTCCCTGAAATTCTATTGAAAACTACATTTTTGGAAGTGGGCAAGTAAAAAGGGGACCCAAGATGTCCCTCTCTCATCCAGAATTTCACTGCTTCTGGGGTGACAAGTCTGGGGCCTTTCTGCACCCCTAGCTGAGGGCAGATTTCTGCATGATGCCTGTTTATGTGGAGCCTATCGTGAGCAGAGAAAGGACACACAGAGACAGATCTGTGCTCTTCCAAAAGGCCAACAAACATGTCTACACTGCAGCAAACCTTCACTGACTTTTCTGAGACATGTTCCCAAGCCAGCAGTAAGAAATAATTTATTGGCCAAAGGACCCATCTTGAAGAAAGCCAGAAATTCATTGTGTATGCAGAACAGCAGAAGGCTGACTTAGCCTGATTCTCTAAACAAGAAGTCCAGTTCTGCCAGTGGCTGGCACTATTCTGGGCCTCACTTATTCCATCCGCATAGTGAAGGATTGGACTGTATGTTCTCTGCCTTTTTTCCAGCTCTGATGTTCTATGAAACTATGTGCCTTTCAGTCAAGTGCCCTTCCTCTATGCTTTTGTGGCATGCTGTTCTGACCTCTATCACTACACTTACTGTTTTATGTTGAAATTCTCTTTAGTCTTTCTCCCATTGGCCATGGACTTCTTGGCTTAACATGTGCTCTGATACTTAGTAGGTACTCAAGTCAGTGCTTATTGAAGTAAAGTTGAATTCCTTATGACACCATGTCTATAAGTCTTGGTCTCTGCACAAACTTTAAAATTAATATTATAGAGCCCAGGGGGATTCCACTCTTGAGCCCTACTCCTTTCTCCCTGAGCCCCTCAGAAATTAATAATTGGAAGCAGAGAGGACTAATGAGAAGAGGCAGCAATCCTGATGTAAGAATGCCTCCTTAATCCTCTGGCATTGTGGTTGCTGCCTCTTTTTCTAGTTTCTCTCAGCAGTTTAAACTCCAAGTTCTTTTTATCTTTCTAAAGTTCTTATGGAATCAGCTGGGATCTTATTCCTTAGGCTACCCATTCAGAGTCTCTCTGGCCTGCCTTGCAAACCACATTCCTGCTAACGATTCATTTCTTCTGTGGAAGCTTATTTTCCTGCACCCCATTCCTTGTAAAATAAAGAGAAGATTTTCTCTCTATTGTCTCCTCTGGCTCAGTCTCCATCTAGCATAGCATTAAAATTCCTGTTAGGAAGAATAAGCCAAGGCTTGCCCTTGTCCCATCCTCTTTCAAGATTCCAGATGTAAAGCAAATGGTGACAGCAACACAGTTCCCTGTACTCTGGGATCTGGCTGGAGATAATGACCAGCTGGGGGAGATTTCATTTATATTTAGACTTGTTCCAACCACAAAATTAACAGGAGAATAAATAAAGATGGGAGGAGAGAGATTAGAGAGCACAATTCAGTGAGAGAAACATTTCAAGTTTGTTTGCTTTCCAGTTTTGGAGCATGGCCCATCTTACCTAATAGTACTCTCTCATACAGTCCTGAATACGCATCATAATAATGTGTACCCCACTTTCTGCCACAAAAAATTTAGAGATCAGGAATTAAAACAGACTAAAGCAGCACCACGACCAAGAGGCTGAAATCGTTTGCTACAGTCTTCCTCTGCTTACATAATGACCATGCTTGGGAACAAGAAAGAAGATCTCTCAAAGCAGTCCTTTTTAGGTAGGACAGTCCTAGCTATGGCTTCATCTGTAGGCTTTTAGCCTGACAGCATTAGAAGAGATTGCAAAAATAACTTAGGTGGTTTGGGCTATTGGTGGTGGTGGTAGTGCTCAACTGGTGGGTTGGTTTTGCAATGAAATCTTTTTTTAAATGAAATTCTATGTGGAATTAAAGATCTATCTATAAGAGGAATATCAGAGCTGCTTTGGAAGAGTGGAAATATGGAGCTAGAACCCACCTCCTCGGTCTGCCTTTGCTTCCTGAAGTGCCTTCTGAAGTTTTCCAGGGTTCCGAGGAACTCATTTTGAAAAATATTGATCTAGTCCAATTCTCTCATGTTATAAATGAAAAAGCAAGGCTAAAAGTCACAATGAAATTTAGTTTATTTCTAGATCTAGAATCAAGATTTCCTGACTGCTAATTTAACAAACTTTTATGACTCCATGTTGCATCTTCTTATAAACTTATCCCTAAATTCCTGTGGGCTAGAATACTTTTGCAAAATAACAAAAATGAAAACTGAGATCTTCACTGGTAATTGGTTTTGCAGGGTCTACTGCAGTGATACCTTTGTGGTCTAATTCTATATCTCAAAAGCTTGTCAATAAAATCAACATATGATGTCAAAAGAACACATATTTCTCTGCCTGAAGTAGAAAAACTGAATTAATTATAGCTCAGTCAGTTGTTTCAACATCTTACAGGGAGAATGTGTGAATGAATCAGAAAGAAAGAGGATCATTACAGATACAGAAAAACAGGGTGTCAAAAAGATCCCAGTTGGCAGTATGTATTCAAGAAGATCTAAGCACTTCGGAGATTCAAAAGGACCTCCAAACTCGAGTCATGAAAAAAAAAGTGTTTCTAATAAGTAGAGATGGTCTGGATAAAATATCCCTCAAATTCATCTACATCCCTGCTTATTCAATAGCCTTATGCATCTGCCTAATCATTTGGCTTTCCACAGGTGATAGTGTTCATTCCTTACAGGGTCTTATCTGTCTTAAGTCTTATTTTCACTCTATACTCTTGCTGGGCAGTTATCTCCATTTCTACTTCCTCCTATAACCAATGAATTCCAAATCTCCAGCTCTAGGTTAGGACCTACTACTGAGTCTTAAAACTACCGATCCAATTCTGTACTACTATATGCCTCCAGGTCCACATGACCTTTAAACTAAACCTGGTGAAAACAGTAAATCAGTTAGGGTCCGACCAGAAGCAGAGGATACACTTAATGTAGGATAATTTGAGCCAGCTGTTTTGACAATGGAGCTATTTACAAAGGGGTAGCTGTAGAGGAACTGCAAAGGATTAGGGTTGGGAGCCAAGATAGTAGCTTTTGAGCCCTTATCATCCCCAGGAAAGGACTAAGGGAGGGAGCAGCTGCTAGATTCTGGGGGAAGAGAAAGTTCTGCAGAGTTGGCCACCTTGAAAGGAACAGTGTTTTTTAGTTGAGAGACTGAAGCAGCCCAAGGCAAGTTCTCAGAGAGAGAGCCAAGGGAATCATATTGACCTTGCTGCTTTTTTAGTTTTCTGATGGTGCCTCCTGTTGGCTAAACCCAGCGGGCAGTACAGCCCAGAAATGAAGTTCATTCCAGTCAGCTTCTCTGGGAGTGGATTTTGAGGGGCAAATGAAAGTTATCTGATATATATGTTTTTTTTTGTATGCACATGTGTGCATTATGTTTGTATGCATAAGTGTGCCTATATAATCTGCATATATAATCTGTATGTGTGTGTGTATATATATGTGTGTGTGTGTATACACATATTCATATATTAAATTATTGACATATATTCTTGCTACTCAGTCTATACAGAAAGACAAAACAGTCTACAGCCATACCACCCTGAATAAGCCCGATCCCATATGATCTCAGATGCTAAGCAGGGTCAGGCCTGGTTAGTACTTAGATGGGAGACCACCTAGGAAGACAAAGTGCTGTAGGCATAAAAAATTAAAAAGTAAAAAAAGTAAGGGATTGTAAACTGACAAAGTCCTTGCAATTTGTGAGGTCAACCAAGGGTTGCCTCACCTAAAAAAAAAAAAAGACAAAACAAATAAACACGGAAATGTAGAATATATGCCAGGCCTGGCTTAACCAATTTCAGGGCCCTCAAAGGAAAAATACAATTCCCCAAACGGGGGTTCCACGGAACAGCATTTTCATAGGATGTTAATAGATACTCTAAGAAAAATAGATGCTGTGATAAGTTTGAAAAATACTGGGTGAAACAAAGTTTAACAGTGTTTTACTTGAGGGCTTCCAGGAGCCCTTAATATGCTAAGATGTATTGTAAACCTCTAAGAGAAAATTATAACAATTTACATTAGTTCAAATCATTTGGCTGCGATAGCTCCTTTTGCAGACGATTTCATGAAAGTGATGTTCTAAAAAATGCAGAGAAATTCTGGTCTAGTCTAATCTCTCCATTTGACAGAAAAAAATGGAGGTGCAGAGAAGAGCAAGCGGTCCCTTAAGTTCCAAGATGAGCCGATGAAAGGGCCAGAAGTTAGGCCTACAAATCAGGACTCTGCAGTCCGCTGCTATTTGTAACATGTCACATTCCCTTCCTAGCTTTCTTTAATAATACTACACTATTAACTGACTTTTCATGACTAAACTTTTTCTTGATATTATTTCAGCCTCTACTCTATACTATCTCTTGGGATAACAATTGTCTAAAATTACTATTTGCTGTGTAAAATACTGCTTTTTAAATTTGCCTTAAAGTTATCGCTTTCAAACTTAAAGGAAAAAGGCTCCAAGTTCTCTTATTCTAGATTTTGTGAACAAGACTACTCCTCCCCATCTTCAAGTCTCTCGTGGTACTGGTCTCTGCTTTCCCCTCCCTCCCAGTCTCTGTCTTGGCATCATGAAAGCACGTGGAAGTGGCAGGAGTCTGGGATTCAGGCTAAGCTCTGCTAAGAGCACCAGAGTAACCCTGAGCAAGTCACATTCCTGGCCCTTGTTTCCTTGATCTGTAAAACTGGAGGAGCAGAAGCCAGCAAACAGCAGGGGAGAAGCTTATTGTCTTCTTAGAAGACATGGTTTAAAATTCTTAGACTACACACAGCATTCTTCATGCCACTGCCTCTTGTATTTGACAGCAGAGGAGGAGGATGCTGTGGGGGTTGGGGGAGGTCATGTGTTGTTTTTAAATTTTTTTCTCCAGTTATCATTGCAAATTACCAAATTGTACTGATTGTATAGGTGTGATTTCAACATGTATTTAAGTGTGTCACCTTATACTCGACCACATGGAAAGTCACCTACCTTCTTTCATCTCTTTTGCGAAGCTCCTGGAGCTCACCAATATTCAGCGTCATGAGGTGGCCACTTCCCTTCTTGCAGGGGCTACATTTATGTGGCAATAATGTACAGGGATGTTAAGATGAGCTCTGGGTAACAGAAGAGTTTCAACAGTTTTTGGTTTAAACTGTCAAATTATTTTTCTCCTGTCTTTTTATTCTGACCATTTTCAAATGTGCAAAGAAAAGGTACCGAACATCTTGATCTCTTCACACGCATTCTCAGAATTACCAGTGGCTAACACTTCCGCCATTTTGTGCACCCTTCCTCTCTCCTGTCTCTTAATCATACCTGAGGAAGTTGTCATTAATTCAATATTATCTAATGTATAGTCCGAATTTAAATTTGTCCAGTTACCCTAAATATCATTATTTTCAGTCCTTGATCGAATCAAGGTTCATAAATGCATTTGCTTTTGTCTCTTTAGTCTCCTTTGACCTAGGACAGCTCCCCTGCCCTTCTCTCGACCTTTGTAATGACGCCTATCTTACTCGGAGGTCCACATCAGCCAGTAGTTATGTAGCGTGTCACATATTCTGATCGTTTCTCTATGAATGCACTCAGCTTAAACATGTCTGGCAAGAGTACGTGACTAGCATCTGGTGTTTCCCATTGCATCACTCAGAGGTTCTAAAAACCAGGTTGTTCTTCTGCTAGTGATGCTAATTGGGCACTTGATCAAACTGATGACCATCAAATCCCCTCCTCAGATTTACATACTTTGTTTGCCTTTTTAATTACTAGTTGACACTTTGTGGCCTTGTGAATATCCTGTTCCCCAACAATATTTTGCCTAACAGTTGTAGCTACTGATGATACTAAATGACTAAATCACTCATACAGTGGAAGTGGAAGATTGGTGATTTGTTTTAATTTCCTTACTCTATTTATTAGTAGCTATTCTTCAGTAAAGAATATTCTAGCAGTACACACATATATTTTTAAAATTTAACCTTCCTCTCTCTTCTCCTCACAATTTATTAAGAGTATCAAAAGTAGCACAATGAATTAATATATCTATATATGTCTGTGTGTGTATGTGTGTGTGTGTGTGTGTGTGTGTATATATACATATATATATTCAAATTTGAGGAGTTATAATACATTTCCATTGATATCATTTTTATGGTAAAATTGTCTGAAAATTGACCAGTGACAACTCCTTAAAGCTCACTCCTGTATCTTTCTGACATTTATACCATTAGATTTTGAGCATGTCCTCCATTTCTTATATTGTCAAATTATTTGAATGGTATTTATGTTTAATAAAAATTATGTAATATTGTCATTCAGAAAAACAATTGGAAACAAAGAAAAACCCAAAGATAAAGCAAAATTGACACATAATTCTACTGCCCTGAAGTAATCATTGCTACCAATTTTGTTAACAATACTACCAGAGTGCATGCCCCTGCCTCCTTCTCTCCCCTTCCCTCTCTTTCCTCCCTCCCCTTTCCCTCTTTCCTTCCACCTCCATCCCTCTCTCCATCTCCTCCCCTTCCCTCCCTCTGTGCCCTCCCTTTCCCCATCTTCTCCCCCCTATCCTCCCCCCTCCTTCCATCAATCTCTTTCCCCTCTCTCTGTCTGTCTCTTTCCCCTTCTCTCCCTCCATCCCCTCCCCACTTTCTCCCTCCCTCCCTCTGTCCCCTCTAGCTGGCTGACATCTCTATTTCTCCCCAGAATAACTCCAGCTTTATTTCATGGACTTGAAGACTTTGTTGTTATGTTCATATATGTTTATAATTGTTTGGTCTCCTTAATAGATTGATAATTAGAATAGATCATTATAAAATGCCTGTCTTTGTCTCTGGTAATATTTTTTTGTTGAAATTTATTTTCATTATGTTGGTATAGCTACTCCAACTCTCTTGTGTTTGCTATTTACATGAAATATCTTTTTCCATCCTTTTACTTTCAAACTACTTGCATCATTGAGTCTAATGTGTGTCTCCTATAGTCAGCATATAGTTGGTTGAAGCTTGTTTGCTTTTTATTGTCTGATGAAAAAAATTGGGCTTTTAATTGGATTTTTAATTCACTCATATTTGATGTTATTTGGTTGTGCTTAATGCTATTAGATGGTTGGATTTACAGCTACCATTTTGCTTTTTGTTTTCCATATATCTCTTTCTTGTTGCTGCTCTGTTCTTCCTTAATTGACTTATTTTGCAGTAAATGAATATTTTATAGTACAACATGTTAAGGCCTTTAAGGTTTCTAACACTATATTTTCAAGGGCATTTTTAGTGGCTGTTCTAGGGCTTACAATATACATCATAATTTATCAAATCCTAGCTCAGATATATCCTCAATTAATTCCCTTGACATATAGGAACTTACTACCATGTCACTTTACTTCTTCTTTCTCTTTATGTGGTATTATTAGTATATATAATTTGTTTATATAAGTTATACTACCAATGATACATTGTTATATTTATTACTTTGTATGATTTCTTATCTTTTGCAAAAGCTGAGAGACAAAAAGAGGTCAACAAGTATTAATTTAGAGTTTATTACATTAAATTTTTAATCATTTCTGGTTGCCTCTATTTCCTAGAATAAAGCTTACTTAATTATGGCATACTTTTTAATAGATTTGTTAGCACATAACAAATTATCTTACACACAGTAGGTGCTAAAAATATATTCTAATGAGTGTATGAATTATGCTCTTCACCAAAAATAATTATTCCTTTGTTCCACTAATGTTCTGTTTTGAATTAATTCTTGTTCCTAATATTGTAAACACTGGTGTCATTTATTTGCATTTGGTAGGAATTGTTCTCTAAATTAAAAATGTGTGTTTGTCCTTTCTTAGTCACTCTGTGGTAAATGAATCTTCCGTAGAAAATAGATACTGGAATTTTGTTTTGGTTAAACCTATTTCAATTCATTTGAATAAATCCTATAATTTTTATGGTGGTCATGTTTATGTTAGCCATTTTTACAACGTTAGCCATATTTTAGTGGGTGTTCCAGAGCTTATAACATACAGTATGTTAGCCATATTTATGCTGTATAATTTTCATTTTTCTTTCTTGTTCACTATATGAGCTTCGCTTTTATGTGATTTTAGTCAAGTAATTTGATAATAATTATGCTATTTTACATTCTATTAATGTTACTTACAGATTTTTGAAAGATGCTTAAACCTATATGTCTTATTGTCATTGTCAAGGAGAAAAATGAAAATTGCATCAAGATAACAGATTTAGCATACCTATATTCCTCTTCTATCACCTCAAATCTTTAAAATAGCAGAATAGATATTTTTAAAAAGAGAAATCCACAACAGCTTTGGGAAGCAAGAAAGAAAGCTAACAATAGACCAAAAGTTGAGAGATTCCTGGAAGAGAGAAAGCAAATGCTGGTCTATATATAGGAAGACATCAACAAACAGTGTCTAAGACCTGTCTGCTGGAAGCTAGTTCCACAGGATAGCATTATAAGTTCTTTTTTGGCATTTTTTAGACTTGCAAAATATCAGACTCCACCCCAGACCACCTGAATCAGAAGCTGCATTTTAACAGCTCTCTATGTGATTGCTATGGGTATTAAAAGCTTTTGATACACTGATCTAAGATGCATACAGGAGAAAGTGAATTCAAAGGCCGATCAAATGTGGAGAAACTCTGGTTTCAGACCTAATAAGGATGACAATCTGAGTATTTAAAACTGTACTCACAACTGCTAGGCTTAGTGTCGCTCCAGTTGACTTACTAAGATGTTACCAGCAACAGGAGCTTTGACCTCCAATTTCACAACCTAACTACCTTTGCAAAAGAGAATGCCCATCTATAGATGGATGGATAAAGAAGATGTAGTATATATATAAACATTAAAACATTCTTCAGCCATGAGAAATAAGAAAATCTTGCTATTTGTGACAACATGAAAAGAACTTGATGGCATTATGCTAAGTAAAAAAAAGACAGAAAAAGACAAATACTGTCTGATATCACTCATATGTAAAATTTTTAAAAAGTTGAACTCATAGAAACAGAGAATTGAATGGTGGTTGTCAGGGGCTATAGGTGGGGGTGGGGGAAATGGGGAGATGTTGGCTAAAGGGTAAAAACATCCAGTTATAAGAAAAATAGCTTTTGGGGATCTAATGTACAACATGGTAATTACAGTTAACAAAATTGTATTATATACTTGAAAGTTGCTAAGGCAATAAACCTTAAATATTCTCACCACACACACACACACACACACACACACACACACACACACACACACATACACACATAGACAAAGGTAATTCGTGAGGTGATGATGATATTAACTGATGCTACTGTGGTAATCATTTTTCAACGTATAAGTGTATCATATCAATACATTTTACACCTTAAACTTACACAATGTTATATATGTCAATTATATCTCAATAAAGCTGAGGAGGGAAAAAGGAAACCCCTTGAACACAAGGAGCACTAGGTGTGGATAAGCAAACTCAGGAGAGAGACTGCATAGAAGTTTGAGGTCCAGGGAGGAATAAAAAAAGTAGCTTATCTGTATAGAAGGAAAATACTCCAAGTGCTCCTCTAAAGAAGTTCATCCTTATTTGGGCACTTGTATGAATTGTTGTGTGTGGGTGCAGAGGGGATGATTAGGGATTATTTCTAGCCTACCTGCCTGCTCTATGACCACAAATTATAATATGAAACTTGCTCATTATGTTTCCTGCCCACTTACACAAGTCCCACACATCAGCCCAGGTTATTGAAAGGAAAAACTTGTAAAGCAAGCAGAACTACACACAATTGCAGAAGAAATCCATGTCATTTACCTATATTAATAGAACTGATATATCAATCAAGAATGTGAACAGATGTCCAAGAATACCAAATATTTGAGAAAGACAATAACATAAAACAGAAGAGCCAAGATAATAAGCAGAAACCTTGCCCTGATAAAACAGAGATGAGGCAGGGAACAGAGAGAACCTAAAACATAATTCTAATTGGCTTGGTAAGATTTGAGAAGACATTAAATACATAAAAAAAGATGATATGAAACTAGAAAAAGAATAATCACAGAATAAGAAATTTTGATAAATTAAAAAATGTTGTTCATGAAATTAAAATTTCAGAAAAGAGAATGAATAACAATGATTTAGGCTAAACATAGAACTGGTATTCTGGAAGATGAATATAGATACAAAAGTTCAAACAAAATACTATTATATCAAATATAGTAGCTCATTTAATGATAATATATGGTGAGATTTACCCCCAAAGCAAGAATAGTTTAACATCAGGATATATAGTAATTTCATTCATAAATTAAAATTTAAAGAATTATCTTAATAAATAATACCCCTTTTTAAATAAAAAATTATCACCATTATTTATAAAAATGAAAAACCTCTTAGGAGGCTAGAAATAAAATGAAATATCCTTAAATTCATAAAGAGTAAATTTTGGATGTAGAAAATGTGATTCTAATAGAAAATATTAGAAACACTCTGATAAAATTCACGAACAAGACAAAGATGCTCTTAACATTACTGTTTACTTTGAAGTAAAAGCGTTAGCCAATACAATATAAAAATAAAAATATAGGGCAATAAATATTAACGAGAATCAACTAAAATATCAAAATAGATAAGTAAGTATAACTAAAATAACTAAAATAATAATCAAGTATCAACAGCTTTCATCTGTACCAGAAATAACAAATTAAAAGGGCCATGAAAATACCAATCATGTTAGAAACAAAGGCTGTAAATATAACAAGTCTTTAAAAGATAAAAAAGCTACATGAGTGAAATTATAAAATTTTAGTGGAGAATATAAAAGAATGCACAAATAAGGGAGACACATGCCATGATCTTAAATGTGATGATTATCTATTGTTAAGATGCTATTTCTTCCCCCAAATTATTCCTCATTATAATGCATGTCTAATCAGAATCCCAATGAGGACTTTTATAGATCCTGAGAAGGTGACTGTAAAATTTACTTGGAAGAAGAAATTCAACAGAGTAGCCAAAGACATTTTGAAAAAGGACAATGGTGGGAAGGAATGGCATATCTTGCTAGATACAAAAACATACCATAGGATGAGAATGGGTGACACAGCATGCTACTATCACGAAAAGCAAAGAATATGTTAGTGGACTAGAATTGAGCATATAAAAATAGATTTATTGATAAAAACATAGATGGATTAAATAAAAGATAAATGTAGATTTCAAATTGGTGTCAAGACTAGTCAATAAATATTATGTCAATTGAATATAAAAGTTGGAACAAAATTTGAAACCCTACTATGCAAAAATGCAGAAATTAATTCTAGAAGTTTAAAACAGGTAAATTTTCAACTAAATAGTACTTGAAAAAATATAGATTTTTATGCATTGGTGTATAGAAGCTACCTGATTAAGCAATATTTAAAAAGCAGAAGCACCCTCCCTCCTCAAAAAAATGAGTGATTTGATTGCATGGATACTTAAAATTTACGAATGAGAAGTATACACAACAGTTAAAGAGTGACAGATATGGAGAAAATATTTATAACTAAAAGATTAACATTTATATATATGGAATAAAAAATATAATAAATAGCATAATAGTAAAATGGCAAAATATGTGAACAGGCATATATCAAAGAATAAGAAATACTAATGCCTAATAAATATTTGAAAAGATGTTCAATTCATGCATCATCAGGTAAATTCTAATTTAAAAAGCACTAAACAATATTTAGCTTAGATCAAAAATTTTTAAGTATTTGTCATTTTCACTGATAGTGGTAGGGACAACCGGTTCTCTTACACTTGTTTAATGTTAAGTGTACATTAGCGCATTTTGAGGAGAGGTCTGTTTATCAGAATATCTCAAATTGTAAAAACTCCAAGCTTAAAAAGTCTACTTCTGGTTATCTATCCTAAAAAAATTATCATGCTTACACACTAAAAGTCATATATGTACAGATGTTTATCAATGCATGTATGTAATAGTAAAAAAAATTGGAAATAACTTAAAAGACTACTGAAAGGATAGTTAAGAAATAGCTATACTTTTGGAATAATATGCAGCAGTAAAGAATGAGCTAAATGAATATATATAGAAAGCATTCTAAAACACATAATTGGAGAGATCTCTAAAACATAATTAAATGAAAAACATTGCTATGGCATAAAAATAGTGAATCTATAATTTTTAAAAAGTTTGGAGTTAGATATGTTCATATATGTAAATTAATAAACAAAGTTTGGAAAGATACACAGCAGTTAGCACTGGTTACTTTTTAAATAATTGGCATGACTTTTATTTGCTTATAATTTAATAGGTAATATTCAGAGTTTACTGTGAGCCAGGTCTTACATATTTGAAGCCTCTTGTTGAAAAAGCACTATTTCAAAGAGTGCTTAAAATGGAAACAAAAACAAATCATAAATCAAATGTAAAGAGAGATACATATGACTGTAACCTGTGATAAGAGATGGCTAAGTTGGATGTCACATCTGACTCAAAGGTGTTTACTAATCAAAATAGAAAGAGAAATAGGATATGTTACAGAAGCTCAAGGAGGCAGATATATCTAGCTGGTGTCTGAATTTGATCTGAAAATCACTTTGAAGAAGGATAAGATTAGATAAATGAAAGGAATTGATAAGAATAAAAAACCATTTAAGCAAAAGAGGCAGAAATAAGAGTCACTTTTCACTGATTGAACACAATTCATGTTCAGAATCAGGAAATAAACCTACAAAACTGTGGCGGGGACGTAGAGTACATCAGAGGGAATATAGTTAATAGTATTGCAGTGGCTGTGTGTAATACCAGGTGGGTGCTAGAGCAATTGGGGGGATGATTACATAAACTATATAAATGTCCATCCATTGCACCCTATACCTAGAACTAATATAAAATAATAATGTTAATAAAATTTTAAAAACTTTGATTAGAGTGGAGGACACGTATGGGTAACAAGGGCAGGGGAGGCTAAATTTTGCAGGCTGAAGGAAGAATAAAATACTAAAATAGATTAGAAAAGGAAATCTTTTCCAGGGCTGAGTGCAGCACACATGGTTCCTAGGTAAGACTAGAAGGGGGAATCTGGTTAGGAGTTTACTGTAGGCTGGTTTAGAAAAAAAGTGCAATAGAGCTTAACTGAAGGAAAATGAAATAACAGCAAAGAAAGGTGAATGACTACTTAGCTGTGAGAAGCATAGAGAGAATTAATTTAACAAACAAACAACAAAAAAAGGGAAAAAATGGCTTTAGAGTCTCCAGCCGAATGAAAGTGATATGAAAAATCTATCTCATTATTTTATACATATTGAATTTAGAAGTACTGGTTACTTTTGTAGAGAATACCATGACTGATGGAATAGGCTGGGGATTGGGGACATATTAAGAGGAGCTATCATTTTTGCTCAAAGTGCTGTTTGAAGTTTTCATGATGATAAAACATTCATGCACTAATTGTATCTATCTCTGGTAGACAGTTTAGACATAATTATTGATATGTGCATAGAAAAATAAGCAGGCAAAAATATGAAGCTGACAACCTTGGAGTCTGAAACAACCTCTTACTTAGCCACAGACTAGAAACTGAGTGAAATAGAGACTTCTTGAGTCTCAGGAACCAACTCACACTCCCTTGGCTTTCCAGTTCTTTAGCATATTTTCTTCATTGTTAATTGCTATTACCTGACGTCTTCAAACAAAAAATAATACCACATACTGCATAATAGTGAAGTTTGATAACAAATCCATTCTTTTTATTATAGAATAGAATTTAGAATATATCTATTTATTAACTATTGCATTAACACCCTTTGGTTCTCAAACAAGATATGATCCAGCCTCAGAAACAGTGCATTATTTTGCTGTACCACAAATAAACCCAGTTACCTACTGGAATTACTTACAAAACTGTTTGCAATGGTAAACGGAGATATTTGACAAGATAAATGTCCTTCCTTTAATAATCATAGTATGTCTCTCTGTTGCTTTGTCTTTGTATTCTTTAGAGGTATTTTTTTGCATAAAGATCTTATACTTTTCATTCTGCAATTATATTATTTTTTTTATTTTGCACTAAATAGACTTTGATTTATATATTATATTGTCTAACTGGAAATTACTGGAACAGAGTTATGCAACCATCATTATTGTCTATTTTTAGCAAACTTTCTTCACCCCAAAAAGAAGTCTCACCCACAAGGAGTGCTCTCCATTCCTTACCCTAGACCTAGTTAAAAACTAATCTACTGTCTGTCTCTATGAATTTGTCTGTTCTGCACATTTTATATAAATGGAATTGTTGTGACAGCCTTTTTTCATTTAGCGTGACTTTCAAATTTCATTCATGTTGTTGCATCTATCAGTACTTTATCGCTTACTATTGCTGAATAATATTCCACTGAATGGATATATCACATATTTTTATGCATTCATCACTTCATGAATATTTGGGCTGCTTTTACTTTTTGAATATCATTAATAGTTTTGCTGTGCAAAATATGTACAGGCTTTTAGTTCTCTTAGGTTAGTTATATACCCAGGAATGAAATTACTGGGCTATATGGTAAATCTAGATTTAACACAGAATGAATTGCCAAAGTGTTTTCTAATGTTGCTGTAAAATTTTACATTTCCAATCTGTAATATGAAGATTCAAATTTTTCACATCTTCACCAATACTTGTTATTGTCTGTCTTTTGATTAGTGTCATCGTGATGGGTATGAAGTGGTACTCATCGTGTTCTTGTTTTTTTTTTTTTTAATCTCATTGTGGTTTTGATTTGCATTTCCCTAATGACTAATGGTCCTGGGAATCTTTTCATGTGCTCATAAGCTATTTTTATCTACTTTTGAGAAATGTCTATTCAAATCCTGTGACCATTTTTCATTGGGTTATTTGTCTTTTTATTGTTAATTTGTGAGAGTTCTTTTTATATCCTGAATACTAGTCTTTTATCAGATATATAATTTGCAAATATTTTCTTCCATTTATGGGTTGTCTTTTTAATCCCTGATGGTATCTTTTGACACACATTTTTAAAAATTTTATTTTATTATTAGTTTCAAGTATACAGTACATTGGTTAGACATTTATATAGTTTATAAAACGATCTCTCTGATTGCTCTTTCTCTCCTCTGGCTCTACACACAGCTATTACATTACTGCTGACTGCATTCTCTGTGCTCCCCATCCACGTGACCATCTATCAACTACTAATTTGTACTTCTTTAACCCTTCACCACTTTCTTCCAGCCCCCCAACCCCTCCCCTCTGGCCATCACCAGATTGTCCTCTATATTTGTGAGTCTGTTTTTGATCAGTTTGATCTTTTTGTTCCTTAGATTCCACATATAGGTGAAATCATATGGTATTTATCTTTCTCTGACTTACTTCACTCAGCATAATAACCTCTAGGTTCATCCATGTCATTGCAAATGGTAGAACTTGATTTTTTTAATAGCTAAGTAATATTCCATTGTATATATAAACCATCGCTTCTTTATCCAGTCATCTGTTGATGGGCATTTAGGTTGCTTACATATCTTGGCTATTGTAAATTGTGCCGCCATGTATATTGGGGTGCATAGATCTTTATGAATTATTGTTTTGGTTTTTTTTGGATAAAGAAGTGCAATCTCTGGGTCAAAAGGTAGATCCATTTTCAACTTTTTGAGAAACCTCCAGACTGTTTTCCATAGTGGCTGTACCTCTCATTATTTGTAGATGACATGATACTATATATAGAGAACCATAAAGATTCCACCAAAAAACCTGTTAGAACTGATAAATGAACTCAGTAAAGTGGCAGCATACAAAAGTAATATTCATACACCAATGATGAAAAGAGAAATTTTGGAAAGAGAAATTAAGAAAACAATTTTATTTACAATGGCATGAAGAACAATAAAATATCTGGGAATCGAATTAACCAAGTTGGTAAAAGACCTGTTCTCAGAAAATTCTAAGTCATTGAAAAAGAACTTCAAGAAGATACAAATAAATGGAAGCATATACTGTGCTCATGGGTAGAAAGAATCACCATTATTAAAATGGACATACTACCCAAAGCAATCTATAGATTCAATGCAATCCCTATGAAAATATGATGGCATTTTTCATGGAACTAGAACAAATAATCCTAAATTTATGTTGAACCATAAAAGATCCCGAATACCCACTGCTATCCTAAAAAAGAAGAACAAAGCTGGAGGTATCACAGTACCTGATATCAAACTATACTACAAGGCTACAGTAATCAAAACAGCATGATACTAGCATAAAAACAGACACACAGATCACTGGAACAGAATAGAGAGCCTGGAAATAAATTCATGCCTATACACTGACTTAAGCTATGATAAAGGAGGCAAGGATATATAATGGGGTAAAGACAGTCTCTTCAATAAATGGTGCTGCAAAAAAAATGTGACTACATGAAATAGCAAAGGAAACCATAGACAAAACAAAAAGACAACCAACTGATTGGGAGAAGATATTCACTTATGATACATCTGATAAGGGATAATATCCAATATATATAAAGAAGTCATACAACTCAACAACAAAAAAATGAAACAATCCAGTTAAAAAATGGGCAAAAGACCTGAATGAATTTCTTCAAAGAGGAAATATGGCCAATAGACAGATGAAAAGATGCTCAGTGACACTAATCATCAGAGAAATGCAAATTAAAACCACAATGAGATATCACCTCACACTTGTCAGAATGGCTATCATCAATAAATCAAAGAACAGCAAGTATTGGTGAGAATGTGGAAAAAAGGGAACTCTCATTCACTGTTGATGGGATCGCAGACTGGTACAGCTGCTAGGGAAAACAGTCTGGAGGTTTCTCAAAAAATTAAAAATGGAATAGCTTTTGACACACATTTTTATGATTGAGAAAGTCCAGTTCATCTATTTTTTCTTATTACTTTTGCTTTTAGTGTCATATCCAAGAAAATATTGCTATTAGGTCATGCCAATTTACCCCTAAGAACATTATTATGTTAGCTTTTACATTTAGGTCTATATTTTATGTTAATATTTTAGTATGGTGTTAAGGTTTCAACTTCATTCTTTTGCCTGTGGATATCCAATTGGAACAGCACCATTTGTTGAAGAGACTTTTCTTTCCCTATTGAATGTGCTTGGACCTCTTGTTGAAAATCAATTGATCTCAAAAATAAAGGCTTCTTTCTCTATTCTTAATTCTATTCTATTGATTTATATAACTATCCTTATTGTCAGTACCATGCTGTCTTTTTTTCTGCCTTTATTGAAACATAATAGACAATTAGTTGTCTATTAAATAACAAATTAGAAACAAATAGATAATAGATCTATTCTACTGATCTATATGACTATCCTTATTGTAAGTATCATGCTGTCTTAATTACACTCTCCTTAATGTCAGATTAAAAGTAGTTAAAGGCGAGTCCTCCAATTTTGTTTTTGTCAAGATTGTTTTGGCTATTTTGGGTCTTTTGCATGTCAATATAATTTTTAGAATTAATTTATTAATTTGGGAGATTTTGCAAAGTTTTCACTGAATATGTAGATGAAATTGAGGATTATTGCCATATTACTTATATTAAGTCCTTTGATTCACAAACTTTAGGTATCTTTATATTTTTAAATATCTTTATTTTTTTTTAACTTTTTGTAGTTTTCAGTGTACTGGTCCTTTACTTCCTTGCGAAATTCATTCCTATTTTTTCCCTTTATGCTATTGTAATTAGAATTGTTTTCTTCATTTGATTTTCAGTTTCATTGCTAATACGATGGGTTTTATTTACTGATCATGTGTTCTACAAGCTTAATGGACTTAATATTATTTCTAAATATTTTAAGTTTGTGCCTTCAAATTTTTTATATGGAAGATCATGTACTCTGTGAATAGAAATTGTTTTATTCTTCCTTTCCAATATGGTTGCTTTTTATGCCTTTATCTGACCTAATTGTTCTGGCTAGAACCTATAACATGGTGTTGAATAAAAGTGGTAAGAGCAGACAACTTTGTCTTGTTCCTGATTTTAAGGGGAAAAAATTCAGTCTTTCACTATTAAATATGATGTTAGCTGGGGGTCTTTTGTGAACATCCTTTATCAAGTTGAGGAAGTTCCTTGCTATTCCTAGTTAGCTGAGTGTTTTTATCATGAAAGAGTGTTGGATTTTTGTCAAACACTTTTTCTGTGTCTATTGAGATAAGCATGTGGTTTTGTTCTTTATTCTATTAGTATGATGTTACCTTTTATTGATTTTTAAAATTTTAAAGCAACATTAGTCATGATATCTTATTCTTTTTATATGTTACTGGGTTCAGTTTGCTGGTATTTTGTTGAACATTTTTTCATCTGTATTCATAAAAGATATTCATCTGTAGTTTTCATTTTTGTTAATTTTTACCTGATTTTGGTATCATTGTAATACTGTCCTCATAGACTGAGTTAGAATGTGTCCCTTTCATTATAATTTTGGAAGAGTTCGTGAAGAAATGGTATGATGGTTAATTTTATGTGTCAAGTTGGCTGAGTTGTGGGGTGTGCAAATATTCAGCCAAATGTTATTCTTGTTATGTCTATGAGGATGTTTCTGTATGAGATTAAAATTTTAATCAGTAGATCAAAGCAGATTGCTCTCCCTAATATGGTTGGGCCTCATTCACTCAGTTGAAGGCCTGAATAGAACAAAAATGCTGAGTAAAAGGGAACTCTTCCTGTCTGACTGCCTTCAAACTGGAACTATACCATAAGCTCTCCTGGGTCTCCAGCTTCTTGCAACTTACCAGCCTCCATAAGTACATAAATTCAATTTCTTATATTAAATTGCCTATCGTATTGATTCTGTTTCTCTAGAGAGTACTGAATTATTGGATCGAATTATTCATTATGTAGTTGGTAAAATTCATTTTTAAAGCCATCTGGGCTTGAACTTTCATTTCTAGGTACTTTATTTAATTGTTAATTTGATCACTACTTGTTAAAGATCTATTCAATATTCTATTATTTCTTTGTCAATTTCAGTAGCTTCCTTGTCTTGCTAGGTATTTGTCCATAGCATTTAATTTACCTAATTTGTTGGCATGCAGTTCTTCATAGTATTTCCTTATAATTCTTTTTATTTCTCTAAGGCCAATAGTGATTTTCTTTCATTCATTTATTATTTTGTAATTTAAATCTTTTTTTTTCTTGTTCGTTGTCTGTCAGTTTTGTTGATCTTGTAAAAAACCAGATTTTTATTTATTGAATTTTCTATTGTTTTTCTATTTTACTTTTCATTTATTTCCACTTTTGTTCTGATTTCCTCTCTTTGGGTTTAGTTTGCATCTCTTTCTTCATTTTATTAAGTTTGGGGGTTAGTTATTGATTTGAGATCTTCTTTTTTAAAATACATGTGTTTACAGCTATAAGTGTAAAACATTGCTTTACCCGTATTCCTTAAATTTGGGTATATTGTGTTTTAATTCATCTCAAAATATTCTCTCATTTCCTTTGTAATTTTTTCTTTCACTCAGTTATTTAAGAGTATGATGCTTAATTTCTACACAGAGCCTGAGCTAATTTTTCATCTTTATTCTTCAAAATAAATTTTATGCTTTCATATTTTATGCATGATTCATCAGTGATTTTTGTGAAAGGATATAAGAAATGAGAAAGCATTCCAGTATTATTTTTTTCCAAATTGCTAGTCATTTGTACCAATACCACTTCCAATGCAACTTGTTGAATAGCACATTTTCTTAACTGCTTTGGAATAACACTTTTAAAATACACTAGATTCTTTACTGTATTTGATCCCATTTATGGAGTCTATTCGGTTTCTTTTCTTTTCTTTTTTTTTTTTTGGTCTGTGTATCTCGTCTCCAGTTTCAAAGCATTTCAATTCTTTTATCTTCCTAATATATTTAAATATCTGGCTGAAGTAATTTCCATATGTTTTATTTTAATTTTCCTTGCTGCTTATACATAGTTATGGTTCCAGGTGAACTGATTAT
Source organism: Macroglossus sobrinus (assembly GCA_004027375.1). Taxonomy (NCBI): domain Eukaryota; kingdom Metazoa; phylum Chordata; class Mammalia; order Chiroptera; family Pteropodidae; genus Macroglossus; species Macroglossus sobrinus. The sequence continues at coordinate 433,565 of PVKZ01000629.1, forward strand.
GGCATATTGCCAAGAAAATCCTGTTGGCATTTTCCTAAGCACATATTAAATTTATAGTTACATTTCTGGATGTTGACATTTTACACTATTAAGTTTTCCTATCTATTTATATATTTATTTGTATTGCTTTATGTCTTAGAGTAGTTTTAAATCTGTCTTTCTATTTATACTGTAAGTTTCTTATTAAATATCTCAAGACATTGTATTTATTTTCCCTGGCCCTTACAAATAAATATTTTCTTTCATAAAATTTTCTGAATTTTTCCAATTTTTTTATTTAAATATAAAATCTGTTAATGTTTTGTATGTTAATCTTATAATTGGACATCTTAATGAATTCTCTTTTTTACTTTACTTTTTCAGTGGCTTATTGGATTTTCTAAGTATATAATCATTCCATTTACAAATTAGTATTATTTGACTTAGCCTTTTTAATAATGAGCTTTTAGATTTTTTTTCTCTTGTCAAACATAATTAGCTAATACTTACAAAACGATGTTAAGATATGCTTCTGCACAATAAAATAAACCATCAACAAAAGAGAGGCAACCAACTGAATGGGAGAAGATATTTGCAGATGACACCTCCAATAAGGAACTAATATCCAGCCTATATCAAGAACTCGTACAACTCAACAACAAAAAACAAATAATCCTATTAAAAAATGGGCAGAGGACCTGAACAGGTACTTTTGCCAAGATGACATACAAACGGCCAACAGGTATATGAAAAGGTGCTCAACTTCACTAGCTATGAGGGAAATGAAAATCAAAACCACAATGAGACACTACCTCACACCTGTTAGAATGGCTGTCATCAACAGGACAAGTTATAACAAGTGGTGGAGAGGGTGTGGGGAAAAGGAACCCTCATACACTGCTGCTGGGACTGCAGATTGGTGCAGCCACCATGGAAAACTGTATGGAAGTTCCTCAAAAATTTAAGAACAGAATTATCATTTGACCCAGCAATCTCTCTTCTGGGTATCTACTCCAAAAAATTAAAAATATTTATCAGTAAAGATATATGTAACCAATGTTCATTGCAGCAGTGGCCAAGACATGGACACAACCAAAGTGTCATTTGATAGATGATTGGCTAAAGAAGCTGTGGTACATATATATGATGGAATATTACTGAGCTATAAGAAAAGATGAAATACTGCTATTTGTAACAACATGGATGGATCTTGAGATTATCATGCTAAGTGAAATATGTCAGACAGAAAAAGTTGCAAACCATATGACTTCACTCATATCTGGGATATAAACCTAAAAGCAACAAATAAACAAGACAAACAAAGCTTCATGGACACAGACAAGAGTTTCATGGTTTTCTTTTCTCTTTGTGTGTGTTTTCTTTCTGTCATTTGGAAAGTATATAGTCTGTTTTTTTTTCTTCTGATAGATTCATTTATAACATTAGATAACATACTTAAACTTCTTTTTCTTGATTTATCAACTGCAGACAATTTTTATTGCTTTCCCTCCATTAAAAAATAGCATATTAGAACATTTCTTTTTTTTTTTTTACTTTCCTGTTGCCACTTTCAATTTTACTATTTTATTTACTATGAAGATTACCTTTAAGAAGAGTTTACAGATTTAATTGTGTGCTCTCTGTGACTTGTTTGGAATGCCTAAAAATATTTTTTATTCTGAAGTTCTAAAATTTTATTAGAATATGATTTAATACTAATAAGTCTCTCATTTTTAACCTCAAATACAGTATGCTTTTTGATTTATGGAATCATTTTTTTTCAGCTCAGAAAATCTTCTGGTATGTCTCTGATTTTTTTCCTCCATTTGCTGGGTGCTCTACCTCAGGGACCACAGTTTTCTTTATGGTGGCTCATTGTTGACCTCTTATATTACTATAATTGTTATCAAGTGTATCTTTTTTCTTTTCCTCTATGTCTGGAGACACATATATTCTGTTGTTACATTTTCTGTTTCTAACATATCTCTTTCTTCTGTAGTATTATTCCTTTGGTCCTCAGTTTGCTTAATTAGTTCTGCAATCTCTATTTCATCACATTCATTTTTTATCATTTAGTGTTTGATGTCTTGCTTCAATGAAATCATATTTGATGTAATTTTTTTCTGCCATTTGAAACACTGATGGAATTTTCTTTTAGTTTTGTACCATATTTTCTCCAGGAATGAATTCGTCATATCTTTTTGTATCATCTTTCCTTCTTTCTTTCCTTCCTTTTATGGCTATAGTATTTTTGTACATCTGCCAAAATATTTCTTTGAATTATTCACATATTCAAAGTGGGTGGCCTAATCAAAATCTTATATTCATTTGCTCAGATGTAATGTGGGTAAATCCTTGACTTCTGCTCCACTTTATCGGGGTCTGTTTTTCCTCAGAACTTTCATTTAAGAACTGGGTATTGTTAATTTCATTTACTTTTCTCTAGCTTGAGAGTTTAAGTAGGACAGCTTTGCTAGTGCTGTGAACAATCTCGATTCAAGAACCTGGACTCTGTTTTTCCTTATATCATTTTGATGCTTACCTTGTACCTGTGTTCACTCCACCCAAACAAAGATGGATCCTATTCCTGTATATGGAGAGGCACTGCTTCACTCTGGACCAAGTCTCTAAGTCAGGGTGGAGCACTAAAGACTTGATCTCCGGCACAGACAGTTAATCATGATTTTACTTCCATTGCCTAACACTCGTCTTCCCAACAACCATGTTCACTATCCTTCCAAAAATGAGTGGCAAATATAGGTAAAACCTTTGGGTTTTGACCTAGATATTATTAAATCAGAAGGGTTGGGGGGCTTGAACTGTTACCCTCCCTGTGAATCCTCTCTAGCTGTCCACTCTCTTGGATAATCTTGTCCCATTATTTTCTCTTTTATTTTCTGATATGTTAAATCCTCAAGTATTGCTGGAATTAGCTATCACTTAGTGATTATTATCCTTCTGTTTTCATTCCCTACCTTTCCTTCCAGTTAGCTAAAATGAAAATGGCAGACCTCTGCTGAGCTACTGAGGGAAAGGCAAATGAAAGAGAGGTGCCCATATTTGAGGGATTTGTAGTGTACCTATATAAACCCCTCTTTTTGTATATCAAAATTGGGGTTTATTATTGAGAATGTATAGGATATTTTTCACTTACCTCCTCCCCCTCCATCAATATTTGCTGTGATGTTGTTTGTCTTTTTAGAACCATTTTTCAAAGAGTGTGACATCAAATTATGACCCTTTCCATATCCTGCTTCTTTTTAAATGTATCACTATTATTAACTATTTTTGTTTATTTATTTTGATTTGAAGAGAGCCTGTTATCTCTAAATTAGTTAACAATTATAGAACACTTACTACATGTCAGACACTACTGATGCCCAAAGTACATGTTCCTGCATGCCCAGGAGGCCAGGGAAGGCTTTAAGTTAAATTAAGCTTTGGTTGTTCTTACAGAGAACTGTAGGCATAGAATTGTTCATTTAAAAAATTAAAATACACATGAGTATTTTATTAAATGTATTAAATGTATACATTTTATTAAATGAATATATAAATATATATTTCTATATATACATTTCATATTATTAAAAGAATCTGAAAGGTTATATACCAGTAATATAATTATTTTATGATAGGGATGGGCTTATAGAAGAGATTCACTTTATATTTTATACATGTCTGTATTGGTTAGTTTTTTTCATAATGAGTAAATACCTTTTAGATAAGAAAAAATGAGGATATCATTTTAAAAACAAACATTCATTCTTAATACAGGAATATCACTGGAAAAGAGACAGATTTGTAGTTAAATGTCCTTATTTCTTTAAATATTGCTCCAAGTTATATAATTCTTAAAATGTAATGCATGCTAAATCTTGTTTGTACACAGTGGTTTCAGAAAAAAAATCTGATTTTTTTTCAAAAAACCATGAGTAAAAGGAAAATATATTCTACTTTCCTCAGTTAAATACACTAAAAGGAAAGCTTACTGGTCATAAGATGAAATCTATAACATTATACTCCAGTCTCCTTTACATGGCACGATGGATTACTACTCTTCACCAACTCCAGCCTTCTCTTCTAACATCTGCTATAAGTCACTACTGCCATTTTTAGAATGTGAGCTACACAGACCGAAGGATTAGCATTTTTTTCACTGCTGTATTCCTAACACTTAGAATGATGCTTGGTACATAATAGTTTCTCAATAAACATTTGCAGTAACCAAATGAATAAGTGAAGTATATTAGTTAATGTGGATGATACCAAATTAATAGTTGTTTTGAAAAATAAATACTGCTCTCCAGCCCTGTACTTGGCTCCCAGTAGGTACTTAATATATACCAAATTCTTTCTTTCTATATTTCTAGAAAGCTATGATCTCTGTGCCCTGTAAGCCTTTTTATTGGATTATAATTTAACAATGACTTTAATTATATTTAAATACAAAATCAATTAAAGATATAGTCATTTTTAATGGACATTATTTCCACATTGTTTGCAGAACTGCTGCTTAGGATGCTATAATGATGTCATGGCGATTTCCTTTCTGCCCAGTTCTCTCTTTGCCTTGCTTGTTAGGGTGATCAGCGCTAGCCCAAGGTTTTTGCTATAATTTAGTTCCTCTCGTCTCCTTTTCACTACCTCCATTCTTTATTTCTTTTATTCTCATTATAAGAATTTATTTTATCTGTGTAATTCCTGGTACACTGACTAAAGTCCTTTCTGGAAGTGAGCAGGTTATAAATAAACAAATTAATAACACTGGAAGATTGAATTTATAGTTCAGTTCAATCAGCCCCCTCAACCCTGTAGTTCCAATCAACATAAAATAATAAGAATGGAAGGAGACCTAGCCTTATCCTCCAAACCAAAATCCTCCTTGGGTTTTGTAGCAGCAACCCAGAAGAAGAGGTCACAACATTCAGGGTAGAGCTCAACCTAGGGGGAATGATGGAACTGTGGTCCCCAGTTTTGATTCCATGAGCCTAAGGAGTGGAAACCAAGGTGTACATGGTGGTGATGAATATTTCAGAAAATAGGTTTGTAAACTGTGGGCCCTGGTTGATCTCAGTCACTCTAGTAGAATAATTTTAAGACTAACCATTGTCAACACTTTAAGTGAATTAACATAATAAATCTATGAACAAGATACCATCACAATGTCCATTTTGCAGATGAGGAAACTCAGATAAAAGAAGTTAATTGTGCAACCTCATGTGGCTGGTATGTGCAAGCATTACCATTCCAATCTGAGCAATCTGATTCCAGAGTTTGTGCTCTTAATGACTACTTTATATCACTCTTATGCAACCACTATCATTGTACAGGGAGCCACTGGGTATGGAAAAAGAAGTTACACTTTGCTTTTCTCTCACTGGGCTGTCGAAGCCATCCCATTGTAGAATGACTGTATTGAAAGTGACATGTGGGACAGAGACTTTTGGCTAACCTTCATTGATTTTCAAAAGTCTACGCCACAGGGAAGAAATCATAGGCACAGGTTCCATTTGATATATCCCCAGGAAATGGCTCAGAGGGAAGGTTCACACATGCATCACCTTGACCTTTGCAGGTTAATGTTTTGCAGTTCCCCTTCTACTTCTTGTTTTCTGTTAAGAGTTATTTTTAAGCAGACAATGTAAGCTTTATCGAGGCATAGGAGGCATAAAACACAGATATGCTCTCAACTAGAGAACCACTGTGTGGCATTCTATGCTCAGAAAAATTCCATAAATTTTAAAGTATAGACATGTAGTAGTTAGGGGTAGGTAAGTAAGTTACTATTAAAAAGACTCCAAACCACAGATGCTTCATTAAGACAGAAGCTTTCATCTCCTGCAGCTGTCTAAAGGTGAGTGGTTGAGGCTGGCAAAGTATCTTGCATCCATGAGTTTATCTAAGGAAAATCTCTGAAGGTCAAGGGGTGGAATAAGCCTGTACTGTGAGTCATGTTCTGGGAACAGCTGGGACATTCCCTGTAGTTACTCCACCATCTCTTGGAATGTTTTCTTCATCTAAATAACTTAAGTCACCACTATCTCTTTCTTCAAGCCCATGGGGATGAGTGAGTAAGGAAAATTTTGTGGCAAACAGATTCATCTTGAAGAACTTAGTCATGTTGCCATACATAGCTGCAAGGGAAACTAGGAAATGTCATCGCTAGCTGGATGCTAGAGGTTAGGGATGGTTCTATCACTAAAAGGAAAGAGGAGGGAATGGATACTGATGTGCACTTAGCAGTTTCCTCAACAGCACAGACTTCTGTTTCTATCTAATGTGGGTTCACCATTGAGATTCAGCCATTATTGGAGATGGTGAGCCTACCAGGGACATTATTTTGCATGTACAGGACAAAGAAGTATGTTGGAGAAAAAAATTCACGCTAAAAAAAAGAAGATCAGCAAGACAAGATAAACTCAATAACAACATCTCAACTAGAGAGAAACAATGATACTAAATACAGCATGAAAAAAGTCATTTATTTTTGCCTTATGCTCCAGCTGTTCATGCACTCATTTTTAGGTCCTTGAGGGAAGACACCAGGAATAAAAGATGAAATCACTCTTTTCATGAAAAACTCTAAAGAAATAAGGATGCCAAGTGTGACAAAGTAGGACACCAAAGAGTGAAACAATACTCACTCTTCTCTTGTTTGCTTACATATAGCTTGCCTTCTGCACATCTAATGTATCTTAGAATAAGGAGTAAGAAGTCACGTTACTTAATAAATTGTCAAAGATGAAAACTATGTATTGTTTATCAGGCACTTCTTATGTGCCAGACACTGAATTAAAAGCTTTTATGTATATTATCTTATTTAATTCTCAGAACAATGGTAAAAGTTAGTTCTTCTGTTAGATATTAGGAAACTAAGCCTCAGAGAAATTAAAAGTAACTTTGCCAAGGTCAAAATCCAGTAGTTGGTAAAGCCTGCATTCAACTTGAGTTTCTCCCACTGCAAGGATCCCACTGATAACCATTATATTCCCCGAAATCATTCAAGAAAGATGTCGAAAACAACCAATAATAAACATGATAGAAGCTTGAAGTCCTTAAATAGTGGACAAGAAGGAAGACTAGAGACATAAAGATTATTTAAAACCCTAGTGCAGTGTAATCTAGAAAAACATGAATTACCCTGGAAATTCTTCATTTCATGGTAACTGCAATGAACTGTGATAGCGTCACCATGGAGTTTTGCAGAGGATACTATGCAAACACGTGGAGAATAATTAACTGTTCTTCCCTAAAGTAAGAAATAGCAGGAATTAAAGATTTATCTAGAATGTAACCGCCTTCAAAAGGGGCAAAAGTTTCAGGTTTTAATTTAAGAGAGTATATTTACCTAGGCATAGAGAGGAAATTACTGACAAATTTAAAAGCCCAGTGAACATGCATGGTGCCTATTTCTAATATGTGGCTCTCTTTCCAAGGTAATTCGGTTTCCACTATGATATTTTAAGTTTCAGTTTGGTATTTGTTCTTTGTGATATTTTTGGTATTAATGCTGAAGTGGAAATTTTACATTTTCCTTTAAATATGTGATTTATAAAGCTTTCTGTTTGGGGAAATATGAGTTTATTAAACAGTTTTAAACATAACGTTTATGTTCCTTATGGATATGCGTTTATTAATAGATTCTATATTTTATTTATGGTATATTTTTGTTTATGATTGTCATTAAAGTTATATTTTTCTATATCAATTATCACATGCTCACTTGTTATTTATCTTATTTACAAACTTGGCATTTAAAAACTAATTGCTAAGGAAAACATGTCTTTTACTATTTGGTAGAATTCAGTAGTGGAGCAAAACTTGATTTATGTTTTTTTTCCTCTCAAGAAAATATCCATTCCATAAAGTAAAGCATGCCTCTAACATCTGGTTTTCATCTCCAGTATTTCCTTGTATTATTTTGAAAAGCTCATACAGCTGCTGAAAAATATATCAATCATAACAGTGACCCAAAGACTTGAAATGAGGTTTATAAAACGAGAAGACAAAATTCTCTGGCTCTGCCCTGTTTGTGTGTGATGCTGGGCAAGCCACTTTCCCTCTGTGGGTCTTAGTGTCCCCATAGATATAGGACAAAGGACTCCTATAATTCTGATATTCTTGGAATGAAACAAAAACAAATTTGGTACGGGGCAAGCTGGGTACCTCTTGTTTGCTCCTCCAGATCCATACTTGATCCCCATCTGTTGGTCAGGCAGCTGATGCAAATAGAGTTTCAGTTTGATTTAGCCAATGGGGTGCCTTGGAAGGAGACCAGGGAGACGGGGGATAGTAATATTGGGATTTGCATCATCTGCATTTCCTCCTCCACTTTCATGTGGCCCTCTTTACCACTTCAGGCCTCAGCAGGCTGGACTCAGCACTGGACTGCTACAGTCTCAATGTATTACACAACCTTGTGTACCTCTTCTGTAAATAGGCTATTTTTTTTCTAGTAAACTCACTTCAAATACCCAGTTTGTGTGTGTCATCTGTGTCCTGTCAGGACACTAACCGATAAAGGAGGTGATTTGATGTTCTTGCAAGATCTGAAGATATACCCCAAGAAGGATGCTGGCCAAGTATTTTGTCTCTGTTGAGGCTAGAGGAAGGGATAAAGTTCAGATATTGCAATAGAAAAGCAGTACATTAGGCAGAAAACAGATTTGTTTTATTAACTGATTTTAGTCTCAAGTGATAAGATATTTAAGAACAACTTAGGCTGATATTCCTAAATACTGGATCCCAAGGGCTATGTGGCTGTATCTGCACTGGCCCAGAGTGAAATGAGAAAAATAAAGACTATGCTGTAAGTTGAATAAGGCTAAAATTCTCTAGTTAAAAAAGTACCTTTATAAATATTAATGATACCTAACTGGTGTTGAAATGTCCTCTATTTTAAGAAATGGTTGAATCTGTAGAATTAGTTTTATTATTGTTTTAATGTTCTTACTTGGCAAAACAAAGAACTGACAACCTTATATAGGTCACAGTAAAAAAAATGTGAAATCTACAAGTGTAGGAAGCACTGAGGAAGGCTGCCATCTTTGAAGATTTTAGAGTTGAGTTTTCCTGAAGCAAAGAGTTGGGCAGGGTGTACTTTAATATTCAGGTTTTTTGACTTCCTCTTCTGAGTTATTTGGAACTGAAAATACAGGAAATATGAATCACAGATTTTTCTTCTTCTTTGTTAACCAATGTCTAGGACTTCTAAGTATATCTTTACTTTCAGGCTATAGGAAGAATGGGAGACTTTTATTTCGGTTTTATTGTTTTTTTTTAATACAAAAGAAGAAAAAAACAATGCTTCGTAGCCTTCCATCAGTCTTCTCTCCAAGCCTCAGAAGGAACTGCAAAGTTTTCAGAGCTCAGATACATTCTCCTCACAACTAAATCCCCCACCATCTTCCTGATAATAGGCTTGCTTTGATAAATTCCTAGTGGACTCTGTGGTGGCCGCATCCCTCTATACCTCTGTCTCTCTGTCTCTCTGTCTCTCTGTCTCTCTGTCTCTCTGTCTCTCTGTCTCTCTCTCTCTCTCTCTCTCAATCTCTCTCGCTCTCTCTCTCTCTTTATTTCTCCTAAGTGCCTGGCTCACATGGAGGGCTTGTTTCTAAACAACAGTACAATTTTGTCTAAAGCCAGTTTAAGAGCTTGATTAGAAAACAAGGACCCATCATGACCCACCAGTGTCTATCATCCTATCAGCCATTGGCTGTCAGATTTGGAAAGACTCTTCTGATAGCATCAAAAGATTATATCCTGTGAGTCATGGATCCCTATAGGATCCTAGAGATATGGTAAGGGCTATTTTAATCCTTAGGTACATCTCTTGGCTAAACATACAATTTGTGTTAGATATGAAGGAGGTACAGTTTCTCAAAGATTTGTAGCTATGTCTGTGATACAGAGTTAGTATGAAATTTAGTATATATGTATTTTCTCAATCACCTCATGCTAAAATATTAACAATGATTTAATGAGTGATCTCAGATTTCTGAAAATCATATAGAAGACTTTGTAAGAAAAGACTACGATGATTCCTTTTAAGTGAGAAGAGCTGGTGATAGAACAGTATGCGTAGTATCATACTGATTTTTTGTTTCAAACATAAACTCACACAAGAAAACTGGTTATCTCTGGAGAAAAGATAAAGAGGATATTCATCTTGATTTTACTCATACACTATTTAAAATTTTTACAATAAGAGTGTATTATTTGCATTGGAAGTGTTCCTAGTCAAGTTGGGGGATGAGTGTCACAAACTAATAAGAGACAAAGACAATGCATTGTGACTAACACGGGGATGATTGATAGTAATAAAAGTAAACACTTCTGTAGTGTGTGAGGCCTTGTTTTACATGTCTTAAATACATTCACTCCATTATTATTTCCATTTTAGACACAGAGGCCTAAGAATTAAGTTATTTGCATGAAATCACATAGCTAGTAAATGATGGAGCAGGATTTGAACACAGTCAGTCTGACTCCTAAATCCATGTAATTAGTTAACTAGTAGATCCTGAGAAGGAAAGACTTAGTCCAGCCTGAGGAGTCGGCATGCTCAGGTGTGGTTTATTAAGTAAGTACTACTTCATCAAGCCCTAGGGCATCAGGACACCACAGGGCAGAGCACTACATGGGGCTCAACAATCCCACCTATTGCTTCTGCTACCCTTGGCCTTCTGGATACATTGCCAATTAGGGGAAATGCTCTGTCCAGATCCCTACAGATACTGCAAATGGACTAACAAGCCAAATATTTCCATACCTATCATTTTCATTCAGAACTCACAACTGGCCTTATGTGACAGGTAATATCACAACTTTATAGATGGAGACTCTGAAACTCAGAGAAGTGAAGTGTCTTGCCCAAGTTCACACAACTAGAATTTGAAACCCAAGTATTCTGATGCGCGGGTAATTTCTCCCCACTCTACAATGGTAATTGTACATATTTTCAGACTGTGGCAGTGGCATGGGTCTGAGCCCCATACCATGCACTCCAGTGGTGGTCCAGGTGCCTCCTGGTGTCACTCAATTGTACTTGTCCTCCCAACCCTGCCCCTCCCACATTCCTTCTTATCTGATTAGGACCAATTTTCTAGTTCCAAATGTAGGACTAAGAGTAGAATTTTTCTCCTTCTAAATGAGAGAGCCTTTATATAGAAAGTACAGACTCAATGTAAGTGAGTAAAACAAATACAAATTTTAGAGTCATCTCTCATCTCAACCGGGGAAAAGAAGGATCAAGCTTCACCTGTTTGGGCATAATATCAAAAAGGAAGCTGGGGCTGTCTTCTTTGTTTATAGAAAGGAATTCCAACAGAAAGTTTTTAGCAGGGAGGACAACAAACAAATGTTTGGCACCAGGAATATGTCCTGTTATTATAGGCAGCCCAGGAGAAAAGGTCCTGGGCAGAGTTATATCTTGTATCAAGAACAGCCAGGTACTCAGGACCTGCACTGCTCAGGCTCTGGTAATTCACTAGCTATTTTTAATTCCATTGCTGAAAGCCACTATTGCATTTGAAATGTCCTATTTGGGCCCACAACTGCTGTATTATAATCAAGTTCTGTTTGTCTGCTTTTTATTTAAGATCTGCAGGCTTTAAACAATTAAAAGAACACTCTGCTGACTAAAGGGACAATATCTATTTAAAAATGGCATTTGCCTGGAGCTCTAATACCTCTAAAGAGGATTTACCACAACCATTATAATTATATACCCCACTACACACAATATTCTAGTAAGACCATTGTTGGATCCACACACTCTAGCCCTAGTTCTGAGACTGGGGCTCTGGTTAACTTAATCATTAGCTATTTTTAAGCTGAACAGCTTTATAGAGAGCAATGGCTAAACTTAGCATGATCATAGTGGCTTGACTCAGGGGTACTTCCTCAGGCTGAGGAGGAAGATTATCTATAATGTTAGCATCTGCTGGAATAGACTAAGTTTTTTGGATGGTGGGGGAGGAAGACGGGGTGGATTCAGGATCTGAACACTATCTTTTGGAGATGTCATAAACAGGACTGTGTGATGGTAAGGACCTACTTAGACAGGGAGAATGTGCAGGGCTTGCCTGGGTATAACTGAAGGGAAAGCTGGAAGGATGTGTGGTAGGACTGGATGTTTTAATTTAATATTTTAAGAGTGAAGCAGTTCCAGGAGATGACAACAGTGAGAGTGGCTGAGTAGAGATGAAGGGCCAAAAACTGCAGATAAGAAAGTCAAAGGACCTGAAAGTCCAGATGTTAGCTGGGTCATCTCTTAGAACCCTGAAGTCATCTAGAGTGATGGCAAGGATGAATACCCAATGTGTACAACAAATAATGAGAACTGACCAGGAATCTAGGAGGTGATAGAAACAAAACAGGGTAAAAGTCAATATACTTAGACAACAGGAGTCTAAAGCTAAGAAGTTTTGTTTTTTTTTCTCCATAGAGATAGAAGAGAAAATGAAAGCACTAGGTCAATAAATAATAGTTTCCTTAGTAAGCTCATCTCCAATATTTTGTGGAGAAAGCATTACAAATTCTCTCTGGCCAGTCTAAGTCCCCTTTTATTCCCAGCCTTTCCTATGCACATCACTCACTGAATCTCCATCCATACCCAATGGATATCAGAGGGTAAGTCATCCTGGTACGCTCCTGTATGCTTCTTCCCAAGAGGCAGAAAGATGGACATTATTTGTTTAGGAGTGTGTCGTCTGGGCCTAGATGAAACCAAATAGGGATGACCTGGAAGCTACCCCAGATGCCAGACATCTGGAGAGCTGCAGCTCTAAGCAACCACTGGGGGGTACTTGGTATCATCAGAATCAGTGTCAAGAAATTAGAGGTGCCAGTGGAATCTTACTCTAACTCTTCTCTCTGCTCAAAGAGCAGACCCCAAAGTGGATATCAACGACTAAATATAGGGTGGCTTGCCTGGGCCAGGTCGCTTCTAGCCACGCCCACCTACAGAATTTTGGTTGAGAAATGACCACATGGAAAATATTAACACAAATAAAAGTGGCTGGAAAGAGGAGATGAAAGCCACGACTGGCCAGACTTTAGAGTGAAACTTCCATCAGCTTGTTCCAGGCTGCAACTGTACTGCTGGAAGTAACAAGAAAAAGATGAATATGATTCAACAGCAATTTACTGCACTTGAACACCCTGTGCCATGTATTGTGCTACACATTACAAACAACAATTAAAGAATATGTTGCTGTTCTTAAATATAAGGAGGCATGGAAGGGACAGGTACCTACACAAGTTAACCAAAGGTAGAAATTAAGCAATGTAATTAAAGGGGTACAAATTATTGAGAGAATGCTGATGGGGATGGGTTAGCTTATAGCTAGAGGAATTCAAGAAGGATATACAGAGGAGGTGGCATCTGAGCTGGGCTGGGAAGAATGAATTGGATTTCTGTACATACAGATAAGGTGCAGCGAATGGCATGGATAAATGCATGGAGACAGGACAATGCAGGATACTGGATGCATAGTGATGAATGTGAGAAAGAATAATGATAGTAAGTTGTACTGATAGTTAATATTTGTGGATCACTTACTATCTGCCAGGTACAGTGCTAAGAGTGTAGTATATTAATTTATGTAATCCTCACAAAACCCAATGAGATAGGTTAATATTATTATCATCATCATCATCCCACTTGACAGTTCAGAGACTAAGGCCTAAGGAAATTAACTTGGTCAAGAGCTCACAGCCAGTAAATAGCAGAGCAAAAATTTAAACCCAATAAATTTGTATCCAGACAGAACCTAAGCTCCAGCCTTTATGTCACACTACCTTTCAACAAAGCCTGGAAAAAAATTATGAAGGGCCTTGAATGCCAGGATAAGGATTTGAATATCTATCTTGTCCTTTGTTTTATTTTCAGCTCTAAAATTCACTACTGAGTGACCTTGGGCAAGTTACTTGATTTATCTGAACTCTCATTTCTAAATTTGTGAACTGGAGATAATATAAAATAACATGGAGATTAAATATGATATAAAGTACCATAGATTGCCCTGTAGTGGGTGGATACTTAGTAAATGTAGCCTCCATTTTTCATAGTAGAATTAGTATGAAACAGGGGGACATTCCAAGTAAAAGGCATAGAATGAAGTTTTCAGGTACTATTGGAATATGGACTATGAGGATATACATGGATGAATTTGGGAAAGAAATGTAAGGCCCAGCTTATGAAAGATTTTGAATATGACCCAGAAGCATTTGGCTTTTATTCTATTGTGACGAGGGATACATTAAGCAGAATAAATTTTAAAAGGGCATGTGTGAAAGGCAGAAAGGAAAAAACATAGATGTGAAAGAACAACCAGCAAGGACTTGCTTTCTGTCTGGCCTTGACCCAGGTGTTCTAAGGCATATGATGAAGACTCTGGATTCTAACTTGGCTGGGTGATAATATTAGAAGCCAGTACTGGTTCATCAAAACCAAGTGATGTCATAGACAAGTAAAACAGCAGAAGCAGTTTGTAAGACAGTTTAGTAGTATACTAAAAGTTAAAAAATACACTTACCATGTGACTCACTTCTAGGTATTTAACTTAGAGAATTAAAAACTTGTGTTCACTCAAAAACCTGTACATGGATGTTGATAGTAGCCCTACTCAAAATCACTAAAAACTGTAAATGACCCAAACGTCCACCCACAGTGGAATGAATAAACTGATGTGTCCATGCCATGTGATACCACTCAGGAATAAAGAAATCAACTACTAATACAAGAGACAGCATGAATGGATTTGCAAGCACAATATACTAAGTAAAAGAAGACAGAAACGGACAGAGGACTATCAGACATTTCTCCCAAGATAACATACAAATGGCCAACAGACACGAGAAGATGTTCAACTTCGAGAAAAATGCAAATCAAAACCACAATGAGACCTCACACCTGTTATCAACAGGACAAGCAATAACAAATTTTGGAGAGGATACAGAGAGAAAGGAACCCTCATACACTGCTGCAGATTGGTGCAGCCACCATGGAAAACTATATAGAAGTTCCTCAAAAAATTAAGAACAGAATTATTACTTGACCCAGCAATCCCTCTTCTGGGCATCTACTCCAAAAAATTAAAAACATTCATAAAGATATATGTACCCCAATGTTCATTGTAGCACTATTCATGGTGGCAAATACATGAAAACAGCATAAGTGTCCTTTTATAGATTATTGAATAAAGATGAGATACAAATATACAATGGAATATTATTGAGCCACAAGAAAAGACGAAATACTACATGGTAACAACATGGATGGATCTTGAGATTATCATGCTAAGTGAAATAAGTCAGATAGAAAAAGTTGTGAACTATATGATTTCAGTCATATGTGAGATATAAAACTGAAAGCAACAAATGAACCAACAGGACAAGCAAACAAAAATTCATAGACACAGACAACAGTTTAGTGGTTACCAGAAGGAAAAGGAGGAGTAGAGACAGACTCTGAATGCTATCTGACACTGAGATGGCCATCGCAGATGATGACAGAAGGAGATTTGACTTTGGGTGGTAAAAACACAATGCAATATACAGATAATGTATTATAGAATTGTACACTTGCAACTTATAAAATTTTATTAGTTAATGTCAAAGAAAACCCATAAAAAAGAAGCCAGAGATAAAAGGCTACATACTATATGATTCCATTTACACGACATCCTAGTAAAAGCAAAACTGTAGGAACAGAGGACAGATCAGTAGTTGCCAGGGGTTAGAGGGGGAACAGTGTAAAGGCGTAATCTGAGATAATTGAGACTGTGCTTTATCTGATTGTGGTGATGGTTCCATAAATCCATGCATATGTGGGAGCTCACAGAACAATGTACCCCCCCAAAACTAAATTATGTAAAATGCAAAATACAATATTTCATTGTAGGAAACTTGTCACAATTCAGGCAATATTTGTCATTTTCAGAAATCCATGCAAAGAATGCAAATAGAATTTTTTATGATAGTTACAAAAATGATTACAATATAAATCTTACTTTGTCCATTGACAGGGTTAAAGACTGATAGCACACAGGCATACACTGACTAACGCCTTATTGAAATCAAGTTATTCAAAGTTGTGACATCATTGTGGACTGTGGGTGAGTTGGTGAACAACTGACCTCGGTGAGGGCAGATTAATGTGTCGGTGTGTAATGGAGTGCCACAGGGTTCTATCTTCAGCTCTATTCTATTTTATATTTGTATCAGTAAATTACATGAACACATAGACTGTTCAAATTTATAAATGGTATCAAGATGGATGGCATAGTTAATCAAGGGTTTTTTTAACTATACATTTCTTCATGCAGGTTGGAGCAAAGTGACATTTAGTTGGAAAAAATATTAAATCCTGTATAAGTGCATAATTGATTGTATATGAAAGAGGTGGGATATGAGAGAGGCTCTGGGGAGGGGGGTTCTGTGATAGCCATCTTATTGTCAACATTCAGAATCTGTTGCTACTGAACAAGCCCTCACCTAGTATGCATGCCAAGCTTTAGGCCTCAAACATTAATAAGGTTGCAGACACAATGAATGGCATCCAGAGGGTAGTGAGGAGGCGGGGGAGGGACATGGAGCCAGGGTTCTACAGGGGGAAGGGGATGCAGGTGTCTCGCCTGTAGAAGATTCAGAGGAACAGGAATGCAGAACTTTGAAGCTCTCACAGGGCAGAAGGAGAAGACCAGACGTGGGAGATCTAGTGGCCACTTCAGAGCAAGAAAAAATTTTATGTTATTATAAAAAATAACTTTTAGCCAGCCAATGATGTTCATGGCTAGAGTGGGCTGCTTCGATGGGTAATTTCTTGCCAGCAGAGATATATGAAGAGAAGCTGCCATGTTGATAGTGCAAAACCAGATTTCTACATTGACTAGAATGATGGTTCCCAAACTTGAGTGTGCGATGCATCGGCATCACCTGGAGAGCTAGATACAGATTCAGAATCCTGTGTCTTCAGCTTCAGCTTCCAGTTGTGGTCTTGAGTGAGTCCTGGGAGCATACATCTCTAAGAAATGGACCCAAGTGGTTCTAATTCCACTTTAGGCAACAGTTTTTTGAGGGTTGGCTGATTTCTACTTCCTAAGGCCATCAGGGAGGAGAGGAAGAGTATTAGGCTGGCAATCAGGTGGGCTAACCTCCTGTCCTGGCTCTTGTCCCTCAAATGATAATGCAAGTCTCTTCTGCTCTTGGGCCAAAGTCTGTACCATGTTAAATGTTCTTGTAACTTCTTCATTTTAAATCAGTGCAACTCATCCTTTCTTTAAACAAAATCTTTGAAGCAAACACTGAAGTGTTCTGGTACCTGCATGTGCACGTGTATGTGCATGTGTGCATGCATGTGTGTGTGTGTGTGTGTGTATAGTGGAAGACTGCCTTGCCACTCACTATGCCCCACTCAAAGCCCAGAGGCTCCTCTTTGAGATTCGAAAGTCTACTCTGGAATCTGCTAGTTTCCTGGGTTCTAATGACCAAGATCTTTGCATCTTGTGACTCTCATGCCTGAGTCTCTGTACCTTTCTCTGACCTGGATCCAGTGTCCAGCCCTGCCAGCTCCTTCCATCTTGCACACACCACCAGTGAGTGAGCACTATGTCCCCACCAGGCCGTGAGCGAGGTGCTCTCCTCTCCTCCTTACTAGGCTACCATCCACTCACCCCTCCCCAGAGGTTATCCCAGAGCAACAGCCAGTTTTACTCCTCAGCCTCTAGTCCTTAGCATATCCTTGCTTCAGCATGCTTTCTTGGGGCCAGGGCAGGGTAAGTGCCAGAAACAGCTTTGAACAGGTCTTCAAAAGCCTCTTCCAAAGTTCTGGTCTAGGCTTCCATTCCCCAAAGTGTCTGTCAAGTCTCTCCCCTCACTCCACTATCTACCGTGCAGGGAAGACTAAAAGCCCTTGGTGTCCAGCCCCTGATCATTTCTCCAGCCTTATCACCAGCCTCCTCTGGGTCATCAGATGTTGTTGCTGTCTGAGGACTGGCTGTCCAGGGGTTGAAGGCATTCAACCTTCATAGAGTTCAGTAAAGACTCCTTTGTGCCTTAGAATTGTTTGCCTGAGCTTGGGTGATAAAATAACATTTCAAGGCCATTTGGAACCAGAGAGACTCGGGGAATAATAACAACTATCATTTATTGAGCCTCTCCTACATGACAGAAAATTTCCTGGTTATTGCCTTATTTAATCCTCGCATCCACCCTGAAGTTGGTACCATCAGTACGCATGTTTTCCAGATGAGGAAACTCAGGATAAGAGCAGTTAAGCTGCCAAGCTGTAAACACAAAGCTGGGATCATGGGCCTATGCTCTGGTGATCATGGAGGTGGTGCTTTGAACTTCATGACATGTAGCAGTGGATGGAAGCCACTCTGATGATTCTAGAAGAACAGACACAATGTTCCAGGGGAGTGCGATCTCTAGGTCTCTGTGGTCCTGGGAATACATTGTCATTTTCTCAGTCCTGTTCCTCTCTGGTGGCAAAGTTCTGGTCTGAGTCACCACATATGCACAAGATGGGAACCCCCTAGCACTCTGTTGGGCAGTGACAGAAAACAGGGAATAATTACCAACGAATGTGATGACTCTGGCCTTTTCCCAGAAAAACAATGGTCTGTGGGCTGAGCGGTGGGTGAAACTAGACCCACAGTTCTTGAACTTGATTGGACATAAGAGCCTGTCACAGAAAGATGCACATGGAGGTTTCTGGGTCCCACCCCTGAGATTCTGATCCAGGAGGTAGCCTTACAACCCAGGAATCTTCATGTATAAAATATTTCCTGAGTGATTTGGGTGCAGGTTTTTCTAGACTGCCTTGTCCTCGGCAGAGTTATACCAGATAACTTTTCAAGTCTCTTTTTGCTTTGAGATTTCTGCTGTTCTTCAAGTATTAGTCTGTATGTCATGAAAGACAAGTATAATAGTCAAATCAGAAAGAGAGGAGAGAAATGTGAGTGCCAATAGTTATAAACGTGTGGTCAGTGATGGCTCCATGGAAGGGCTGACACTTACATTGAGTCCTGAAGCAGGGATGATGATTGGCCAGGTGCAGGACAGGAAACACTACCCCAGGCATGAGAGCTCTCAGGAGCCAAGCCTCCAAGGCTGGAACGGCTATGGTTTGTGTGTGGTGGGGTGCAATGAGAAGGCTGAGATTAAGGAACCTGGTTAGCCTCCTGGGAGTGACCAATAGGAGACAACTCTGATGGAGTGGGGCCAAAGATAAACAAACAGGAGCCTTTGTAAGCTCCAAGGCATGGGAGAAAACGGGGTCTAAAGCAATATTTGTTAACTTTTTAAAAAATGCCTACACTACTCAGTACATATACACATGTGTGTATAGGTGTATGTGTATGTTTGTATATGAGATATAATGTATACAGACACACATACAAATTGAATATATATACATATATTGTTTATAACTTGAACTTATATATCACATAATAGATATAATATATATGTCTATTATATACATATATAATATATATGTGTGCTGCTAGATCTATAGAACTACTAGTCCCAATCTACATACTAAATTTATTTCATGACTTCCTAATACATTATCAACCACAGTTAAAAAGACCACTGGTATAAAAGAAATTATTTTCTTCCCTTGCTGATGACTCTTGTGCTAATAGGCAACTATTAACTGATCTAACCAAAATGCTTCAGAAAAACCACAGACATTAATCTTCATCTCACTTTTTGAAATATATTTTGAAGATGTTTTTAACCATTGTGGTAAAAAGCAACATTTGTCCTCAAATGTATAAATGAGTGATGTGCTAAATCCAAACTCCTTGCAGACTCTTGGTGACCTGGACTGCATGGGTAATTTGGATTTTTATGCAGACATCGAAATGAGACTCCTGGCATGTCTGCACTTGTATGTAACCCTCTTCTAAGCATATCGTTGTAGATAAAGGTACCAGTTCTGTCCTGGTCTTCCTTTGAATTCAGCCTGTACACATCCATTCAGTCATGCTTCAGTCATGTATGCTTTTCTGAACATGAGAGTCAGTTGTGCCATGTCAGATGAATATGTAACACATCATTCTGTGGTAATAGTGTATTATGGACATTTTAAGTACTTGCACTGTTTTAGGTGTGATTTTTCTAACTTTTAAATTTATTACTAGGTGCCTTATCTAGTACTGCTCAGAGACATCGGGAATCTTATTAAATAGTTTCATAAAACCCATATAATAATTATTCTTGGATGTATACTATTGATTTAATTTATAACAATTAATACGGAACTATGATTATTTGAAACTTTGAAACAAAGTACTTTACAGACAACCTTTGTTGTTCTACTCTACAGTCCCAAAGCCTCCACTGTACTGCATGCTGTGTAGAGCTGCCCACGTGAGAAGCTGCCAAATTGTAAGTTCATGTCTGCCTTTGGATCACTTGCTATTGTGACTTATAATATAATGGCTGTGCTATAAAGAAAATGTTCCCAGGTATTAGAGATTTTGAAAGCAAATGAGGTCCTTCCAGGGGCGCTGGAAGATTTCTATTTGCACTCTTTACCACACCATTTTGAAATGTGCTGTTGTAACCCTCGTTATTAGCTTTTTAATTGTGTGTGTTCCAAATGTACTCTGCAAGTTCAGTTTTCTGTGCTTTGGGATCTCAGAAGCTGGATCCAGAATAACCTGACCATTGGAACAGAATGTACTCTGAAGCTTACCTTTCCATTTCAGGGAACTGAAGCAATGATAGATAGTCTATCTGAGCTTGTTTGAAATCTGTTTATTTTCTCTCTTCAGAGCATATCTCCTTCCAAGTGACTGTCAAAAGTCTCTCTTTGCTGGAATTTCCAACTGCATGGGAAAGAACCTCTCTCACTAGCAGTCGTGAAAGTCCTGGATGGTACCTTGGTTTCATCTGCTCTGGAGGTAAGTGCTTCTCCCATGGTTCTCAGCTATTCCTCATGTCGAGCCTCAGTCACGGGTACTACTATGTTGTTGGAACCTAGTGCAGGGTAGGCACGTAGTCAGTGCCCCATAAATCTTTGTTGAAAGAATAGATAAAATGTCACTTGGAGCATTAAGACATGTTTTCCCCTTATAAAATTCATTACTTCCTTCCACTGAGAACCAATGGCATTTTGTCCATAGGATTACTAAAGCTTTTTTTAAAAACACCTTCTTATAATTATTCATTTATGTATCTATTTTGCTCATTAGACTGTGATCTTTTCATGGGAAAAAAAAAAGGATCTTGCCTTATTTGCCTTGGTCTCTGCAGTTCCTAGAACAGTGCTGGTCCAGAGTAGGCAGTGAATGTTTGTTAAAGGAACATATCAATAAAAGCAAAAATAAGTCATGGGGTTAATTTAGGAACATATACAACACCTCAGAGATTTATGAATCATCTGTGGAAGCCTCCTAACTTCCCCAGTTATTACTGATCTTTATTTATTCACTCACAAATTTATTCCTCAAATATTACTTTGCATTTATTTTGTGTCAGGCTCTGTTTTAGGTTCTATTAATCCAGTGTAGTATAACACAAATTTCCTAGCCCTATGGAGCTTACATTTTATTGAATAACATAAATAATTGAAATTTGGTGGTGATACATTCTGAGAGAAAAGTTAAGCAGGGTAAGAGGACAGGGAATGGTAAGGACATGGTATTTTAGACAGAATAACCAGCAAAGCTTCTATAAAGAGATAACATTTGAGCAGAGACTTTAAAAGATTTGAGAAGTGAATAGGTACCTGCAGGATGGGACAGTTCGGTGGGAGAATGGAAGTGGGGAATGAGATAAAAGAGAAAAATAGATAGATAAATAAACAAAAAACAAGAGAGGAGTCTTGCATAGACCAGTGGTAATAAGTGCCATAAACTGAGAAATATGATTAACTCAATCCTTGTCATATAAAGAATTTTAATGAATGTTGTAGCAGTACACACAAGACAGGAAAACCTATTTATGCTACAGAAGGCAATCCTTTGATTATATTCTGCTTTAAATAGGTATTTTATTCTTTGAGCAATTCATCCTGAGAAAAGATGATGGATTGCAATTATTTTCTTGTTCTCCATAATGCAAAAGACTGTAAGCTCCTCATCACATTGACTCTGTACTCTCCAAACACAGGGTTTAAAAAAAAATATATATATATATATATATATATATATATATATATATATATATATATATATTCTGCTCACTGGTGTATACAAAGGAAACTAGGACATCGCCTTACACATAGTAGGTAAAAAATACAATTAAAGTATAATTTAAATATAACATTGTATAAGTTTAAGGTATACAACATGTTGATTTGATACACATATATATACTGTATTATGATGATCACTTTACCTTTAGGTAACACCTCTATCACATCACATAATTATCATTTCTTTGTTGTGGTAAGAAGATTTAAAATCTAGTCTTAGCCGTTTTGAAGTATATGATTAGTATTGTTGACTATAATCACTGTGTTGTGCAATAGCTCTCTAGAACTTGTTCATCTTCTAGTTGCAAATTTGTTCCCTTTAACAAAATCTCCCTAATCCACCCCCACACACCCCTCAGCTCCTGGTAACAACCATTCTACTCTCTGTTTCTATGAATTTATCTTTTTTAGACTCCATTGTTACATGAAAATTATACAATATTTGTCTTTCTCTGTCTGGATTATCTCACTAAGATAATGCCCTCAAGGTCCATTCATTTTGTCACAAATGGCAGGATATACTTCTTGCTCATAGATGAATAATATACCATTGTGTGTGTGTGTGTGTGTGTGTTTGTATGTGTGTGTATGTGTATGTAAATCACCTTTTCTTTACCCATTCATCTATCAATGGACACTTAGGTCATTTCCATATTTTGGCTGTTATGAATAATGCTGCAGTGAACATGGGAGTGAAGATATCTTTTATTTAAACAGGCAAGAAAGACTTTATTCATGACAATTACAATAGGGGAGAGAGGTCAGGACTGAGTATGAATTCAACTCTGCTGAAACAAGACTGATAGAATTTTTAAAATTTTTTTGGGGTGTCACTGGTTAATAAAATTATACAGGTTTTAAGTGTCAATTCAATAATTCATCATATATATATATATATATATATATATATATATATATTGCATTGTGTATTCACCACCCAAAGTTAAATTTCCTTCTCTCACCATGTATTGAACTCCCTTTACCTTTATCTACCTCCTCCCTATTCCCCTTCCCTGGTAACCACTAAACTGTTGTCTGTGTCTATGAGTCAGTCTCTGCTTGTCTCATTAGTCTGTTGCTTTCAATTTTTAAACCTAACAAAGCATGTGAAAGACCTATATACTGAAAACTATAAGACATTATTAAAAGAAATTGAAGAAGACACAAAGAAATGGAAAGAAAGTCTGTGTTCATGGATTAGAAGAATCAACAAAGTAAAAATGACCATATTAACTGAAGCCTTATACAGATGTAATGCAGTCCCCATCAACATCCTAATGGCATTTTTTTTAAAGAAATGGAACAAAAAACATCAGATTTGTATGGAATTACAAAAGATCCCAAATAGCCAAAGCCATCCTGAAAAAAGGACAAGGCTGGATGTATCACTTAGCCTGACTTCAAATTATACTACAAAGCAACAATAATCAAAAGAGCATGGTATTAGCAAAAAAACAGACACACAGACAAATGGAACAGACTTGAGAGTCTAGAAATAAACCCACGTAAATATCAGAAGCTATCTTTTCTATATCTTGTTTTTATTTCCTTTGGATATATATCCAGAAATGGGGATTGCTAGATCATATGGTCAATGTATTTTTAATTATTTTTAGGAAACTTTATACTGTTTTCCATAATGGCTAAACCAATATAAATTTCAAACAACAGTGCACAAGGGTTTCTTTTTTGTCACATCCTCACCAACACTTGATATCTCTTGTTTTCTTGATGATGGGCATTCAAACACATGTATTCATATACGGTATTGTAATAAATAAATAAATAAATAATAACTCAAATGACCAGATTAGACTAATATATTTTCAAAAAAATATATTTAGAATCTAAGATATCTTCGTACCTCATCTGAGCAGTAACAGAGTTTTGATCTGTCTAGGATCAGTGTTTTCTCTTATTTTTAAATTAAATTTATTGGGATAACATTGGTTAATAATATTATATAAATTTCAGGTGTGAAAGTTTATATTACAACATCTGTATACTCAATTGTACCATATGATTCAGCAATTTCTCCTCAGGGTATCTACTCCCCAAATTTTAAAACATTTATTCATAAAGGTATATATGCCCCTATGTCCATTAAAGCATTATTTACAATAGCCAAGACATGGAAACAACCTAAGTGTCCTTCAATGAATTATTAGATAAAGAAGAGGTGGTACATATATACAATAGAATATTACTTAGCCATAAAAAAAAGAATGAAATCTTACCCTTTGTGACAACATGGATGGACTTAGGGAGTATTAGGCTAAGTGAAATAAGTCAGACAAAGACAAATACCTTATTATTTTACTTACATACGAAATCTAAAGAACAAAATACACAAAACAGAAGCAGACTCATAGATACAGAGAACAAACTTATGGTTGCCAGATTGGAGGGTGGGTACAGAGGATGGGTGAAAAAGATGAAGAGATTAAGAAGTACAAATTGGCAGTTACAAAATAGTCATGGGGATGTAAAGTACAGCATAGGAAACTCAGTCAGTAATATTGTAATAACTATGTATGCTGTCAAATGGGCATTAGACTTAATAAGGGAATCAGTTCATAAATTATGTAAATGTCTAACCACTGTGCTGTACACCTGGAAATAATATGAAATAATATCGAATGTCAACTATAATTGAAAAATAATAATATATAAAATATAAATTTTGTAAAAAATGTCAAAAACTACAAATAAAAAAAGAATAAAAAGTGATTCCTTTAGGATCAGGAACAAGACAAGAGTGCTCACTGTTGCTACTTCTATTCAATACGACAGTGGAAGCCCTAGTCATGGGTACTAGAAAATAAAATATAAAAGGCATCTAAATTGAAAAAGAAGAAGTAAAATTATGTTTGAAGATGACATGACAATATATATAGAAAACCCTAAAAAAACCTGTTTGTTAGAACTAAAAAATTAATTCAATAAAGTTTCAGGATATAAAATCAACATAAAATATCAGTCATGTTTCCACATACTAATAATCATCCAAAAAAATTAAGAAAACAATCACATTTGCAATAGCCTAAAAATAATAAAATTCTTAGAAATAAACTTACCTAAGGAGGTGAAAGACATACACTGAAAGATGCATACCATTGATGTAAGAAATTAAAGGAGACAAATAAATGTAAAAAAATATATCCCGTGTTCACAGATTGGAATAGTTAATATAGATAAGACGACCATACTACTCAAAGCAATCTATGGAGAAAATGCTGTCTCCATCAAAAGCCCAATGCCGTTCTTTACAGAAATAGAAAAAAAGTCTTAAAATGTGCATGGTACCCTGAAATACCAATATTAGACAAAGCAGTCTTGAAGAAGAACAGAGCTGGAGTCACCATGCTTCTTCATTTCAAAGTAATAGTAATGAAAATAGTATGGTAGTGGCATAAAGACAGCGTGTAGAACAATGGCTCTGAATAGAAAGCTCAGAAATCAACCCACATATGTAGGGTCAATCAATTTTTGTCAAGAGTGCAAAGAAACCCAATGGAAAAAGGGGAGACTCTTCAACAAATGGTATTGGGAAAACTGGATATCAACATGCCCCCCCAAATTGGACCCCTACCTTTCATCATATATAACAATAAACTCAAAATTAATGAAAGACTAAAATGTAAGACATGAAACTGTACAACTCCTAGAAGAAAATATAGGGGGAAAGCTTCTTTATACTGGTTTTGGCTATAATTTCTTGGTTATGATACCAAAAGCACAGACAACAAAAGCAAAAATAGACAAATGGGACAACATCAAACAAAAAGGATTCTGTACAGCAAAGGAAACTATCAACAGAATGAAAAGGGAGCCTACAGAATGAGAGATGATACTGTCTGATAAGGGATTGATTTCCAAAATGTATAAGAGACTCCCAAAGCTCAATAGCAAAAAAAATTTTTAAGACATAAAAACAGATTTAAAACATAAGCAAAGGACTTGAACAGACATTTTTTTAAAGAAGACACACAAATATTTAAGGTATGTGAAAAGAACTCATCATCATTAATAATCAGGGAAAGGAAAATCAAAATTATGAGATTTAACTCACACCTGTTAGAGTGACTGTTTAAAAAAATAGAAGAGGGTCATCTTGATTTCAACACTTAGGAAATTTCTTATAGGATTTTAAATGGGAAAGATGTTAAAATATGGACAAGATAAAATAACACTTGGTAAATTTGCAGCATAAAACTACGTTATGCCAACACTATACTGAGTACGTGTGCTCTTTCAACTTGGAAAGCTTGACATAAGTCATATCCTATTTAACATTTTTTAATCAAAGATGAATAAAGACATAGAATGAATATATATCAGTTCTGTATATGACCCAATGCTATTACCATAGAATAAAGGATTATATTTTTAAGTGATCTTAAGCATGTAAAGTGGTGTATCAAAATGAACAAGATTACATTTAAGAGATATAAATGTCAACTCCAGAACTTAGGCTCATTATTCATGTATGGATGTTCAGGAAGAAGAGAAATTGCCAGAACAGAGCAAACCTCTTTGAATAGCTCTCAAAAAACTTACAGGATGGCTATAGCAGGTAAGCAAGCCTCAGGATGTCATGGTAAATACAGATCACTGAATTGTAGAAGAGTGGACTTGTAAAGCTTACAAAACATGTTTAACTGCTCCACTAACAGGTAAGAAAACTGAAGCCCAGGGAGAGGGCAAGAATTGCCCAAAGTCATATTTTGAGTCAATAGGGGATTCCAAATTCCCAGAGCAGTTCTTCCCTTCCCAATCCTCACCAAAATTCACTTTTGTACCTTAGATGAACAGTGTTCAGGTTGTTGTGTATCTTTTAGGAGCATTTAATGCATATATTCATATATGGTACTCATATAAAATGGGGAATGTAATCAGCATTGTATCTTTTGTATTGTTTTGTGATATGATTTGTTCACTTAAACATATACCTTAAAGCTCTTTTCATGTCAACATATACATAAAGCTGCTTCATTTTTTTTCAACAGCTACATAATAATCTCAAGAATGACTATTTCTTGGTTTGTTTGGTTGTTTTTAAGCCCTTCCCCTGTTGATGTACTTTCAGAGCTCTTTCTATTTTACTGCTCTTCTGGCTTTTTTCCTTTGAACTCCAATCAGTCCTTAGCTGCCATGAAATAATTTCTGCATTGCTAGTAGTTGGAGATCTAGTGGGCTCCTGCAGAGATATATGTGCCTGGAAGTTTTGCTCAAAACTAGGCAAGCTTCTGCATAAGCCTTTGATGTGTGATTTTATAATGATTCATGTTCCTATTTAGTCAAGTGCCCAGACTTCTGATATTTTTGACAAACTTTCCCAAAACAAATTTAAAAAGAAGTCTTTTGACTGCAACTAACATTGAGATTTTCTAGAGGGTCCCTGGAAATTCTCAAAGGCTTTGTCTCTCTTCTTATAAGAAGCAATACGTTAAACTAATTAGGCTTATTTGAAAATACATGGGGAGCATTGTCAAATAAGAAGTAGCATTAAGCCTTCTTTATATTGTTTCTATGTATGTATACAAGTGTTTCTGAAATGTATGAAATTCCTGGAAGTCTGATATGTCCTGACATAAAATGTAGTCTGACATCAAGACTGAGGCTCATACTGAAAGGACGAAACCTGATTATTAAAAAAATGCCCTATCTGACTTTTATGCAAGGCAGCAGCAACAGAATCTACAGAAACTGTGGCACACAAGCATGAAGTCCTTTCTGCTTCTGCAAGGAATAGCTCCTCAGTGCTGGGCTTTTACCATCCCAATGTCCAAACACAGTCTGCTCCTAATCAAAGAAATTAAAATGAGTAAACGATGGCTGTAATATTAAAGGAACAGTCAGGGCTATTGGAAACCCAAGACAGCCACTTGTTTTTTCCAGGCTCCTTGGCAAATTCTATTTTGTGATTTTTCGTACCTTTACCCACCACAGTGCAACTAAGTTGGCTCAAGTTATGAATTGACATTTGTCGGGAGAACTGCAAAATTTAAAAAGAGTCTACCAGCAGTGTTAGAACTGCCAGGCCCATAATTCTGGAAACAATTGTTATTATTCCCAGGGGCCTTAGATCTCTTCCCTCTGAACCCTTTTAATACCTGCAGCTGGAGTCCATCCAACTGCCACTTAGCATGCTTTATCAATATGTTATTGGTATTTATGTATGTTTACCAGGTGGGTTAAACCTTCCCTGGTTGCAAGGCTAATGCCCTGATGGTGGCATATAAACTGTTAGAGAAAGTTTCCTCAAACTTTTTAAATTGAAAAAGCTTCTGGAATATCCTGGCTTTAAGGTATTGCCCCTTTGATCTTGCTGACTGCTCACAGTACCCTCTTTGGGAAATAAACTCACTCCACATGAGAGAGTCAGTGGATGGCCAATGTCCATTGGTATTCAACCTTCTGCTGATTTTCTGTTGTCTGATACAAGTGTGGCCAACTACTGTGAATCATTAATGTCTTATGCCCAAGCATATCATAAACAAGTCAAAGAATTTTTCCTTGGCCCTAATCCAAAGGACCCTATTGGTCACGGTCTAGAGCCTGGTGACTACCACAGATGAGGAAAAGAAGTAGCTGACATCGAGGTAGACTGCTTCCACCCGAGACGGTGGGTGAAGTCTTCCTACTTTGGCTAAACATGAAACCCTTTCTTCTTTTTTACTTTTTCTGACATTGGCCTGGAAATATAATACCCTCTCTTCACATTAACATTTTCATGCTTATCTGAAGCCTAGTAGGGTGATGCCAACTTGGCACTCTGTGATGATCTCTGATACCTATGACCTTAACTGAATATAGACCTCGAAAAAATGTCTGAAATTTCTTCCTACTCACCTTCCTTGTTACTCAAAAGTAGCCTCAAGTAGTTGCTGCTCCATGTACTCTCTCTCTGACCTGAGACATGGTGTCCAAGAATGGTCCTTCCTGGCACTGAGGGACAAGGGTACTGAATTTGGAAAACTTGACTCTTGATCAGCAATGTTTTTGAAAAAAAGGGATTACTATAAAAAAAGGATACCTCAACTACAATTGGAGCTAGTAAGGCCTATAGAGGGAGCTCTCATACCCTACTACTTGAGGTCAATTACCCTAAACAGGAAGACAACTATTATAGACCCCAACTGGAAGAGACATACATTGCTCCCAACAGGAAGTGTAACTACTTCAGTACTCCAGCAAGGCAAAGAAAGGTTTTCTTCTTACTCAGTAATGAGTCTTGCTATTGTAAAAATCACAGCTCAGGCGATGAGAAGTTGTCATCACCTGAACTCTTACTTTCCTCAAATGAACTTTCATTTTCTCCTTGTTGATGACTTTCTTGTCCCACCATCCTTTCTATAAAAGCCTTCCATCTTGTATAACACCTGGGAGTATCTCTCTGGTTGTTAATTGAGGTGCTACCTCATTCATGAATCATTTAATAAAGCTAATTAAATCTTCAAATTTACTTAGTCAATTTTATATTGACAAAATGAAACAATGAAATAGGGAAATGACATAAGCCAAGTTCCAAATGAGATGAGCAAGCCACATAAGTGCCTGGGAAAGAACATTACAAGAAAGAGAAGGAGATAATTGGAACTCAGAAAGTGAGGGGTTAGGGTCTGAAATGAAGCAAGCTGGAGAGGAAGGCAGAAGCCAGGACTGGAGACAAAATAAGGACTTCATTTTCTGTCTCGGTGTCTTTGCATTTGCTGTTCTCTCTGCCTAGAATGCCCTCCCCCCACACCAGATACCTATAAGTTTCACTCTTCATCTCCTTTGGATCTGCTCAAATGTCATTTTCTTCATGAGAACTTTATTGACCATCTTATTTATAATTGGAAAAACATTTTTGCCTCACACTTCCAATCCTTCTGCTGTGCTTTTTTCCCCCCACACTATTTACCACCATTTGGCATCCTATGTATTTTGCTTATTCATTTGCTCACTGTCTGTTTCCCTGCACTAGAATATAAAATTACCAAGGGCCATAATTTTTAGTTTTTTGGTTCAATGCTGTAGACCCAGCATCTCAGTGCCTATCCAAATGAATGTTTATGATAAAGAGGATTCTAAAAGGGACTCCTAAGATTGCTGGCCCTTGGTGTGCAGCTTCCAATAAAACACTAATCTAGGCACGCCTGTGCAGGGATTGTAACAGATGTAATTGCAGTATCATATCTCTTTACATTAAGAGGGAGATTATCCAGGTGAATTTGACATAAGCCTTTCAAAGCAGTGTTTGCTCCAACTGGTAGACAAGAAAGCCAAAGACTCAAAGCACACTAATTATCTGCAGTTCTATCTCTGGCACATCCATAAACTGGAGGGAAGCTACAAGTGGCCCCTGGCTGACAGACAGGATGGAGACAGTCCTACAGTAGTTCCACAACTACAAGAAAGTAAATTATTCCAACAACGGGAATAAGCTCAGAAGGAAAAATTTCTTCAAAGACACTGGATGAGAACCACCACTTTGAATTCAGCCTTGTGACAACTCTGAGCAGAGAACACAGCTGTACTTTATCCAGATTTCTAACCTTAAGAGCTGTGAGCTAATGGATGTGGCTTTAAGTCTCCAAGTCTGTGGTAATTTATTACATAACAATAGAAAACTAAGAGAGCATTCAGTAAATCTTTGCAAAAGGATGCATTTACTTTAAGGGTAATGGGAAACTACCGAAGAGTTAAACCAGGGAAGTGCCATGCAAGATATATGTGTATACACACATCCATATATATATATATATATATATATATATATATATATATATATATATATATTTTTTTTTTTTTTTTTTCTAAAGAGCTCATTTCGGCTACTATGTGGAAAAGGATTAGAGAAAAGGCCAGAGAAGGTAAACTTTAATTTCCAGGGTGGCTCTTAGAACAAAGTTGCTACCTCTCTATCTGCATCACTGTAGTAAAGTAGCCTGTGATCATGGTACTAATACAACTTCTGCATTCTAGTTCTTTATTTAAAAAAATATAGTAACAGTCATGTTTATTCCAAATATAATTTTTGAACACCTACTGTGTTCCAGGCACTGAACTAGACAATCAAGACAAAAGTATCAGCCCTTGTGAAACCTACATTTTAGTGGGGGAGACTGATAATAAATAGATATAAATAAAACTTTGACTAGTAATATATGAGAAGTCTGCATAGAGAAAACTGTGCAAAAGCCATAATGATTGCATGAGCTTGATGGGATCAAAGGATGGAACAAAAAAAAAACTAAAGTACTTTGCATATACTGAATGAGAGGGAAAATGGTACAGGATGAAGCCAGAGATGTGTGCAGATTCCAGGTTATACAGAGTCTTTTTGGTCGCAAGACAAGAAGTTGGGGCACGAGCTGGTAGTCCAAAATAGATAAGTATATGTGAACTATCACTCTGTGTTGAGGTGTGGCAAAAAGTCTGGTGTATATGGGACACAGAGGAGAAAGGCAAAGGTGAGATAAACATAGTCTCTGTCCTTTACGAACAGCATAAATGCTCTGATCAGAAGACACATTTCTTGACTGACTCAATCTTTCTCCCGGTGAAGATGGAGCAGCACAAAGACATCCTGAAAAGGCCACCTAGGGACAGACTGAAAATGTTGCTCAGGACCTTGGGGTTTCTGTGATTGAAAGATCATTCTCAAGAGCCATGCCAGCAATCTGAGAGAGACTTGAAGAAGCTCTTGGCATAATGGGAGACCTCTGGGCACCAGGAGACCCCTGCAGACTAATATTTGGAAGAAAGCTGGCTTGCCAGTGGCAAGTCTAGTTAGGGTTATTTTCCCAGAGACAAAGGTAAGAGGTTCAGCATCCTTTCCTTCTGTGATGTAATTTGGGCTCTTTGTGCAAAGGTAATATCTCAAACATGACTTCCACTTGTAAATGTAATTTTTTGGTGTAAAAGATAGCAGGTGAAGGATTCTATAATGCTTATCTCAGGGTCTCCCCATTTGCTCCACCCAGTGGAGCCAGGCCCAGTGCCAACAAAGCCAGGTCTTCTTCATCTATAACCAGAACAAAAACATAATCCCATATCCTGAGATTTGCTTTGAGACACAGAGGACCTCTTCTTTCTCCCTGTTTCAGAGTTGGGTCTACAATCCTAGGCTATAGGCTTTATAAAAACCTCTCTCTCGTAAAGATTCCTGAGAAAACAGGAATCCCAGGTTCTCTGACCTTTATTCCCACCTTAGAAAATGTCTCTGGAACCTTTGAAACCTTGATGAAATCTTTGGTAGCTCCTCCTGTTGGCTACAGACTTAAATTCACCCTTGAGGGAGGAGGTGAGAGGTGGAACCTGGAAGCAGAGCAGCAGAGACTGGCCGCAGACTGGATCCAGAAGCAGTAAAGAAAGCAAGAAAACACCAGCTAGGAGTAGAGCAGTGGTCTGGAGGGAGCTTGCTGGCAGAGGTGATTAGAAATAAAATGGCCAGAACATACCAGTACAATATGTATTCTTAAACAAATATCAGAAATTATTTGGGGAGGATAATCTAGTAAGAGATATGACTTCCTATGAAAACTGATATGAAGGCACCCCCTTCAATAATGCCCCATGAAGTAGGGAAGGAAATTGGGGTTCAGAGTGGCAGAAGAGTACAGGCTACTGTGGAAACTCATAATTGCCATGGAGCCTGAAGTGGCACCACTTCGTTTTGCTCTTACCACCATTTGCACTAGTTACCAGGTAATTTGTACCATCTGCCAGCTTAGTATCATATCCTTCTCATGAAGGGCTCACACTAAAATTATTCTAGGTACAGCTGGATTGAAAAATAAGGTAAGGCCACAGCAAAAATAGCTAGACTCCTTGAAAGGTAATAGTTTGTAAAAGAGATCCTGTTTTGCTTCAGGATAAAACTTCAGAATGTGATAACTTTTCCCATTCCCCCTCACCCAACCCCTGTACCAGGCCCCAGTTAAAGATAATTTTCTATTTATAATGAAAAGGGAGAGAAACTCAGAAAGTTATTTAAAAGATTATAAGGCTGCCTGAATCCTAACATGTTCTAAGAGAACATCTCAAATTATTTAAATGCAGATGAATTGAACAAAATATGGGCTGCATGTTCCTTAAAACGCATATGCATATCTTTCCCTTCCTCCCCAACTACAGAGAAAAGAGCTCATGGCTAACGTTCAATCCCAAATATTTGAAAAAATAGGTCAAGATATTCTGCAAACCCCAGAGCTGGCCTGAGATATCTGTCCCTAATTAATTTATTGTGATTCTCATTAATGATAACAATAACGACATCTGGCTGCGCCCTTCCATCCTGGAAGACCCAAAGCCCTTTATGAGAAACCTTTATGGAGCTGCACGTTTCTTTTTTTGCATGGATTCCTCCAGCTCCTAGGCTCCAAGAGACTTTCTGCAACTGTTGCAGGACTCTGGCTGCCAGCCCTGAGCCTTGAGCCCAGACGAAGTGCCATAGACTCCCTTGGGGCTCAGAGCAAGTCTTGGCTCCCGCAAGCATGGGAAGAACTCTGTTAAGGGTGAGTCCTGAGGCAGGAGTATTACAACCCTCTCTTTGAGACATTGGCCTGCCAAGTTTATTATTTTTTTCTAGGAGGCAAGAAAACAGCTTTTTATTATCGGCTTCCTCCCACTAGAATATAAGTCCAGCAGAGAAGAAAAGCATCTGCCTTATTTAAGGCTCTCTTTTCAGTTCCCAGAGTGCTGCCTGGCACACAGTAGTAATATTTATTGTATAAATATTAGTCAATATTGGTTCCAGTTCTGCATGTAAGGAGATTGGAAGTCACCACTCCATCTTAGCAAGTAAAGAGCAAAACAGACTGAAAAATCAACAACTTCTCTTGGATTTGTAAGAGAGGGGAGGATGCAGGGAAAACTGCTGCTACCAAGACTGGACAAGCATAAAAAATACAGAGAGTCATGGCTTACCAAAGCAGAGACTCACAAGCAAAGCCCATAGGAACTGCTGCAAATTACTGAATGTTTAGTATTTACAACTCTTAGAGTAAAAAACTCCATGGTGAGCCTGCCATAGGAAGGGGGGCCACAATTTTGTGAAATTTACTTCCAGGGGCTTGACCAGATTTTCACAGTAAATATTAAAGAACCCCCCTCCCCATAGAACAGAATTGAAATCCCAGAAATAAACCTAAACATAAGTGGTCAACTAATATTTTACATAGGAACTAAAAATGTTAAATGGAGAAAAAAAATGGTAGCGAGAAAGAGAATATCCACATTAAAAAAATAAAATTGGACGCCTACCTTACACAACTCACAAAATGAACTTCAAATGGATTAAGAACTAAACTTAAGACCTGGAACTGTAAAACTTCTAGAAGAAAACATACAAGAAAAGCTCCTTGACCATGGTCTTGGCAATAATTTTTTTGGATATGACACCAAAAGCACAAGCAACCAAATAAAAAATTAAGAAATGGGACTATATCAAACTGAAAATAAACAAACAAGCAAAACTTCTGCACAACAAAAGAAACAATCAATGAAATGAAATGAAAACCTATGCAATGAAAGAAGAAATGTGCAAACCATATATCTGACGAGTGGTTAATATTTAAAATATATAAGTAACATACAAATCAATAGCAAAAAGGTTTTTAAAAACCTGATTTAAAAATGGGCAGAAGACATGAATAGACATTTTTCTAAAGAAGACAAACAAATGGCAAACAAGTACATGAAAAGGTGTTTGACATCACTAATCAAGGTGATACAAGTCACAACTACAATGATATATCATCTCATACCTGTTAGAATAGCTATTACCAAATGACAAGAGACAAGTGCTGGTGAGGATGTGGCAAAAAGGGAATGCTTGTGAACTTTTGGTAGGAACATAAATTGGTACAGCAACTATGGAAAACATTATGGAGGTTCCTCAAAAAATCAAAAATAGAATTGTCACATTATCCAATAATTTTAATTCTGGGTATAAATCTGAAGATGATAAACTCACTCTCTGAAAAAGCTATCTATACTCCTATTCATTGCAATATCAATCATAACATACAAAAAAGACATGGAAACAACCTAAGTGTCTATAAACACATCAATATATGACTGGATAAAGAAAATGTGTGTGTGTGTGTGTGTGTGTGTGTGTGTGTGCGTGTGTGTGTGTATACACACACATAAACATACATTTAAAATTCAGCCTATATATAAAAAGAAGAAAATTTTACTATTTGTGACAACATAGATGTATCTTGATGGCATTATGCTAAATGAAATGTCAAACAGAGAGTAGCATGGTGGCTGATGGCAGCTCAGACGTGGGGCAAATAGGGAGATGTTGATCAAAGTGTATAAACTTTTAGTCATGAGATGAATAACTTCCAGGGACCTGATGTATATCATCGTGGATATAGTTAAAAATATTGTATTGTGTATTTAAGAGTTTCCCTGAGTGTAAATAATGATCTCACATAATGACAACAAAATGGTAATTATATGAGCAAAAAGATGTGTTAACAAAACTTATTTTGAAAAACATTTCATAATATATACATGCATCAAATCAACACATTGTACACCTTAAATTTACACAATGTTATATGTTAATTATATTTCAATAAAACTGTAAAAAATAATCCCCTCTTATTTACAGCAAAGGAAGAAAGAAATGAATGATTTTGAGATACACCATAGCATTTTGTTCCTCATAACAAGGCATGCCCTCAGGAAAAAGGAGCTAACCAGAGCTTGACCTGCTCAAATATTATCAGAGCCTGACTGACCAGGGGGAAGGAAAATGCCCAACCCCAGCCCATGCTAGCTATCCTGTCCCACTTGAGGAATGAACAAACTGAAAAACACATACAGAATTTATAATCCAGAAGCATTATCTCACTAAAAGACTGTGTTTTAATCATAATACTATATAATGCTTCTTCTCTCCCATAAATTATCCTAAAGTTCTATTTATAGTAGTTTATTTTACCCAGTACATTATGTAGAGCTATCAATAAAAAATATTACATGCCACACCAAAAGGTAAAAAATAAATTGCAATTTGAAAAGACAGAACAAGTATTAGAACTAGACATGGTAGAGATGTTGTAATTATCAGACCAGGGATTTAAAGAAGCTACAATTAATATGTGAAGGGAGATGATGTATAAATAGACAGCATATAAGAACAGATGGACCATGTAAGCAGGGAGATAAAAAAAAAACTAAAGAGAAGCAAAGAGAAAAAGTTAGAGATCAAAAAAAAACACACTGTAACAGAAATGAAGAATGCCTTTGATGGGCACATTAGCAGATTGGACAAAGCGGAGGAAAGAATCTCTAAGCTAGAAAATATATCAATAGAATCTCCCAAAACTGACAAGAGAACAAAGATTAAAAAAAAAGACCAGAATATCCAAGGACTGTGGGACAGTTCCAAAAAGTGTAACATACACATAATGAAAATACCACAGGGAAAAGAAAGAGAGAAAGGGATAGGAAAAGATAATTAAAACAATAATGAATACTATTTTCCCTGAATTAATTTCAGACACCAAATCATAGATCCAGGTAGCTCAGAGACACCAAGCAGGATAAATTCCCTCAAAATCTATACCTTGGCATACAGTCAAACTACATAAAGACAAAGAAATCATCTTAAAAAAAGCTGGAGGGGAAAAAAGAAATTTTAATTTACAGAGGAACAAATATAAGAATCACAGTGTATCTAATCATTACTTTGTACACCTCAAGCTAACACAATGTTATATGTCAAATACATTTCAATAAAGCTGGGAAAAATAATTATATCTGACTTTGTGTCAGAAACTATGCAAGCAAGAAAAGAGTGGAGTCAAAAATTTAAGGTGTTGAGAGAAAAAAAAAACCAACATGGAACTCTGTACCCTGTGAAACTGTCCTTCAGAAATGAAGAAAAAAATAAAAACTCTCAGACAAACAAAATTGAGGAAATTGTCTGCCAGTAGAGACCTGCCTTGTAATAAATGTTAAAATAAGTTCTGGAAAGAAGAAAAATAATATAGATTGGAAACTTAAATCTACATAAAAAAATGAATAAGTGAAGGTAAAATGATGTTTTTTTCTTAATTCATCTAACAGAGAACACCTTTATTGGAATCATAATAACCACAACGTATTTTATTTTGCATGCTTATGGACATGTGAAGAAAATAGTAGTGATGACAGGGATGGGAGAGAGGAAGTAGGGTTATTTTGTTATTATGAAGTACTCACACTACCCATGATATGGTACAGTGTTATCTGAAAGTGGACTAGGATTAGTTGTACATACATATTGCAAACTCTAGGTCAACCACTAAATATGTTTGTAAAAGGGCTATGGTAAAAACAGAAAGAAAATAAATATGAAATAATCAATTTAAACCACACAAGGCCAAGAAAAAGCAAAGACAAAAAATAGAAAAAGAACAAGGGCAATGGATATAAAACCTGTAATGAATCTGGTAGACATTAATTCCATTATATCAATATTCACTTTGAACATCAATGGTCTAATTGCACCAATGAAAAGATAGAGATTTTCAGAGTACATAGAAAGATTCAACTATATATTTTGTACAAGAAATCTACATTAAATATAAAGACACATATAGATAAAACATAAGTGGATGAGAAAAATATACCGTGCTGACATTAATCAAAATAATGTAGCAGTAATAAATTTCAGCCAGAATAGACTTCAGAGACAGGAAAGTTATCAGGAATAAAGAAGGGTATTACATAAAAGAAAGAGGCTAGTTCTCCAAGAACATATAACAGTTCTTAATGTGTATGTGTCTAACAACAGACTAGTGAATTACATGAGTGACTATATCAAACTGAAAAGTTTCTGCCCTGCAGAGGAAATGATCAACAAAATAAAAAGTCAATCTACAAAATGAGAACAAATATTTGCAAACAATACAGCTAATAAGGGGTTAATAGTCAAAATATATAAGGAACACACACAAAGTAACAAAATAATAATCATAATTAAAATTATAAATATAATTTTAAAATGGGCAAAGAACCTGAATAAACATTTTTTCCAAAGAAGCTACACAACTGGCCAGCAGGTACATGAAGAGAGGTCAACATCACTAATCATAAGAGAAATGCAAATCAAAACCACAATGAGATACCATGTCATCCTGTTGACAAGGGATAAGAAATGCTGGTAAAGATGTGGAGAAAGGGAACAGTTTTACACTACTGTGGGACTGTAAATTGATGCAGCCACTGTGGAAAACAGTATGGAGGTTCCTCAAAAAGTTAAAAATAGATATATCTCCCAACTTACCGCCTCGGATCCTCTATAGTGGATCCTGGCATCTGTGTTTTGACAAGCATTTTAAGTGATTCTGATGTATGTTCAAGTTGGAGGCTCCCTGACTGAAGTCTTAAAAATAAAAGCAGTGTTTGAAAAAAAAGACATATATATGGTCTATACTGAGTTTAGAGAAAGATCTTATATGAGACAGTCAATTAACAGAAACTTCCATTTGTAATTCAGAAGTACCTGGATGATAGTTCCTATTTTTGCTTTAACTCAGGGCTGTAATATACATTAAACATTGATATATTGGGGGGGAATATGTTTAAAATTAATTTATATCAACATTTTAATTTCATAACATTAACATATGAACATCTATATTTTTATAAACTGCAATGTCAAATGTCAAATAAAAAGCAATGTTGGAAGGCTGGAGAGAGGTTTGCAGAAATGCTGGATGTGCTGGTAAAACCCAGTTTAGAATGCTGTTTAGCCACTTTTCAAAGTGCTAGATCCTGTTGGAAGTATCCAGGAAGGAGGGGAAAGCATTATTGTGTCACTTCCCACATACAGGCAAGAGGTCTGAAATGTCAGTGGCTCATGGGGTTGATTATATGAAGTAGTGGTAATAAAATGTAGAATTTTAGAAATAGGGAAGAGAGCAAGTGGTGAAAACTAGCTCATGTGACACTGAAAATAAGAAATTATGCAATAAGTCCCTAACTCCAGTTCTAGAATCACAAAATCATATAAAACATTCTAGTAATTCTTTAGAAGTTGTTTCATCTACGTGGCCATAAAGAACTGTCCATTAAATGAAGAACATAAAGGAATAACATCTTCTAAGCATTTGATTGGTAAAAATTAAAAAGTCTGACAATTCTAA
Source organism: Macroglossus sobrinus (assembly GCA_004027375.1). Lineage (NCBI taxonomy): Eukaryota > Metazoa > Chordata > Mammalia > Chiroptera > Pteropodidae > Macroglossus > Macroglossus sobrinus. The sequence continues at coordinate 472,907 of PVKZ01000629.1, forward strand.
ATATTAGAGAGATAAATTGTTTTAGGTTCACACAATTTTGAAAATAAATATATTAGTTGTGTGCAACAACATAAATGAGTCACAGTAACAATGTTAAGAAAAGCAAGTCCATCAAACCAATATATACGGTTTCTATAAGGCTCAGTAATTAAAACAATAGTTTCTTGAAGAGGACTTCCAGAATGATAGAATAAGGACAAGGAGTTTGGTGGACCTTCTCATACAAACAACAATTTAATTGGTGGAAATTATTTTTAAATCTATCAATTAAAGTCTCAGGTAACAGTTTTTAGGACATGCAACAAATAGGGAAACGTTCATTGGAGGAAGTAACTCTACCCATAGGTAAGAGTGAGTCTGGCATTTGAAGCACAACCTGTCCCCCACGCAGTCACTAAGCTCATAATGTCATCTTATAGAAAGTGTGCCCTGTCCCCACTCTGGGAGTGTGCTGTCAAGAAGGTGAAGGTTCTGCTCTCCTGAGTTCCCAGTCTGAAGCTACAGTCTCACCACAGCAGGGACAAGCTACCAGCAGCATTGCTTGGAGCCCCATGCCACGTTGCTGAAACTGTCTCAGGGAGGCATAGCTGAGAGAACTAGGTGTTTGTGACCCAGTCATTCTGCACCTATTTGGCCAAAGCTCTATCCCAGATAATGAGTACTACAGCCTCCATCATTTGTCCCATCCCACTCTGCTCTTGGGATGAAAGCTTCACTCTGAGAGGGATGAACTAAGAAAACCAGGGCTGCCACCCCTCCTTTACCAACACCTACTTGTAGAGCAGAGATGGCACTCTGGGAAAAACGAATGTCCACCCTCAGTCTTGGTGCAGTAGCACAAGCTCTGCCCAGGGGTAAAGCCAGGCCATAGGGCAAAGAGCTTTCCAGCTTTGCCTGAGGAAACTGACTTCATTTGAAACACAGAATGTAGAACCCCAAGACTATGAGCATTTCCCAGAACAATGGTATCTTGGTGAAGAACAATGAGGAGGCTGGAAACTTCCTGAGAAGAAGCAAAACAACAGAGTCAAAAGTTCAATATTGACAACCAGAGAGAGCACGTAGAAGAATCCACTGAGGAACAACTGACGCTGGCTGTGGAAAGGCCACTTGTGTGCTCTAGGCTATCCCCACTCCCCCAGCCACACACAAACCCATCTAGACAGGATAAAAGCTTCACCATGGCTTGAACATAACCTCTGGTCAAACACTGAGTGAACAATATGCTGCTCTGACCCAGAGTGACATATAGGAAGCTGGATGTTAAAATAATATCACATTTATCTCTGACAGTTGGGAAAACTGTATGCAAGCCCAAGGGTGTAATCATGCCCTCTTGGGAGCCATAAGAGGCAGAACCTGCAGGTGACAGTTTCCTGGCTGAGTGTGTGGGGCAGGGTGGGGGGAATTTTATGAACTCTGATAGAAGCCTCCAAGCAGCATATATACAAAAGAAACAGTAAAGGATAGAAATTTAACTGTCAAGAGAGCTTATGCACAACCTTTGACCAATAAGTAATTTAGGTTGGTCCAGCACCAAACTCTAGGTAGTCAGGCTTAAAGGAAATTGTGTGTGTGTGTGTGTGTGTGTGTGTGTGTGTGCTTGTGCATATGCGGTGGGGAATATTCTCAGTAGAGAAGGTAGCTATGCTCACCATTAATTGAAAAAATATATATTTTAAATTATTTCTCAGCAGGGTTATCAGAGGCAGTATGATGCAGGAGAAATGGAGTCACAAAACCAATTCAGCTAAGTCACTAAACAAACAAATAAACAAAACAGCAACAACAAGTAGGGGATGGGGGTGGGATTAATGGCCAGAGTTGGTTAAATATACTATGTAAAATGTCTAGGTTTAAACAACAACAAAAATGAGATCCAAAGAAACAGGATTAGAGTGTCCCATACACCAAGGAAAAAAAAACAGGCAGTAGAAACTCTTTGAAGGGGCTTTGATGGTAAACTTAGCAGACAAAGACTTTGAAGCAGCCATAATAAATATATTCAAAGAACTAAAGGAAACCATTTATAAAGAATTAAAGAAAGCTATAATGATACTATCTATCAAATAGAAGGTATCTATAAAGAAAAATAAATAATTAAGAGTTTCAAATGTAAATGCTAGAGTTGAAAAGTATAATAAGCAAAATTTAAAACCTCATTAGCAAATACACTAGCAAATAGTGGATTGATCCCAGGAATACAAAATTGGTTTAATATCAGAACACCAATCAGTGTAATACATTATATCCACAAGATAAAAACCCAAAATTACATGATTATCTCAGTAAATAAAGAAAAAGCGTTTGGAAAAAAAGAACCAACACCCTTTAATGAAAATACTCAAGAAACTAGTAATAGAAGGAAATGTCTTTAACCTGATAAAGAGCATCTATGAAAAACCCAAGATATTATATGTTATGATGATGGACTGGATACTTTCTCTCTAAATTCAGTAACAAGATAATAATGTCCACTCTCACTAATTTCATTTAATGTTGTACTGAGATTCAAGGCAGGGCATTAGACAAGAGAAAGAAATACAAGTTATCCAAATGAAAAAGAAAAACTAAAACAATGTCTACTCATAGATGACGTGCTCTTTTATATAGAAAATGCTTAGAAAGCCACAAAAAAGCTAATAAAACTATTGTTACTTCAGCAAAATTGAAGGATATAAGACCAAATAGAAAAATCAATTGCATTTTTATACACTTTGCAATCAGCCAACTGAAAATGAAATAAAGTGAACAATTCCATTTATAATAGCCATCAAAAAAATAAACTACTTAGGAATGAATTAAACAAAAGGAATGCATAACTTATACTCTGAAAACTACAATGCTATTGAAAGAAATTCAAGATCTAAATAAGTAGAAAACATCCTACATTCATGGATTGGAAGACTTAATATTGTTAAGATGACATTACTCCCCAAAGTGATCTACATATTCAACACAATCAGGATCAGAATCCCAGCTGACTTCCTTTAGAAATTGAAAAGGTGAGTCTAAAATTTATATGAAGTTTTAAGGAACTCAGAATATCTGAAATAATTTTGTAAATGTACAACTTGGAGGACTAACACTTTTCCATTTCAAAATTTATTACGAAGCAATGGTAATCAAGATGGCATGATACAAACACAGACAGACATATAGGTCAATGTAATTTAATTGATAGTCCAGAAATAATCCATAAATATATGGCCAACAGATTTTTAACAAGGATGTCAAAACTATCCAATGATGAAGGAATAGTATTTTCAAGAAATGGTGCTAGGACACGAGCATAGCCACAAGCAAAAAAATTAAGTTAAACTCTTACATCATATATAAAAAATTAAGTTAAACTCCTACATCATATATAAAAATTAACATAGATGGATCAAAGATCTAAGTATAAGAGCTGGAAGTATACAACTCTTAGGAAAAACAGAAATAAATCTTCATGACTTTGGGTTTAGCAAATGATTCTTAGCTATTCCACTCAAAGTATAAACAACAGTAGAAAAATAGGTAAGTTGGGCTTCATCAAAATCCAGAATTTAGTTTTTCAATGGACACCATCAAAGGAGTGAGAAGGCAACCCATGAAATGAGAGAAAATATTCACAAAGCATAAACCTTATAAGGGACTTGAATCTAAAATATATATGAAACTCATATAACTCAATTATAAAAAGAAAAATAATCCACTTAAAAAAGGTCAAGGATTCTGAATGGACATTTCTCCAAGTAAGAGGCACAAATAGCAAACAAGAACATGGAAAGATACTTGACATCATTAGTCATCAAGGAAATGCAACTCAAAACCATAATAAAATATCACTTCACACCCACTCTAATGGCTATAATCAAAAAAGAGGAACAATAACAAGTATTTGTGAGGAAGTGGAGAAATTAGAACTCTCATATACTGCTGGTGGGAATGGAAATGGTGTAGCCATTTTGGACAATAGTCTGAGAGTTTCTCAAACAAGTAAACATAAAATTACCATATGTTCCAGTAATTTCACTGATAAGTATACACCCAAGAAAAAATTTAAAAATAACATGTTCACATAAACACTTGTATATGAATGCTCATAGGGGTATTATTTATAATAGCCAAAAATAGAAAAAAAGACAAATATCCATCAATGAACAAATGATATAGTTATACAATAGAAAATTATTCATCCATAAAAAGTAATGAAGTACTGATAAATGCTACAACACAGACGAACCTTCAAAAATATGATAAGTAAAGAAAGATAGTCACAAAAGACCACATATTGTGTTTCCATTTATATTAAATATTCAGAATAGATAATCCATAGAAACAGAAAGTAGATTAGTGCTTACTTAGGTCTGTGTGTGTATGTGTGTGTGTGTGTGTGTGTGTGTGTGTACACTCATGTGTGTATGTAGTATGTAGGAGGGTGCAGTGTGCTAGGCAGGTTATAGCTACAGGTCCCAGATTTTTTTGAGGTGATGAAAATGTTTTAAAAATCACATTGTCTACATTAAATATATATTATTTTATTTATTGAAATCAATAAAATATTTTTAAAAGGAAGAAACAAAAAACCTTAATATACCTATTTCAAGTAAAGAGATCAAATTAGTAATTAAGATAAACTTTCCACAAAGAAAAGCCAAAACTAGATAATGTTACTTATAAATTCTGTAAAATAGTCTAAGAAAAATTCATACCAATTTCACAAAATCTTTAAAAATATAAAAATAAAACACTTCCCAGTTTATTCTATGAGACCAGTGTCACTCTGAAACAAAGACCAGACAGAAACATCCAAAAAAATTACAGATCAATATCCCTTATGAATACAGACACAGAATGTTCAACATAATACTAGCTAAAGGAATCCAGCAACATATAAAAAGTAGAAGTTATCCTACAAATGAAAAGTCAGTTTAACATTTGATATCAAATAGCATAATATTAATAGCATAAATGTAAAAACATATAATCACCTCAATAGACACAGAAAAAAATATTTGACAAAATCCAACATTCTTTCATGGTAAAAATGCTAAAAATTAGAAATGTAAAAGGATTTTCTCAACATGTAAAGATATTTACAAAACCACATAGCTTAACGTTATACTTAACAATAAGCTTAAGAATTATAACAATCAGTGTGTCAAGCTACAAGAGATGCTTATGACATAATAGAATATACATTTCAAAAACCCACCGAATTTACAGAGGTTCCAAAATGATGATACAGAAAGGTCCTGAATTTATTCCCTCAAAGATACAACAAATTTCCAACTGCAATGGGATAATTGTATCTGAAAGACATTTGAAAACTGGATGGACAGTCTCTAAAATAACAGATAAAAGCACAGCATAAAGACAGAAAAGGCAGAGGCACAGTCTTGCAAAAACAAACAACCAAACAAACAAAAAATCCATGTGTGGAGATCAACAATCAAGAGGGATTATATAAATTCAGAACTTTTCCCTGAAAGGTGAGAGATTTGTGTTCCACATCAAGCACTTCAGTGCTTAAATTCTGCACAGAAGAAACACCTGGCTTTGAAAACCACCAGGGAAAACCAGAGACCTATAGGGAATTAAAAACCTGCTCTTCAGAGATGCAGACTCACCTGTCCTGGCATCCAGCACAAAAACACCAGTTTGAAAATTGCCTAGAACACATATAAAAAAGGCCTACTTACTAATCTTAAAGCATCTGCAAAAGAGACAGGATACTGTTGGGACTTTCTCTGGGGTCAGATAAACAGGAGGGCACCATATTTTATCTCTGTGTACCTTGCTAATGATAGTGCCAGCAGGCACCATTCTGAAACTGTCTTAATCTTGTAGAACTGGTGGGAGTTCCCCACTGAGAACCTGCCCACCCCTACACCACAACAACTCCATGCACACTGAAGTTGGGTCAGGTGACAGTTCAATACATTTTCATTCCACAGCAGCCCTGTGTGTCCCACAGATGGGCTGAACAATAGCCCCATCAACGCATCTGCAAGTGTGTGTGTAGCCCACACAGAGAATGTCTCTTGAGCACCTACCTCTAATTGCATGGGGGGACTGCACTTCGGGGCTCCACATGCTATCTTTTATACAAGGACACTCCTTCAATGGTGAGAGATATTTGATTCATTTAATACATAGAAACAAACACAGACAGTCAGATAATATGAGGAGATAAAGAAATATGTTCTAAATGAAAGAACAATATAATACTTCAGAAAAATATATTAATAAAACAGAGACAAAGAATCCATATGCCTAATAAAGAGTTCAAAGTACTCATGATAGAGATGCTTACTGAACTCAGGAGAAGAATGAATGAACATAGTGCTATTTTGAACAAAGAAATAGAAAATACAAAACGTTTCGAACAGAAGTTATAGAACTGCAATACACAGTAGCTGAACTGAAAACTACAATAGATGGTTTAAAAGCAGTGGATGAAGCAGAAAAACAGATCAGCAAACTGGAAGACAAAGCAATGGAATGCACATAACAACAATTAAAAAAACATTTAAGAAGTAAAGATATGGGTTCTGGTTAAATGTTGTGCTTGTGTGTCCCACGAACACATCAACATTACAACTAAACTACAGAATAGTCATCTTTGTGAGTCACCTAAAACCTAGCTGAACAGAAGTTCTACAGCTGGTGACATACAAAAGAGGTCACCTCAAGACTGATTAGGAGTAAAGACAGGAAACCAGCTACACGATGAAGGAAACCATCAACAAAATGAAAGACAACTTACTGAACAGGAAAAGATATTAGCCAATGAGACATCTGATAAAAGGTTAATATGCAAAATTTATCAAGAACTCAAACAACTTAACACCAAAAAAAAAATCCAATGAAAAAGGACATAGGACCTGAATAGACATTTCTCCAAAGAGGACATATGAAAAATTGTTCAACATCAATAATCATCAGGAAATGCAAATTAAAACCACAATTATATATCACCTCACACCTGTCAAAATGGTCATCAATAAATCAACAAACAATAGCAAGGATGTAGAGAAAAGGGAATCTTTGTGCACTGTTAGTGAGATTGCAAATTGGTACAGTCACTATGGAAAACAGTATGGAGGTTCCTTAAAAAATTAAAAATAGAACTGCCTTATGACACTGCAATTTCACTTCTTGGTATTAATACAAAGAAAACCAAAACATTAATTCAAAAGGCATATGCACCCCTACATTAATTACAACATTATATACAATATCAAAGATATGGAAGCAACCTAAGTGCCCACCAATAGACGATTGGATAAAGATGTAGTACATATATACAATGAAATATTAGGTAGTCATAAAAAAATCTTATCATTTGTGACAACATAGATGGATATAGAGGGTAAAATGTTAAGTGAAATAAGTCAGACAGAGAAAGACAAATATCATATGATTACATTTACATGTGGAATCTAAAAAACCAGAATTAACAAACAAACAAAACATAAACAGATTCATAGATAGAGAAAACAACTGAGGGTTGCCAGATGAAGGGGGTTTGAGGGGCTGGGTAAAAAAGGTGAAGGGATTGTAACTACAAACTGGTAGTTACAAAATAGTCATGGGGATGTGAAGTACAAGAGAGGGAATATAGTCAGTAATATTGTAATAACTATGCATAGTGCCAGGTAGGTACTAGACTAATCAGGGGATCACTTCATAAATTATATAAATGTCTAAACACTATACTGTACACTTGTACACCTGAAATTGATATAAAAGAATATAAAATGTCAACTATAATTGAAAAATAAAAAGCATTTTAAAATGTTCATACTATCCAATGCAATCTATAGATTCAATCCAATCTCTATCAAAATACCAATGACATGTTTCACAGAAGTAGAAGAAATAATCTGAAAATTTACATGGAACCACAAAAGACACCAAATAGCCAAAGCAATCTTGGAAAAGAAGAACAAAGTTAGAGGTATCTCACTACCTCATATCAAACTATACTACAAGGCTACAGTTCTCAAAACAACATAGAACTGGCATAAAAACAGCACATAGGCACATGGGTAAATGGAACAGAATAGAGAAGCCAGAAATATACCCATGCCTACATGGTCAATAAATCAATAGACAACTGAATAAAGAAGAGGTGATATATATATATATATATATATATATACATACATACATACATACATACACACACACACAATGGGAAATTACTCAGCCATAAAAAATGAAATCTTACCATTTGCAATGATATGGATGGACCTAGAGGGTATTATGCTAAGTGAAATAAGTCAGATAGAGAAAGACAAATACCATATAATCTCAGTTACATATGGAAGCTAAGGAACAAAAAAAAAATGAACAAACAACACAGAAACAGACTAATAGATACAGAGAACAAACTGATGGTTGCCAGATGGTGGGGGCGTCAGGGAGGCTGGGCCAAGAAGGTGAAGGGATTAAGAAATACAAATTGGTGGTTACAAAATAGTCATGGGGATATAAATTATAACATAGGGAATACATTTAATAATATTGTAATAACTACATATGCTATGTATGGTGCCAGGTGGGTACTACACTAACCTGGGTAGGGGAAGCATTTTGTAAATTATATAAATGTCTATCCACTATAATGTACACCTGAACCTAATATAAAATAATATTGTATGCCAACTGTAATTGAGAATAAAAGTAAATAAATAAATAAATAAATAAATAACACACAATTGGGGGGGAAAGTAAATATACATTAAGGGACCTTGGTATGACACCAAATGAAATGTCATTTTCATTATAGTGATTACAGAAGATCAAGAAGAGAGAGAAGGGGCCAGAAAACTTGAAGAAATAGCAGCCGAAAACTTCCCTAATTCACGGTAGAAAACAGACATTCAGGTCCAGGAAGCTCATAGAGTTCCAAATAAGATAAATTCAAACAAATCTGCAATAAAACAAATTATATTTGAAATTTCAAATATTAAAAATAAAGAGATTATCTTAAAATCAGCAAGAAAAAAAAGAACTTATCATATACAAGAAAATCCCATAAGGCTATGAGCTGATTTTTCAGCAGAAACTCTGCAAGCCAGAAAAAAGGTGGTATGGCATATTCAAAGTGCTAAAAGGAAAAAGAAAACTTTTAACCAAGAATTTTCTGCTCAGCAAGATTTTCATTTGGAACTTAAGGAGATAATATGAGTTTTTTTTCAGATAAGTGGAAGCTAAAGGAGTTAATCACCATAAAACTGACATTATAAGAAATGTTAAAGAGACTTCTTTAAGCTGAAAAGAAATAGTACTAATAAGAAAACATAGAAAAGTAAAAATATCACTGGAAAAGGTAAATATACTATAAGTAATAGATCATTTACCTATAAAACAAGAATAAAGTTTAAAAAACAAAACTAGTAAAATTAAATATAAAACTAAAATAATTAGTAAAAGGATGTGGAAAACAAAAAGATGACAAATATGGCATCAAAAATACTTTTGGAATGTGTTCAAATTTAAGTTGCTTTCAACTTAAAACTAACCATTATATGTAGAGGATGTTATATCAGAACCTCACATTAAGCAATTAGCAAAAATTTATAGTAAATACAAAAAATGAGAAATAAACCTGAACTTAAAAAGAAAGAGCCAAACCACAAGGGAAAAGAGAAAGAGAAAGAAAGGAACAGAGGAGAACTATGAAAACAGTTAGAAAATAATTAACAAAATGGCAATTAATGCATACCTATCAATAATTACTTTAAATGTAAATGGGCTAAATTCTCCAGTCAAAAGACACAGAGTGGCTGAATGAATAAATAAACAGGATCCATCTATATACTTCCTACAATAGACTCACTTCAGAAATGAGAACATACACAGATTGAATATAAAGGGATAGAAAAAGATATTTTTGTGCAAATAGAAAAGAAAGGTAGTGTATTTATACTCATATCAGACAAAATAGACTTTAAAACCAAGGCTAAAAAGACTAAGAAGGGTATTATATAATGATAATGGAGTCAATCCTGTAAGAAAATATAACATTTATAAATTTACATGCACTCAACATAGAAGCACCAAAATATAGAAACCAAATATCAATGAACCTAAAGGGAACAGTTGACAGCAATACAGTAATAGGAGACTTTAATGCCCTACTTATATTAATAGATCATGAGATCATCAATAAATAAATAAGAAAACATCAGATTTAAACGACATATTCAATCTGATGGTTTTAATACAGTCAAAATATTACATACAAAAGCAGTGGAATACACAGTCTTCTCAGGTACCCATAACACATTTTCCAGGACAGCCCATAAAACAAGTCTCAATACAATAAAGATGGATATCATATTGAGTCTTTAAAAAATACAATGGTATAAAACTAGAAATCAGTTACAAAAAGGAAACTTGAAACCCACAAACATTTGGAAATTAAACATTCTGCTCATGAACAACCAATGGATCACTGAAGACTTCAAAGAAGAAATTTAAAAAATACATTGAGACAAATAAAAATACTATAAACAAAAATTTATGGATTGCAGCAAAGCAGATCTAACAAGAAAGTTCATAGCAATACAGGTCTATCTCAAGAAAAAAAATCTCAAATAAACAGTTTACACCTAAAGGAAATCGAAAATAAAGATAAAAAAAATCTAAATTAGTAGAAGGTAAGAAATAATAAAGATCAGAGCAGAAATAAATGAAATAGAGACTAAAAAGACTAAAGACAAGATCATTGAAACTAAGTGCAGCTTCTTTGAAAATATAACCAAACTCACCAGGGAAAATATAGGGCTCAAATAAAGTCAAAAATGAAAGAAGATAAATCACAACTGATAACCACAGAAATACAAACTACTACAAATAATTATACACCAAGAAAGTGGACAACATAAATGAAATAGATAAATTCCTAGAAACAAACATTCTTCCAAGACTGAATTTCAAAGAAATATAAAAATTTGAATAGAACTGTCATTGGTAAGGAGATTGAATGAGTAATCAAAAACCTTCCAACAAGCAAAAGCTCAGGACTAGATTGTTCACTGATGAATTCTACTAAAGATTCAAAGATTTATTACCTATCCTTCTCAAACTCTTCAAAAAAAATAAAAAGGAGAGAATATTTAAAAACTAGTTTTGCAAGGCCAGCATTATCCTGATACCAAAATCAGACAATGATACCACAGAAAAAAGTATAGGCCAACATTCTTAATGAACATAAATGTAAAATCCTCAATAAAATATTAGCAAATTGAATTCAACAATACATTGAAAAGATCACATACCACGATTAAATGTAATTTATTCCAGGAATTCAAGAATGTTTCAACATCTGTAAATCAATCAATGTGATATACCATATTCACAAAATGAAGGATAAAAATCATATGGTCATCTCAATAGAGGCAGAAAAAGCATTTGGCAAAATTTCAAATCCACTTAACATAAAAATTCTCAACAATATGGGTATATAAAGACAACATACTTCAACAAAATACAGATCAAATAGGATAAAAACACAGCTAACACCATACTCAGTGGTAAAAAGATCAAAAACAAGATAAGGATGCCCACTCTTGCCACTTTTATTCTACATAATATTGGAAGTCCTAGCCATAGCATTTAAGCAAGAAAAAGAAATAAAGGTATTTGAATTGGAAATAAAGAAATAAGATTATATTTGCCGATGACATGATACTGTATATAGAAAACCCCTAGAAACTCCACCAAAAAAAACTGTTAGAACTAGTACATGAGTTTTGTAAAGTTGCAGAACACAAAATCAATATACAGAAATTTGTGGTATTTTTATATATTGATAACTATTGAAAAGGGAAATTAAAAAAAGATAATTCCATTTACAATTGCACCAGAAATAATAAAATACCTAGAAATATATTTAACCAAGAAGGTAAAAGACCTGTGCACTGAAAACTATATGACACTGAAAAAAATTGAAAATCACACAAATAAATGAAAAAATGATTTATGCTCATGAATTGGTAGGATCAATATAGTTAAAATATCCATGCTACCCAAAGTAATGTATAGATTCTACCTAAACTCCAATGATATCTTTAACATAACTAGAACAAAAAATTCTAAACTTTATATGGAATTACAGAAGGCTGCGAGTAGCTCAAGCAATACTGAGAAAGAACAAAACTGGAGGTATTATGCTCTCTGAGTTCAAATGTACTAAAAAGCTATAATAATAAAGACAGTATGCTATTGGCATAAAAATCGTCACAAAGATCAACATAACAAAATCAAGAACCCAGAAATAAACCCACAGATATATGAATACCTATGATAAAGAAGCCAAGAACATACAATTTAGAAATCACCATCTCTTTAAGAAATGTTGGAAAAACTGAACAGCTACATGCAAAAGAATGAAACTAGACTAGTATCTTACATCATACACAAAAATTAACTCAAAATGGATAAAAGACTTGAATATATGACCCAAAACCATAATATTTCTTGAAAACAGGAAATAAACTCCTTGACATCAGACTTAGTGATGTTTTTGTGGATCTGACTCCAAAGACAAGAAGAGGAAATGCAAAAATAAACAAATGAGACTACGTCAAACTAAAAAAAGCTTCTACACAAAAACCATTGTCAAAACAAAAAGGGAATCTATTGAATAGAAGACAATATTTGTACTTTATACATCTGACAAGGAGTCAGTATTCCAAATATATAAAAAATCTTATACAACTCAACAATAACAAAAACAAACAAGTAAAGAAACAACCTAATTACAAATGAGCAGAAGATCTGAATAGACTTTTTTTTCTAAGAGGGCATACAGAGGGTTAAGGGCATGTTAAATGATGTTCAACATCATTTATTATTAGGGAAATGAAAATCAAAACCACAATGACATATCACCTTACACCTGTTAGAATGGCTATTATCCAAAAGACAAAAAAAAAGTGTTAGAGAGTGGAGAAAAGGGAAGCCTCATACACTATTGGTGGGATTGTAAATTGATTCTGTACCTTTGGAAAACAGTATGGAGGTTCCTCAAAAAAAAAATAGAACTCTCATACGATTCAGCTAGTCCACTTCTGGGTATTTATCTGACATGACTTCATTATATATATATTTGAATACCACTCAGGCACAAAAAAGAATAAAAAATTACCATTTCTGACCATATGAATGAAGCTTAATGGTATTATGTTAAATAAAAGAAATCAGACAGAGGAAAACAGTTATGTGATGCCACTCATATGTGGAATCTAAAAAAGTAAGTGAACAAACAAAACAAAAACAAACTTAAAAGAACAGGCTGGTATTTACCAAAAGGGAAGGGGGCTGGGATAGCAGAATGGGTGACATGGGTCAATTGTATGATGAAGGACAGTAACTAGACATTTAGTGGTCATAACTGTAGTGTATACAGATGTCGAGTTACAGTGCTGTACACCTAAAATTTATATAATGCTGTAGATCAATTTTACATCGATTTTTAAAAAAAAAATGTAAGTCCCTAATAGAATCATACATGTGCACTGAATTTAGTCTCATGTCATTGAAATAATTTTGGAAATTTTCTATGAAATACATACCTATCAAGATATTTTAATAATGATAACCACAGCTCTATCTTAGGAGACAATTAAATGTCTTTTGATTCTTTTTAATTTCAGAAGTAATGGTTTTGACAACTGCTACTTCCTTTAAGAGACAATTGCAGATTAAGACGTGATTGGGAATAGAACTGCGGAGAGTTAGTCTGTAAAATATCTATCAACCCACCTCTTCCAGAACCACCCATACTACTGCTTTTAAGACAAATCTCAATTTTAAGACAATTCTCCTAGTCTCATTCTTCTTCAAAGAGCTCCTCATGGCTAATTTAGATAAATTCCAAAGTTGTCATGATTTAATTTTCATGGTTAAATATAACGGATATAATGTTAACACGCATTAAACCAAATTTTTCATAAACTGTCTAAATAATTTCATCTGTTACTATTTATTGCTTTAAGCAAATAGTGAAAGGCATTAAAAATGCAAGAATAAAATCAGAATCTGGTCTAAGTTTATCACACTGAGAATTCTGGCATATCTATCTTACCTTTAATGAGTAGAATTATATGGATCAACTATATCTGTTAGGGCAGAAGTTCAGATATATGTCTCTTTTCAATAATCTTTTCAGTTCTTAAAGTAGGTGACAAAAGAATAAAACTGATACAGAACAGGGCAAATTTCCCTGAGTGGGGAGAGACTCAAGCCCTGCACTGAGAGGAAACAGGGTTCTTGGGGGATCATGAGAAAAAATTCAACCCATGCCAAAATTAGAGTTAAAAAAGTTAGAGAGGGAAAAAGCAAAGACAAGAGAAAGCAACGGCAAAAAAGCCTAGACAAGGGAAAAAGCCCCGAGAACATCGGAGAATATAGTTTATATAGATATGTTTGTTTTTTTTTTTAGTTCCTGCGTGTTACACTTTAAAGACGTCATTTACCCATTTTCCTTTGGTGGCATCAGCATATAATGAGGAAAGAGAAGAGTATGTAGTGTGACAAGGTAAGCATATGTAGTGTGAAAGGCCTGCTGTTGGTTTTCAGCCTTCAATATACAGGTTCCCCGTGGTCTCAGCCACAGGGAATGAACCATCTTATTTTGGGTAGGGCACCACTTACAACTGCTTTCCCTGTTTTACCTTCAAAGCTATGGGGAAATAGGCTTTTAGAAATCCCAGTAGAAACCTTCCTTTGTTCTGCAGGTGTCCTCCTGGCCTGGGTACAGGGCTGATCAGCATGTTGCAGTCTCTGAAGGTAGCTGATTTAACATTTTAGTCCTCTTGCCTTCTCCCTACATTAAAAATATATGAGGAGAACCAATGAGTTGTTAGAGTAGAGGATACAATGTTAACACATTATTGAAAGTCTTGAATAAAAATGTTGCTTCTATGAATTTTATCAGGTTTGTGAAATACAAAGAACCACCTTAAAACAAATAATCCAACAAACACATAAATAAACAAAGCATTAAAAGTAATAAACCACTTCGAAATAAATTTAGTAGAAAACTGCAAGACTTGGAGACAGAAAATTATAAAATATCATTGAAAGAAATTAAAGAACAAAATAAAGAGAAACATTTTGTTTATAGATCAAAATACTTAATATTCTTAAAATGCCAATACTCTCCAAATTGATCTATTCATTCCATGGAATTCCTGTCATAATCATAGCTCATTTTTATGATTATGCTTATTCTAGTTATTTTTATGATTATTTTGATTTTTAAAAATCTATATATCTATGTATCATTATGCTCTACTGCTATATTAGAATCTCCTAAAAGACTTGTTTAAAATTCAGATTCCCTGACTCCATCCAATATTTGCTCTATGAAAATCTTTGAAAATATATCTCAAACAGAGAGGAAGATTATTCTGATGTCTTAACAGAACAAAGTGTCTATCAGGGAAGACAGACATTGAGTAAATAAAGTGCAGTAAGTCTTACAAATGTGATGAATAAACTTACCCCAGTCAGTGTGTATTAGAAATAAAGTTAGAAAACCAGTGTTTTGGGTTGTGAATGCTATTTCTCAGACAATAAGTCACTTGGGGACAATGTTTTCTTCCTTGTGTTCATCATCATTATGATTCTTACCGTCTTCTTCAAATCTTTCTTTTTCTATTCACCTCAGGATGTCACTGCTTTCCCTGGTCAAGAACTTCATTATCTCTTCATTACGTAGATTACTATAACTACCTCCCACATGTGTCCATGTGATTGTTTTTTGTTCTTAAATACAACTTAGATCTTATCGCTCCTTTGTTTAAACTTCAAAAGTTGTTCCCTGTTGTTCTTAGGATAAAGAGCAAGATTTTCAATATGACATGTAAGAGCCTTTATAAACTAGGGCTATTGAAACAGAGCAATTTCCAAGGCTCATATAGCCTGTGAATTTGGAGTATGAGTGAGTGTATTACCGCTTCAGGATGTGTCCTGGTATTTCTACCCATTCCCAACACACTAGCCCTGAACATTTTTTATTACACAGTACAACTTGAAATTACTTGTTCAATATCTTTGCTAATAGCTGTGAGTTTCATTAACCCAGAGACCTTGTCTGTTTTGTTGCTACTTTATTCCTAATGCCTACCTCAATGTTTTGTCCCTTAATGCTTATTTGTTTTGTAAATTAATAAGTGCATGTATTATCTCAGTGAAGCCCTATTAAGTAATTATAATCCCAATTTATACCTAAGAAAATGGGAGGTTAGAGCAGTGAAGTAACTTGCCCAAAGTCCTCAAACCCAGGTCTTTCTCATTCTTAATCAAATGCTTAATCCTTATACCGGAGCTTTTAAATCAATATTCAATAAACGAATTTTAGGTCCACTAATGTAGAGAGGAGGCAAGTAAACTGAAGTATTAAATCAGGCTGCATTCAGAGACTGCAACATGCTGATCACCCTCCAGCCAGTCCAAAAGGACACGTGCAGAACAAAGGAAGATTTCTGCTGGGATGGCTGACAATCCATTCCTATCATAAAGGGGAAACAGTCATTAAGTGGCGCCCTACACAAAATAAGATCATCCATTCCCTGTGGCTGAGACCATGAGGAACCTTTGGATCGGAGGCTGGGAACCGCCAGCCTTTCATGCTACATATTCTTACCTCGTCAGCTACATACTCTTCCTTTTCTTCACTATATGCTGATGCCACCAAAGGAAAATGGGTAAACAAAGTCTTTAAACTTTTTTTGTAATTCACAGAAGCTAAGAATGATATATAAAGTGAAATTTCCAATGTTGGGGCTTTTTTTTCTTGTCTTGGCTTTTTGACTTTGCTTTCTCTTGTCTTTGCTTTTTTCTTTTCTCTAATAAACTTTCTGTTTGACTCTAACTTTGGCAGGCACTTGAATTCTTTCTTGTGCTCAGCAAAAAACTCTTTCAGTGCAAGGCTATAATCCTTTCTTCCAGGAACTTGCCCTGCCCCAAATCACTAGTAAGGACTGCTCTGTAGGGCTAAGGATACTTAGCTCTTAGGGAGATCTAGAAGGTTCAATAGCAAACAAATCCATCTGGATTGATTGCTTCTGGCCTCAAACAACCTCTTCTCTCTACCTCAATATGCCATCCATATATTATATTTTCTATGAATGCAAGATGTGAAAAATATCAAGAATAATTGCTTACTCTAACACAGAAAACCAACATTACTACCTTCGGTTAAATTTTTGAATTAGCAAAAGGTAAATTTTTAACCTGTATAAAATTTTGTTTTGTTTTTATTGCATACAAAGGTACATAATTATTTTTTTCATGTGATCTTCTACATTAAGATTCTTGAGAACAGAGACCCGTTGTTGTAAATTTTAAGATTTCTTTTAGTACCTACAACTAACCTGTGTTTGTTAATTGAGGTAACACTGGTTTAAAACATTATATGTTTCAGGTGTACAACATAATTTGACATTTGTATATATTATATCGAGCTCATCACTTAATATCTTCTCACCATTACAATGGTGATCTTTTGGCCTTGAGTCGATAGATTTGAACTATTAAAAATAATGAATATATCCCTGGGCTATACCAGTTAAGAAATTCACTTGATATCATTAAAATGACCATTATGAATGTCATGTTTCAATCTTATATTTGATTACAAGATTTCACGCAAGCACTTTTCCCCTTGGCAGCCAGTATACTTCACTGTAGAAAATCAGTCTCTTCTAATTGTTGTTCATTTCTTCACAGCACCTTTAAAAAATCACATTCAATGGCCATAATTTGAACATATATACAATTTTCACCATGTGTTGCTATGTCATTCAAAGCAGAATCAGAATTAAGAGGCATGACCACCAAATGTCTCATTAATAAAGCAGCGTGTCTCTCAGCATCTGAAGGAAGCCATAACTTCTGTGGCAATACAAGTTATTTTCCTTCTTTGCTATAGAAGTTGTTTCTCTGTAGATACTAATAACAGTAATGGTTTGTACAAGAGCTCACCAACAAAAATAAATAAAAGCAAACAAACAACAAATAACCAAATAAACACAACCATAAAACAGCTGTCCTTCCTTTGCAGAAGTTTTTCAGTCAAACAAAAATTTTTCTGCATTTCTCTATCTTTTATGTAGCACCTTGTGCCAAGAGTGAATCCAGACTTTGCACATCAGCAAATGTGTTTGATTATAAAGAATAATGCAAGAACACACAGATGACAGAAATTGATCTTCTATATCACATGCCACTGTTTGACAATAACCAATAATTAATTTAAAAAATAGTTTGTCAAGAATTAATTCTACCTCTTCTTTAAGAGTAATATTTTATATTAACATTGCAGTTGGTTGTACAAGTTCCTTAGTTAATGGTATCACATATTTATTGCTATGTGTATTTCATCTTAGAATATTTTAGAGAAGAGATCAAAAGTAAACAGAAAAAATTATACTTCAACTTATTGTTTTGCACTTGTTTTGGGAAAATGTGATTGGTTTACTAGGGACATTATTGTGCTTTATTTGAAAATTATGCAAAAGCTTTTATGGCTTCATGCCACCACTTGACAAAGTTTTATAGCAACACACTGAGAAATAAAAAAGAATGCATTTCTAGTTCAATAAAACACAGTGTTCAAATATCCATGTTGTTTCTGGTCACACTTTTTTTTTTTTACTGCTTTAGTGGTAGTCACACCACCAGTAAATTCACTTCCCCAAACAATACAGTTTTTATTTTAAAACTATATCGTAGTCTTCTTTATTATTAATGTTTGTGACATTACACTGAGTGGTAAAATGCATGTTACTATTTGTATTCCTACCTGTATTGGTTTGGTAAAAAATTATCATAAATGTGTTATATTCAAACAACACAAATTTAATATCTTGCACTTGTGGAGATCAGAAATCAGAAATCTGAAATGAGTCATACCAAAGACTAAAATCATAATGCTGATAGGGCTAAGATTTTTTATGGAGCCTTTAGGGGAAAATCTGTTTTCTTGCCTTTTCCAGCTTCTAGAGGCTGCCCACTTTACTTAGTTCATAAACCACTTTCTCCATCTTCGAAGCCAAAAACGTCAGGCTGAGTTCTTCCTACACTGTCATCTCTCTGGTTCTCTCACTTCTGCCTCTATTTTCCACTTATGAACTGCTTGTTATTACAGTGGACCCACCTAGATGATATGGGATAATCTCTACATCTTATGTTTGCCTGATTAACAACTTTAACTCCATCTGAACCATAAAATTCACTTGACCTAATAAAAAAATAAAAGGTTAGGAAGGAAATACTAAGTTCTAAAGGAAGTACAAAAAATTATTTATTGAGGAATGGGTGTTCCAGGCCTACGCAGTAGAGCATTTTCTGTCCTAAGGCTAACAATTGGAAAATCATGAAAGAGTTTTTAGCAAAGAGATGACATGACCATTTTTGTGCTATGCAGAGATTCCTCTGGCAGAAGTGTGGAGGATGTTTTGGAGGGGGCCAGAAGCAGAAGCAAGGAAACCAGGCAATACATTCTAATAACTTAGACTAGGGTGCTGGTGGACTTGGGAAGATGAAGATACAGTGGTAGAGTCCAGAAATAAACTCATGCCTATATGGTTGACTAAAATTTGATAATAGAATCAAGAATACTCAATGGGGAAAATATAGTCCCTTCAATAAATTATGCTGGGAAAACTGGATATTCACTTGCAAAAGAATGAAGCAGGGCTTTTATATTAGACCACTCACTAAAACTAACTTGAAGTGGATTAAAGACTTAAACATAACACCAGAAACCATATAACTCATAGAAAAAAAAAGATAAGGAAAAAATTTTCTGACATTGCTCATGGCAAATAACTTTTTGGATAGGGCACCAAAAGTATACTGAAGAATAGCAAAAATCAAGAAATAGAATTATATCAAACTGTAGAGCTTCTGCAAGGCAAAAGAAATGATCAGCAATATGAAATGGTAACCTATGGAATGGGATAGAACATTTTCAACTTACCTATTTGATAAGGGATTACTATCCAAAATATATAATGAAATCATGCAATTCAATAACAAAAGAAAAATCTGATTTAAACGGGCAAATAACCTGAATAGACATTATTCCAAAGAAAATATACAAATGGTCAACAGGTACATGGAAAGGTACTCAACATCACTGATCATTAGGGAAATGTAAATCTAAACCATAATGATGACTATCTCACATTCATTAGAATGGTTATTATCAAAAAGACAATAGATTACAAGTGTTGGCAAGGATGTGGAGAAAAGAGAATACTTGTATACACGTGGTGGAAATGTACAATGGGATAGCCATTATGGAAAACAGTATGGATGCTCATCAAAACATGAAAAAATATAACTACCTATATCCACAAAATAGTCCTCTCAAGTTTATCTCTTATATATCTAGCTAATCTCTCCACTTCTCTTTATCTCTTTCCACTGTATCCTCAGCTTCTCAACTCCATTAGAGCTTCCAGATATAGCATAGAGACAAAGAAAATGAAATCACTATCTTGAAGAGATATCTGTACCCCATGTTTATTGCAGAATTATTTATGACAGCCAAGACATGGCAATTTCCTAAGTGTCTGTAATGGATAAAGAAAGGTGGTAGGGGTAAGGGGAATGGGGAGGTGTTGGTCACAGGGTATAAACTTCCAGCTATAAGATGAATGAGTTCTGGAGATGTAATGTACAATGTAGTGACTACATTGTAGTTAACATCCTAAGAGAGTCAATCTTAAATCTTTGTCCTGAAAAGAGGAACAAATGTTAAAATAGATCTGTACGTGTCAAGTAGGAAGTTTATGTCCTCCCTCTACTGTTGAGAAATGGGATGTAGTCTCATGAGGGGAGAGATAGGTTATAAGGACATCATGAGGACCTAGAGATGGCAACCATGCCTCTTTTTCCTCACTATAGGCAGCCAGCCTAAAGTAAACAAGAGCTGGGAGAAACTCCTTTAATTTTGAATGAAGTCAGAGTTTTTTATTATTATACTGGAAAGGGCATATTAATTATTAAATAAGACTATTCTTGTGACTGAAAGTGAACAGGGCTTTTTATTACCTAAGAATGAGCAGAGAACGTATGGCATCTACCCAAGATTTTTTCTAATACCAGGGAGAAAACTACTCTCACACAGTAGGTTTGAATGGGCAATGGGGGGAAAATGAGCTGTTTTCAGGCTATCACTATGATAGCCTCACTAGTCCAATATAACAATAATTTTTGTGACTTGTAGACATCATGAAACAGAAAGATAATAGCAAAAAGGCAAATTTAACAAATGTGAGCAATATAGTTATTTGAAGATATTGGCAAAATTTTTAACAGTACTTCCATGAACAGATTGGTCTGTCCCCTCTCCTTGAGTCTGAGAAAGTGCTCATTAAGTAACTACTATGCTCAATGAAATCTGCTGGAAGTGATGCTATATAAGATTCAGTCCCCATCCTGAAGAAAACGGATTCTACTTATGGTCTCTCACGTCTCTTGGCCTTGGAATCCTGTTTCCTAGGTTTGCTGTAACAAGTGACCACAAACTGGGTGACTTTAAAAAAACAGATGTTTATTTTCTCACAGTTCGGAAGGCCACAAGGCCCCAAAGTGTTGACAGGGCCGTGCTCTCTCTAAGGGTTCTAGGGTAAATAATGTTCCATGACTTTCTCTTAGTTTCTGGTGTTGCTGGAAATCTTTGGCATTCTTTGGCTTACAAATGTATTACTTTAACCTCTTCTTCCTTCATCACCTGGAGATATTTCTATATGTCTGTGTTTTTGTGTCTCTTCTCCTCTTCCTATAAGGATACCAGTCATACTAGAATAGTGTCTATGCTATTCCAGTATGACCTTACCTTATATATGTACCTCTGCAATGACCCTATTTCCAAATAAAGTCACATTCCAAAGGCTCTGGTGTTAGAGATTTTATACAACTTTTTTGGGGACACAATTCCACTTATACTATCACAGACTTTAAGTATTTAATCTATACTAAGAACATAATGAAATTTCTGAGAAAATGTCAATTAAACTTAATGTTAATTTGTGGAAGTTACATGAACAAATTATTTCATTGATGTTTCCTCTAAACCCATCATACTGTGCATGACTATTTAATAGAACTCTGGAAGTGACCAGTGATCAGTGGACCATTATAAAGATGAAGTCACAAAGTCCTTGCAAAGTAAGAGAGAGCTCAAAGTTTTACACATTAGTTAATGGCTAATCTGGCACTATAACTTAGGTCTTCTAACTCCTGGGTCAGACTCAAATTGGGCATACCTATAGTACCACCACATATTCTGAATTCTCTGGTTGACAAAGTATTGACCTCCTTTGCTATAACATGGGTTCATTTGGTACATATGGAAAACTTTACTGAGTAAAAAGCTACCACATATGGATTCTATGAGTAAGCTCCTAATTAACAGAAATGAACAACTTAGAATTAAGTCAAGAAGTTTAAGTTTTCCTTACAGTCTTGCTGCACCATAACTGGAAGTAGTGAACACAGCTGAGTGACATGCAGAGGATCAAACACTAAGTTTACAGCATAGTCCTTCAAACTTGATCCTCTTCCAGTGTTTGCCATCTCTGCAAATGGTAAAATTGAAACCTGGGACTCACCCTTTTTATCTCCTTCTTCCTCCTTTTCAATCCATGAAGTAGTCCTCTCAATTTATTTCCTGTCTATCTAGCTAATCTCTCCATTTTTTTGAAGATCTGATTGGGTTTATTAAAGGATTCATGAATCAGGCAGCACCCCACACAGCAACTACTCTCTCCAGTGTATTCTTAGCTTCCCAACTCCATCCAAAACCTAGTCTAAGCTATTGTCATCTATTGCCTGGTCTCCTTGCTTCAGCTTTTGCCACCCTCCAAAACATGCTACACTGCCATCATAAGAAACAATTCAAAGATTGTCACATTATCTCTCTGCTGAAAACACTTTGTTTTACCCATTGTTAGTCTTAGAAAAGAAAATGTGGTTGCACAGGCCTTTAACACCCCTTTCTCAACAAAGAATTTTCGGTTCTTCCTTTAGAACTCAGTATTTCCTTCCTGACCTCTTTTATTAACTCAAATGAAGTTTTATATGCCCTTATGGCACCGTGGTTTGTTTTTTGTTTGTTTGTTTGTTTGTTTTGCTACTTTTGTTATATTTGTAACTTATTTTTGTATGGTTATTTGATTAATTTTTGTATTCTTCACTAAAAGTCCATAAAGATAGCAACCATTTTTGGTTCACTCATCAGTGTATACTTGTCTTAGCCTCCTTAGGCTGTCATAATAAAATAGCATAGACTAGGTTGTTTAACCAACAGACATTTATTTCTCACATTCTGGAGGCTGGGAAGTCCAGAATCAAGATACTAGCAACATAGATTTCATTCAGAGGCTTCTGCTCTTAGCTTGTAGGTGGCTGCCATCTCACTGTGTTTTCACATGGCCTTTCATTTGTGCACATATGAGAAGTGAAAGAGAGAGAGAAAGCTCTCTGGTACCACTTCTTCTGAGGGCACTAATCTTATCATGAGAGCCCCCTCGGGACCTTGTCTAAATTTAATTACCTCCCAAAGTCCCCATGTTTAAATACCATCACATTGGGGGTATAGGACTTTAACATACGAGTTTAGGGGTTGGTAGACATCAACAGTGAGTCCATAGCAATACCCAACAGCCATCACGGTATCTGGCACATATTCGGCCTCAATAATTATGTGTTGCACGAATAAATAAATGAAAATTTATTTCTGGCATGACTGCATGTGGAGCTCTGTTGACTTGCTCTCTACTGAAACAGTGGTAAAAACAGTGAAAAAACAATTATTTGAAGCTTCTGGAGATAATCCTAAGGTCAAACAGCAAATGAACATCTATTCAAGAAAAATTCATAAAAATGTGGGAAGAAAAGCAAGTCTATGGTATTTGAACTAAGACAATTTCCTCCATCATTTCTCCCACCTCAGTGAGACAATGACTCTAGTTCAGAATGCAGTGGCCAAAAACACAGTGCTCCTTCTTTCTCCATCCCTAAACCAAAAGGTTTTCTTTTATTCCTGAAAAGAGCAAGACTTCAGTATTTCTCACCTTGTATCTAGCCACCTCTTGGTGAGGCTAAGTCCTAGATGAGTGTGTTTGAGAGTTGGGGGCTTTCCTCTTTCACCTCACTCTCATTTGGTGGGGGATGGCTCTCCCTTGGATAATGATATTAGGATTCTGCAAGCCACTTTTCTAGCTTATGAAGTAGTGGTTCTACCCCATTCCAGAATGCTGACCATCCTACGCCTTGACCTCCACTAAATGTTCAGATCCTAGAGCAAGGGTTCATTGAGAGAGAACCATGTCATTGTCACCACCCTCAACTCCAGAGCCATGGCTGAGATTTTTTGTGTAGGGGGTGTTAACAGGACTTAAACCACAGTACCTAATATTTTCCCAAAAGAACTGACTTCATCTATGGCAGAGCATGGAGAACTTTAACCCTGAGGACACTCTTAAGAACAGTGGAGATTTTGGTGAAAGACAATGAGGAGGATTAGTGGACCTGATAACATTCAGACTAGAATATTGGCCAGCTAGTTTACAGTAGAGAAACAGAATAAGGCAAGTGAGAGAAGTCTTCCTGGGGTCAGAAAACATATCATCAAACACCAACCTCATAAACCATTCCATCAAAGGAGCTGCAATTTGATTATATAAGTTTGCAGGGGACTTTATGCCCCATGATATTATTGGAAATGATAGAACAATCAGCCAGAAATTAGTGGAGCATAACAGCTGGAGATGATCAAGGTGAGGGAAGAAGAGAACACTGCCGGTGCTATTGTTACCCTAGGATGACAGAGCTGTGTCATCCTGAGGAGTAGCTTAACACTGTAGGGAGGAATATACATCCCTAATATAATCCAGCTAGTCACTGAACTAATAAGCAAGCAAACAACAACAAATCCCAGAAGGAGAAGCAGTGCCCAGAATGGCAGTGCTACTATGTATTATCTAAAATGTCCAGGTTCCAACAAAAAAAATTATGAGGAATGAAGGCAAACAGGAAATTATAACCTGCACACTAGTAAAAATGCAGGCAATGAAAACTGCTTGGAAGAGTAACCCATTGTTGGATTTAATAGGAAAATGTGTTCACAGAACTAATGGGAACTAATGAAGAAGTTTTTTAAAAGGCTGAAGGGCAAAGTTGCATTCAATAATATCAATAAGGAGATAAAAGTTTTTGTGAAAAAGCAGTAAAAATTCTGAAATAAAAATTAAAATAACTGGAATAAAAAAATTTCTAGCCCTCTACAATCTATTTGAACTGGCATGAGAAAGAATTGGCAAATTTAAAGATAGATCAATAGAAATGATATAAACCAAAGAATAAAGAGAAAAAAGAATGAAGGAAAATAAACAGAGCCTCAAATAAATGTGGGACACCATTAAGGGCATCAACAAACATGTAATGAGAGTACCCAAATGAGATACAAGAAAGAAAGGAGAAGAATAAATATGAACAAATCATAGTTGTAATTTTCACCATTTTATTGAAACATAAGATCCTACATATACAGGAAGCTTAACAAACTTCACGTAGGATAAATGTAAAGAGACTTACAAACAGACACAACACTAAAATGCTGAAAGTCAAGGATAAAGACAAAAATCTTAAAAGTGGCAAGAGAAAAATGACACATCACTTACAAGAGAAGCCCAATAAGATTAACAGTTGATGTCTCAGCAGAAACAGTAAAGACCAGAAGGCAGTGGGACAACATATTCTTTGAGAAGTTCTCAAATAAATAAACTGTCCACCAAAAATTCTATATTCAGCAAAGCTATTGTTCAAAAATGAAGGTAAAATATATTCACAGGTAAACAAAAACTGAGATACTTTGTTGCTTGCAGACCTGCCTTATTAAAATTACTAAAGGTAGTCTCTAAGGCTGAAACAAGTGACCCTAGATGGTAATTTGAATGCACATGAACAAAGACCATCAATAAAGGTAATTACACACTTATAAAAGACATTATAAATGTATTTCCTTTCTTTTTTCTCTCTTAACTGATTTTAAAAAGCAATTATATAAAATGATATGCATAGAGCACATAAGTGGACCTATAATTATAGAAATGTAATGTACTTATAGTATATTTGCCAATAATAGCACAAAAGAAGTAGATTAGAGAAAAGCTTAACGGGCTAAGAAAATGACAACAGATGATAAAATAATAATTATAATAATGTATTGTTGGGCTTGAAATGTTAATAGATGTAATAGATATAGTGATAGTACCACAAAAAGTTAAAAAGGAATAGAATTATTATACAGGAATTACATTTTTATATATTACTAAAATAATTTAAATATAAATCTGAAGCTGATTTTGACAAGATGTATACTATAACTGCTAGGGAAACCACTAAAATAAACTTGAAAATATACTGAAAATCATTAATGAAATTAAAATTCTACTTTAGAAAATATTCATTCAACATAAAATAAAAAAGAAAGGGAGGGATAAAGGAACAAAAAGGCATGAGACATAGAAAACAAAAAGTAAATGTCATAATTCCAAATGCATTAATAATAAACATAAATGTATATTAAACAGTCCAAACAAAAGGCAAAGATAGACTGGAAAAAATTTCAACTGTGTGTTGTATACAGTAGACACACTACAGATGCAAAGATACAAACATATTTCAATTAAAAGAATAGGAAAATATATTATGCAAAAAGAAACCATACCTGGGGAGCTTATATTAATATCAAATAAATTACAATTTGTAACAAAAATGTTACTAAGATAAATAAAGGCATTTTATAATGACAGGAGTGTCAATCTGTAAAGAAGATATAACAATTATAAACATATATGCATTTAATAAGGGAGTGCCCAAATGCAAAAAACAAAAATTGACAGAGATGAAGGGAGAAATAAAAAATCTAAGAATAGTTTGAGACTTTAATACCCTACTTTCAATAATTGATAAAATAACTAGATAGAAAGTAAAAAGAAAATGAAATAATTGAACAACATTGTAAAGAAATTGGACTTAATATCTCTGGAACACTGCACCCAATAATGCAGCAACTGAATATATATTCTTCTTCAGTGCACATGGCACATTCTCCAGAATAGAACAGATGCTAAGCAATATAACAAACTTCAATAAATTTAAAAATATAAAATAATAAAAAGTATCTTCTCTGATCAAAATAGAATGGAATTAGAAATTGATAATTGAGAAAAATGGTGACATTTACAAATATGCGAACATTAAATAACACACTGATAAACAAACAGTGGGTTAAGAAAAAATAAAAAAAAACGAGAAAATACTTTGAGGTGAATGAAAATGAAAGCATTACATATACATACCAAAATTTATGTGACACAGCTAAAGTAATGCTTAGAAGGGAAATCATAGCTGTAAATGCCTATATCAAAAAGAGAAAGATCTCAAATCAATAATCTCACCTTCCACCTAAAGTCGTTGGAAAAATAATAGCAATAGACCTAAAGAAAGCATAAGGAATAGAATAATAAATATAAAAGTGGAAATTAAGAAAATAGAAATTAAAAAAATAGATAAAATCAATGAAACCAAAAGCTTTTTCTTCCTTTTAATTTGACAACCCTCCTCATCAACAAAATTGATAAATCTTTAGTTAGTCTGACCAAGAAACAAAAGATTCAGTTCTGGTCAAGATGGCAGAATAGGTAAATGTGTTGTTTGCATCCTTTTATGATCACATGAAAATTACAACTAAATTATAGAGCAATTAACCTAAAGAGCCATCTGAGACAGGCTAAGCAGATCTACAAGTAAGCCAAAGACTTACATTGAGACTGCTATGAGGGTAGAGATATGAAATGGGCTGGTCCCACACCCATATGTGGTGGTCGAACATTGAAAGGGATCTCTCAGCTGCAGACGTTCCCCACAAAGGAGCAAGGGGTCCATTCCCCACATCAAACTTTCTAGCCCAGAGTGACACTTCTGGAAAAAGACCTTATAACATCTGGCTGTGAAAAAGCACCATCAAGGTAGATGGAAGGCTGTAGGAAATACAGGTATTCTCTTAAAGGGCCAACACACAGACTGACTCATTTAGAGGCACTCAACCTGAGCTCTGGCAGGATAGTGGCTATAGAGGTGTCAGAGACATACAGGGAAAGACTAAGTTGTGTGGCTTCAGGGTGAGTGCTAGAAGGACAGCCACCATTATGCCTGTGTTGAGTCTGCCTCTACATGGCTAAATCTGAATCTACACTGGCCAGTGTGATCTGCTGCTCCACCTGGTGACTCCCATGGAAGCCTACTCCATCCAACTTATGAATGGCTGGATGCTCCTTCTGATGCAAGTAGCAGACCTTTGCTCATGTGGCCACATTTCTTAAATAAACTTTCAAAGGTCCATGAAACCCAGGGGGGCAGTGGCTGGACACGGTGTGCCCTATGCCTTTTTGCTGAGTGGCCTTGAGCTCGGCACTGGTGCCAAAATTGAATCTGCATTAACCTGGAAAACCCCACTCACCACACTGTGATGACTCCATGAAACCCTACTTCATGCAACTGACATACTACTCAAGGCTCTTTCAGAGTGCCCTGTGCCCTTTGCTGAGCTGGTACTGGTAGCTGCTGGCCTCAATTCACACTGTGGTCTCTCCTTGGGCCTCTAGATCCAGTATAGGCAGCTACCAACTGTGGATTGATTGCTTTGTAGCTACTAAAAGGTGGCCCTATGCTGATCAAAGACAGTGGCTGACCTTGGCAAGCACCAGAGTTCCTCCCAAAAGGACCCCAAACCAACACACTCAGTGACCATCATCAGATCACCACTTGATTAGCCTCACAAGTGGCATACCCAAACGTTGGTCTTGGAAGGCACCAAAGGACACTGGGGCAAATCCCTCTCTATGGGTTTCAATCCCCACACAGAACCTCATGTGCTGTGGTCATGGCCAACCCTCACAGCCAGTCAGCCTTAAGGTCCATCTCATTCATTTATGTGCCAAGAGGAATCAGGCTCCAATACAACTGGAGAGCAGATGCATCCCACACAAAGGACACACCCAGCTCAGGGATGTTTTGCCACTACACCCCTCAAGACACTTACTACATGCGGCCACCTTACCAACACTGGGAGACATAGCAGATCTACTTAATACATGCAAAGACTGCCAAAATGAAAGACAAAAAAAGTCCCAAATGAAAGAACAAGAGAAAACTCCAGAAAAATAACAAAATAGACACAAGCAATCTACAAGATACAGAGTACAAAACACTGGTTATAAGGATGCTCAAGAAACTTAGCGAGAACTTCAACAAAGAGGTAGTAAGCATACAAAGGGAATAGAACCCTCCCAAAAAAGAAGGAGTCAGAAATTTAGAATACAATAACTGAAATAAAAAATAAACAAGAAGAAATCAACACCAGGTTGGATCAAGTAGAGGATTAAATCAGTGATTTGGAATAGAAAGTAGCAGAAAATATCCAATGAGAACATTAAAAAAAGAAGAATCCAAAAAAATGAGGATAACTTGAGGGAACTCTGGGACAAAGTCAAGCATAACAACATTTGCACCAGAGGGGTATAAGAAGGAGAAGAAAGAGAGCAAGGAATTGAGAATCTATTTGAAGAAATATTGATTAAAAAAAAAAAACTTTCCTACCTGACAGAGGAAATAGACATACAAGCCCAGGAAGCATAAAGAATCCCAAACAAGAGGAACCAAAAGGGCCACACCAAGACACATCATAATTAAAATGCTAAAGGTTAAAGACAAATAGACATTCTTAAAAGCAGCAAAAGAAAGGTAGATAGTTACCTGCAGGGGACCTCCCATAAGACTATAAGCTGATTTCTCAAAAAATATTGCAGGCCAGAAGGAACTGGAAGGAAATATCAAAGTAATGAAAACCAAGGAGCTGCAACTAAGACTACTCTACCTAGCAAGGCTATCATTTAAAAGTGAAGGAGAAATAAAGAGCTTCCCAGATAAGAAAAGGCTAAGGGAGTTCATCACCAACAAACCAATATTATGAGAAGAAGTGGAGTGGGAGAACATAAATATGAATAATAAAATGGCAATAACTATGTATCTATCGATAATCACTTTAAATGTAAATGGATTAAATGATGTAATCAAAAGACGTAGGGTAGCTGAATGAAGAATATAAGAAGACCTTTATATAAGCTTTCTACAAGAGTCTTTCCTCAGATCAAAATAACAGATAGACAGAAAGAAGAGGGAAGAAAAAAGACATTTCATAAAAATAGAAATAAAAAAAGATGCTGGAGTTGCAATACTTATATGAGACAAAATAGACTTTAAAACAAAGGCTCCGAGGACAATATTACCCTGATACCAAAACTTGGTAAAGATAACACAAAAAAAGAAAACTACAGGCAAATATCTCTCAGGAACACAGATGCAAAAATCCTAAATAAAATACTAGCAAATCAAATACAATATATTCAAAGATTATACAGCACAATCAAGTGGGTTTCATCCCAGGGGCACAGGGATGGTTCAACATATGCAAATCGATTAACGTGATACACCACATAAACAAATTTTAAAAATAAGACTCATATGATCATATCAATAGATGCAGAAAAAGCTTTCAACAAGATACAGCACCCATTTATGATCAAAATACTTAACAAAATCAGTATAGAAGGAAAGTACCTTAACATAATAAAGGCCGTATATGACAAACCCTCAGCCAACATTATACTTAATGGTGAAAAACTAAAAACCTTCCCTCTAAGATCAGGAACAAGGCAAAGCTGTCCACTATGGCCACTGTTATTCTGTATAACATTGGAGGTCTTAGCAAAAGCAATCAGACAAGAGAAAGATATAAAAGGCATCCAAATAGGAAACAAAAAAGTCAAACTGTCACTATTTGCAGATGACATGATTCTTTATATAGAAAACCCTAAAGACTCCACAAGAACACTACTAGAAACAATAAGCAAATACAGTAAAGTTTCTGGATACAAAGTCAACATTCAAAAATTCATAGCATTTCTATACCCTAATAATGAATGCCAGAAAAAGAATTGGAAAAATAATTATTTTTGCAATTGCAACAAAAGAATAAAATACCTAGAAATAAATTTAATGAAACATGTGAAGGACCTATATAATGAAAACTACAAGACTATATTAAAAGAAATTGAGAAAGATACAAAGAAATGGAAAGATATCCTGTGTTCGTGGATTGGAAGAATCAACATAATTAAAATGACCTTATTACCTAAAGCATTATACAGATTTAATGCAATTCCCATCAAAATCCCATTGACATTAATTTAAAGAAATGGAACAAAGAGTCATCAGATTTGTATAGAAGCACAAAAGACCCTGAATTGCCAAAACCATCCTGAGAAAAAAGAATGAGGCTGAAGGCCTCACTCTGCCTGACTTCAAATTATACTACAAAGTGACAGTAATCAAAATGGCATGGTTTTGTCAGCAAAACAGACACACAGACCAGTGGAACAAAATCAAGAGTCCAGAAGTAAACCATATTTATATGGGCAAATAATTTTCAACAAAAAAAGCAAAAAACATACAGTAGAGAAAGGAAAGCCTCTTCAATAAATGGTGCTGGGAAAACTGGAAAGCCATTTGTAAAAGAATGAAACTAGACTGTTGTCTATCACCACATACCAAAATTAACTCAAAAGATTAAGGACCTAAATAAAAGACTTGAAAAAATATATGCATAGAGGAAAACATAGAAATGAAACTCAAGAATTTAGAGGATTTTATAATTTTGACCTCAAAGGTAAGGGAAGTATAAGTTAAATAAATAAATAAATAAATAAATAAATAAATAAATAAATAAATAAGACTACATTAAACTAAAAAAATTCTGTTCGGTAAAAGTCAACAAGGTAAAGAGACAACCATCTGAATGGGAATATGTTTGCAAACAATGCCTCCATTAATAGCCTAATATCTAAAATATACAAAGAACTCATATAACTCAATAACAACATGAAAACAAATGATCCAGTCAAAAAATGGGCAGAGGACCTGAACAGACACTTCTCCCTAGAGGACATACAAATGGCCAACAAATATTTGAAAAGATGCTCAACATTGTCAGTTATTAGGGAAATGCAAAATTAAACCACAATGAGATACCATCTCACACCTGTTAGAAGAGCTATAATCAACAGGACAAGTAATAACAAATGTTGGAGAGGATGTGGAGAAAAAGGAACCCTCATACATTGCTGGTGGGAATGCAAATTGGTACAGCTGCTATGGAAAACAGTATGGAGGTTCTTCAAAAAACCAAGAATTGATCTACCATATGATCCAGCAATCCCTCTACTGAGTATTTACCTCAAAGACTTGAAAACTCATATCCAAAAAGATATTTGCACACAGGTGTCCATAGCAGCATTATTCGCAGTAGCCAGGACATGGAAGCAACCAATGTGTCCTATGATAGATAATTGGCTAAAGAAGCTGTGATACATATTGTGATACATATGTGATGCAATGGAATATTACTCAGCCATAAGAAAAGCCAAAATACTGCCATTTGTGACAACATGGATGGATCTCGAGATAATCATGCTAAGTGAAATAAGCAAGACAGGAAAAGTTGAAACTCACATGATATCACTTATATGTGGGATATAAACCTAAAAGCAACAAAGGAACAGGATAAATGGAGACTTATGGATATGGACTATAGACTAGTGGTTACTAGAGGGTAGTGGGTGTGGAACGAAGGGGAGGTAGACAGGGTAAAGGGGGTCGAATATACGGGGGTAGGTGGAGGGTGAATTGAGTAAAGCAGATAAAATATATGGTAGCTGAAGGAAACGGGACTTTAGGTGGTAATTGCACAATAGAATATACAGATGTCAAATTATAATGTACACCTGAAAAGTATATAATTGTATTAACTAATGTTATTCCAATAAACTTAATTTAAAAAAAATAGAAAAAATAAAAATAAAATATGGAAAATAAAATAAAGGCTCTAAGAGACAAAGAAGGCCATTATGTAAAAATAAAGAGATCAATCCAACAAGAGGATATAACCCTTGTAAACATTTATGCATATAACATAGAAGCACCTAAATATATAAAGTGAATATTAATGAGCATAAAGAGAGAGAGAGAGAGAGAGAGAGAGAGAGAGAGAGAGAGAGATTCAAATTGGAAAGAGAGCAGTAAAATTAACTCTATTTTCAGATATAGATGATAGATAGATAGATAGATAGATAGATAGATAGACAGACAGACAGACAGACAGACACAGACAGACAGACAGATTCCTAAGGAATACACTAAAACAATATTAGAACTAGTAAATAAATTCAGCAAGGTTTTAGAATACAAGATAAATAAACAATAATGTATTGCATTTCTCTACTCTTACAATAAAACATCCAAAAATAAAGAAAAATTCATGCACAATGATACTAAAAATAACATACTTAGGAATAAATTTATTGACCTGCAAAACCTATACTCTGAAAACTACCAAACATCACTGAAAGAAATTGAAGACTATCTAAATAAATGGAAAAGCAACATGTGTGTATGGATCAGGAGACTTAACATTGTTCAGATGGCAATTTTCCCTAAACTAGTCTACATTTTCAACACAATCCTCATCTAAATTTTATATGGAATTGCAGGGACTTGGAATACCCACAACAATCTTGAAAATGAAGAATGAAGTAGGATCACTCATACATCCTGATTTCACAACTTACTACAAAGCAATGGTAATTAAAACAGTGTGGAAATAGCAAATGAGTAGACATATTGATCAATGAAATACAGTTGAAAGCCTAGAAATAAGCTGATACATCCATGGTCAACTGATTTTTGACAAGGGTTCCAAGACTATCCAATGGGGAAAGAATGTTTTCGAGAAGTGATGGGACAAATGAACAGCCACATGCAAAAGGATGACACTGGAACTCAAAAAGGCCTACATGTAAGAATGAAACCTATAAAACTCTTAGGAGAAGATATGGGTAATTCTTTCTGACTGGATTTGGCAAAGGATTCTTATATATATATCAAAGCATAACCACAACAGAGAGAGAGAGAGAGTGGGAGGAAGACTAGGAGAGAAGGAGGGAGAGAGAGAAAGAAAGAGAGAGAGGAGTTGAACTCTATTAAAACTTTAAAAACTCTGTTTCTAAAGACACCATTAAGAAAATGAACAAACAACTCAAGGAATGAAAGAAAATATTTTCAAGCCATATATGTGATGAGGGACTTGTATCTAGAATACATAAGTGTTTAAGATCAGTTTCAGCCCATTGATAACGATATCTGCTATAAATTCCAGGGAACACCCACCTGAGCCCATACTACTGTGGCCAGCACCCCTGCCCCCGACATTTCCCTGACCAGAGCCAGTGTTGTGGCTGGACCAGCCCTTGTAGTTCTCATAATTTCAAAGTGCACCTTCACAACAACCACTGAGGAACTTTGAAATAAACAAGGTTTAATGTTCACAGGTCCTGGAGGGTATCTGGAGCCACTCATCAAGAGATGGGGGAGGGAGCAGGAGAGAGAGAACTTGAGGTTCTGCCCTTATTTGGGTCAACAGTGGGTTGCCTAGGGTTTTGTAGTTTCACTCTTTTAGGTGAATTTTAAATCTAAGAATGGGGCTTATGCATGGGAAGTGAAAAGCAAGAGGTCAAGCAACCAGTTATCTAGGTCAATCAGATTTCTAAAAAAGGGGAAACTTCATGGGCGAGGTGACCTGGCTCATTATCTACTTGCGTAGCTGGCAATGTGTTTATTCGAGATGGATGAGAGAGGTGTCTTTGAAGCGGATATGTTGGTAATCAGAAGCTTAATGTCAGGTACTCACAATCAAAAAAGCTAATTGCCAGGTACACTACAATAAAGAACTAACAACTCAACAATAAAAAGATAAATAATCCAATTTAAAATGGGCAAAGGATCTCAGCAGTCATTTCTCCAAAGATATATAAATGGCCAATTAACACATGAACAGATGTTCAACATAATTAGTTACCTGGGAAATCAAACCTAAGATATCACTTCACACCCACTAGGATGGATAGAATAATCAAAAACTCAGATAATAGGTGTTGGCAAGGATGTGGAGAAATTATAACTCTCATACACTGTTGGCAAAAATATAAAATAGTACAGACACTTTGGAAAACAGTCTGGCAGCTCCTCAAATAATTAAAAATAGAATTCCATGGGACTCAGTAATTCCATTCCTAGGTATTCTCCAAGAGAAATAAAACATAACCAGACAGAAATTTGTTTACAGCATCATTATTCATAATAGCCAATAGGCAGAAACAACCCAAATCTCCATCAATGGATGAATGAATAAAGAAAATGTGGTATATCCATACAATGGAATATTACTCAGCCATAAAAAGAATGAAGTCTTAATACATTCTGTAACATAAATAAGCCCTAAAAATGTATGCTAAATGAAAGAAGTCAGTCATAGAAGTTCTCATAGTATATTTCATTCATATGAAACTTCAGCATAGGAAAATCTAAAGACAAAAAAATCTATTAGTGGTTGCTTAAGGATGTGTGTTTTGGTTACTTGGGTTAATTGGGAGACAGGTAAAGGGTACAAGATTTCTTTAGAGATGATAAAAATGTTCAGAAATTGACTGTGCCAATAATGGTTGTACGTATCTGTGACTATATCCAAAACCATTCAATTGTACACTTTAAATGGGTGAATTTTATTGTATATAAGTTATCTTTCTATAATTCTACAGACATTTCTATAATTAAAAGGAAATTAATTAATAAATGAATAAATTTAGGTAATTATAAATGAATGTAAGTTCAACCTCTCATCAAATAGCACAAAATCTCAATTAATATAATATGCACAAATGAAATATTTATTATTGCAAAGCTATGACTCAACAAATGCAAATCAATTTAACAACAACTACCTAAGTTCCTACAGATGAGAGTCCTAAAAATGAATCTGGACCTGGTTCAAGTAATTAGGAGAGTTAGTTTCAAGAATTAACCAGTGTTAAAATAATAAGCCCATGGATAGAAAATATATTAGAAATGGATGGTTTGTGGTGATCAAAGGACCACTGAGCAAATGTGAAGATGATCACAAATGAGGTAAGAAACCATGACTGAGGAGGCTGGGACTATTTAAATTAGACCCACCAGGAAGGTTGGCTAAAGTGGTGCTTCTTTCCACTGGCTGCATATGGGGATGGACAGGGTAGCTTGCAAGTCAGAATCTCCGGGAGTGGGGCTCGAGGCCTGGTGCTTTTAAAATCATCTGTGTGGTCTATAGAATTTCCAGAATGGAAAACTACTGGACTAGGCCAAGAGAACCTGGATTTGACCAAGAGTAAAGGGACCAAGGGAAGAATGCTCACCTGGAGTACAGATCTAATTCAGGTCTTTGGTGAGCTCTGGAGGATGTAGGGCAGCAAACATCTGAGTGTAGCCTAAGATGGTAGATCTAAAGGGCCCTTGGTGATTTTTAAGTCTTACTCCTGCTCCCTATTGTCTACCCTCTATGTATGGAACACATATATACAGAGGAGGGAAAGGACTTGCCGGAAGTCACAGTGAGTCATTGGCTGACCCCAGGTCTTCTGACTCCAAATTAGAGCCCTTTACCATGCCCCACTGGCTTCTTGTTTTATAATCTGAAACTAGGTTTAAAAGGCAGGCAGTTCTTAAATGCTCTGTTAATGCATTCAGTCCTTTCTCCAAATCTCTTTCCAAACCTGCCTAAGGGCTTCAAATCTTTATCTTAAATACTGCTCTTTCGAAGCTACATTACATAATCAGTTCAGCAATAAACCTTTCAAGTTATACGACTTTTAGTCAAAGCAAATCTTTTGGCCTTGTTTTCCTGCCAAGATTCATGACTCCTGCCTGTCTCACCCTATGAGCATAATAATAAATATCCTTTACTGAATGCCAACAGGAGCCTGGGCACTCTAAGGCACTTGGGACTTGGGATTTGAGAGCTGGTGAAGGAGTTATAGCTTGAGTCCAGCACTATTTTTTTCTTATCCTAAGTCTCAGCCTTCTGAAGACCCAAAACAGAGTCTACTCATACCTGATCCCTGAAAAGTCTACTGTTGCCATGTCTGATGTAGGAAGTCTGCTCCAACCATTTTTATCAGCCAGCTGAAATTCTCTCCTTGATTGCCCAACACTGTTCTTTTCTTTCTCAGTGAGTAGCTATTTATACTGTTATGTGTTATGTGTCGGGCCCTGTTGTAAGTTTAACTCCTTCGTGAGCTAGCAAATGTCTTCCTGCTTGTATGACAACTTCTTCATTATCTGCGTCTCCCTCTGCCCTTTTCCCAGACTAGACAACTGTTTCTCAGTTCACAATTGCCTCCACTAGGTAGAGTCACAATTTCCTCTCCCATCTCACAGATGACACTGACATACAAAGACTAGGGTATCAACTAGTCTCGATTCTATTTCTTCACTCCTGGAAGCAGAATGCATAGTTCAGATTGCAGGCAAAGCTTTCTAGCTAACCCAGGGTTTTCCCATGTCCAGAAGTGATGCTTCAGGACAGAAGAGTCTAGGGAACTATGGAATGTACTTTGCAACAACATTAGTTCTGGTGTTTCATGCCATATCCACCAACATTTTTTTAGCTCTCCTCTGGTTGCTTTCTTTGGGTTCTTGCTCAATGAAGCATCAAAGGAATTGGCTTTGACACTCGAGAATGTCCTGAGCCCACTGCACATAAGCACTCTTCAGAGATGTGATAAATGATAGATTGTCCCAGAGTCTGCCATATGGAATAGCCAGAAGATAGAGAAGAAAGC
The DNA here is from genome assembly GCA_004027375.1 of Macroglossus sobrinus. NCBI lineage: Eukaryota > Metazoa > Chordata > Mammalia > Chiroptera > Pteropodidae > Macroglossus > Macroglossus sobrinus. The sequence goes on from PVKZ01000629.1 coordinate 510,763, forward strand.
AATGGCCATGGTTGTTAATTCTACTAGGAGAAGATTAGAACAGTTCAGATGCTAAAACAGGATGCAAGGGATTCTTATAACCTTCCTTCTATTTTGAAGATTTCCCATTTTGAGGCCTAGCCAATAAAACACCACCTCCAATTCATTGCTTTCAAATCTCCAATGGCAATTCTGTCATGTGGGGTCCCCATCTACTCTATCTGACCACAAGAAAAAATAATATACATAGGATTGGGTATACAGATACATGGATATGACTCCTGACACTGAGTCAACTCTTGCAAATTATTAAACTTTTCTCAGCCACAGTCTCCTCATATAAAAAAGGAGACACAATACATAACTTTCAAAGTTTTAAGAGTTCAATGATACGTTTGATGTAAGAGTAAAATATCTACCACAGAGCAGGGACAAGATAAATGATAATTTCCTCATTTTTGCCTTCCACTCCCTCCCAGGTCATAAGTTGGCTGGATCCTGGCCCCAAAGACTCTGGGTCAGATCCAAGATCTGGAAAAAGAATCATGATGACAGCTAACTCATACATGGAGTTGGCTTACTGTAGCCCTAGACAGTGAGCTACGTGTTTTATATGTATTATCTTATTTAGGCCTCATGACTACCCTATGATATAGGTTATTATCTTCATTTTACATAGAGAACAACTGAGGTACACGAAGTTTCAAGTAACTACCCAAGGTATGTAACTAGTATGTGATAGAGCTAGGATGTGCAAAAGCTGTCTAACTTTACAGTCTTCGCTCCTAACTGCTACATTGGATGTCTGGTGACACTAGACTTGGCCTGAGTGGAGCAAACACCAACTTGAAATTGCCATTCTTTCATTTTAGGGCCTGTCCAGAGAAGCAGAGTCTAGAGGCTTCCTATCTGAGGGCTGTAACTACCACTTCTGCAACTTTTCCCCTTAACTTTTGTGTTCAACGACTTGGCCTGTAAAGAGAGCCACATTTTGTAATTTTCTGGCAGTAGAGCATGATCTGTAAGAGTTCCTCAAATGTACTTTGCCCCAAACACACTTGGTGCCACTACATTGCTACTGCAGTGGCCAAGATTCTTCTATGGCCTGGAAGACAGTCAGCAACCCGTCTCTAGCCACCACTCTGCAGTTGGCTAAAAGAGTTGAAGCTTGTGTTCCAAGTTGAAAATGTATTTGATTGGGTAGAAACCTCTTTAATGGACTAGGGACCTTATATGCGGAGTGGATAGGGGAGTGTAGAGAGCTGCCAGGCTAGAGATGGTGGTTTTGTACAATCCAGGACTAGGTGTGCCGAACAACTACTGGGGGGGTGGCAAAGGGGGGATCCTATCTTCAGGCACCATATGCACCCAAGTAGTAGCTCCCCTTTCGCAGCTATATCCTCTTGGGATAATGTGTTGGTTCCTGCCCCTTTCTATCCCAAGGCTGCTGGCAGGGAAGGCTGTGAGGCAGATGCCAAATGCTAATTGGGTTGAGGTCATGTAGAGACAATGTTCATTAGCCCTAGATTGACTGGATGTGCTACTAATTGATTTACTGTGTGATCTTGAACAAATGCCCTTTCCTCTCTGAGCCTCTATTTTCCCATCTGCATGATAAATCAGTGGTTTTCTAATTATTTTAAGCAGCACTTACTTTTTTTCAAATGAAACCTCAAATCAAAGCCTGATATATAAAAGAGGAAGATGGAAGAGCTGGCCTGTGGCCCAAGCACAGCAGGAGTGGTGGGAGCAGGGGCGGTTAGAAGATGGGGATTCTGCACTGGAGCTTCGCCTGCTTACACTCTCCTTCACACCCCCATGGTGGCCTCTGCAGCACCTTGAGGAACACAGTTTGAAAGCTTCAATCCAAATAGTCTTGTGTTCTCTATCTAAGTAGGATACTCTTATGATCAGTGGTGTTAGAGAAGATGGAGTACCTGGTAATTGGGAAGAGGAAAGAGATCCAGGTAATGCTAAGACCACCCTTCTGGATATTTTGCAGAAAACAAAGTCCAAGAACATTGGTGGACTTTTAGATGGTTAGTAGGGTCAAGAAAGTGGTCCCTTCTCCAAAATCCCCACTCCTCAGGATAAGAATGAGAGAGGGAAGCTGGGAAACAGATTGCAACTGGGAATTGGGTAGCTAGTGGCAAGAACCAAGAGCTCCTGAGTATTCATCTGATTCTAACTTTGATTTGCTGTGCAATCTCTGTCAAGTCAACCTTCCCTCTCTGAGCCTGTTCCTTTCTGACCCTAGAAGGGTAACACCAGTCAACATGGGAAGGCTGAGACAACTCTGACGAAAATGTGGCTGTTGGAGCAGAAAGCTGTTCTTTTGTCTTTACTCTATATCCCATATTTGAATCTCTCTGTGTCCTGCCTAGTTCAAGCAGCCCTGTGCAGTTTCATCAATGATTTGCTTTCCTGGGCTTTTTCCAGGGCTGGTAGAAAAATATATATGTCTCCTTCAAACTTGGTTCCAGACCAGAAGCCCTTTCCATGAAAGACATGAAGTAGGGAGCAAATTGAAATGATGGAAAGCTCATGATTCTTCCAAGGAATGGATCGCTGCCCCTTGAAATGGGCTTTTGTCTTAAGCCCTCAGACAAACATTTCGAGTGCTGCTTATGGCCCACTGTGAAAAGGTCCCCAGGGTAACAAGCACAGGGCATTTTAGGGCACCTTGGGAACACAGGAAAAGGATAAAGGTTTCTCTTTTCTCTAACTTGGATCTGGAGCTCAAAGAGACTAGAACAGGCTTGCTTCTGACAGATTCCCTTGCACTTTGGTCCCATAAGGAAACAGTGAGCACATACGAATTAAGAGTATACAGGGAGGGTTTAATAAAAAGACTACTTACGAAAGTGTGAGTGGGGTGTAGAGAAACTACAAGGCCAAGTGCAGTACTCACAGTAAGACTTTGTCACCACTCTTAAACCTGAAGGGGTGAGAGTGCAGAGTTACTGAAATTTGGAATGCAAAAGTCTTGTGGAGGGAGCTGCCAGGAGAGGAGCTATGACCTTAAGTTGAGAGGTACAGTCAGCTCAAGGTAACAAGGCAGGGAGGGAGCTGAGAGAATAAACACCCTGACTCCACTCTCCTCCCTCCCTCTAGTATTCTGCCTGGGTTCCCCTGGCCAAATCCAGCTGGAGACCAGAGGATGCTGGGGCTTGGTCATATCTAAGTCGGCCTCCTGGGCCAGAGCACAGGTTGGGGGAGAGTGATGAGTGGACCCAGAGAGGCAGTACAGTTTGGCTAATGACTTCTGCTCTGCGGACCACTTTTCCCCAGCCACAAAATCTATTGTAGTTTTCTTTCTTTCTATTCTGACAATCTCTGACTCTCAAGATTTCCAGCTCTAGCATCTAATCTAGAATCTTCCAGTCTCCTTAGCTTCTAGAATCAGAAACTTCCTGACATCTTTAACTACACACTCCACTGCTCCAAAATCTTTTTAGAAATATTTGTCCTCAGAACTGAACTGATAGTAAAGTACTCTTTCCCTATCACTTTCTCTGGAACATAAGCAATGTGGTTGAATTGCCTCAGTTCCAGGGCAGGTGTGGGGTTTCTTGATCCTCTGTGCACCATGCAAACAGGCTGCTGTTCCTCTATAAATAGTAAAAAAGATGAATGTCATAATGCATAGGCTGGCATAGCTCACTTGCCAGACCAGCAAAGCATGGCAGAAGATGATTGGAGAATGAGGGAAGGGTACCAAGTGAGATGAAAATGTTGATCTGGCTAAATGGAATGACCCATCTACTCCATTGCTAGGTGACATAGAAAAGAGGCCAAAGACATTATTGAAAGCCTAGCCTAATATCCTAGATGCTTATCTATGCAGTGGTCCCCAACCTTTCTGGCACCAAGGACCAGTACTCCCATGAGAATCTAATGCCTGAGAATCTGAGGTGGAGATGAGGTAGTGATACTGGCACTGGGGAACGGCTACAAATATACATGAAGATTAGCTTGTTTGCCAGCCACTGCTCACCTCCTGCTGTGTGACCCCAGAGTGTTAGGGACCCCCCTGCTCTAGAGGTGTAGGTTCAGTTTTCATCCCTCAGAAAGAGTGTTTTCACCTAGAATGTCTCCACCTTACCCAGAGCAGGCCGGTGCCATAGGGGCAGTAGCACTAAATTTGACACCAAAATATCTGGGTTCAAGTCTCTGCTTATTACTTGTTGTGTGAACTAGGCCCACTTTTTTCTCTCTGTCCTTTAGTTCATCTGTCTAATAGGGATAAAAGTCCCTTTCCTGCCTGCTTTCCTAGGGTGGCTTCTGAGGACTCAGCAAGATCATGATTGGAAAACCAGCAGTTTACGTACTGTAAAATTCTGGTTCCACGGTTCGTCCATACTGAGTGTGTATGAGTGAGTGAGTGATATGATGGGTATGAGTGAGAGACTTTCAGCATGTCAATGTGTACAACTGAGAGTGCATGATTGCGTGCAAGAAAGTGAAGGAAGGTATAATAGGATATCTTCATGTGATGGGATATTTATGAGAGACTCGGTGAAAAATAAGTGTGTGTGGGTGTTTGTGTGAGAGCTAACATGTTTGTTTGGAAACACATGAGAGAGAAGGTGAGAGAGGAAAATGAATATTTCTGAGACTTTGTGAGAGAGTGAATGCAGATAGATAATAAGTGGCATACATATGAATGTGAATATATAGTTTGGACCATATGAATTTCCACTTTTTTAGATTCATAATACTTCAACACTGACAATTTCATATGGATCAATCTACTATGTAAGTGTGTAAGATTTCATGTATATTTGGAGACGTATGAGTGAGTTGTGTTTGAACAAGCCAAGGCTTATATCTGTGAGTGAATAAATGTGTATATTCAATCACATGTGCTATTTTTGTGTAAGTGAATTGTGTGTGCAATCTAATGTGTTTCTGGTAGAGCATATGTGAGTGTGACTCTATATAGGCAGACATGTGTATGTGTTTGGAAGGAAAGATGAGTTTGAATACAAACGACCATGCATTTGAGTTTGAGAGAGAGAGAGAGTATGTGTGAGAGAGAGAGAGAGAAAGAGAGAGAGAGAGAGACAGACAGACAGACAGACAGACAGAGACATAGACAGAGACAGAGAGAGAGAGAGATTGAACACAGAGAGAACCTAGCCTTTGGACTCTGTACCGGAGAATAGATGCCCTCCCTTCAACACATAACTTTCCAAAAACAAAGCAAAACAAAAAAAACACACAAAAATACAAGCTTTCGAAGCTGAAAATTTCCACAGAGTCTTTCCATCCCAAAAGGGGGTCTTTTATTTTTTATTTTTTTCCCTCTGCATCCAGCCTCATGCCTAGCCATTTGGGGCTGGGAAGAGGAATAAGTGCCCAGCCCTACTCAGAGAATAATTGGGAACATTTTGCTACACACAAAAAAACTGGAAAATGACTGGTGTGTGGGGTTGAAACTTGGTGCGGGTTGTAGCCTGCAAGACAAAGGGTCCCTCAGCTACTTTATTTGTTCTCTTTAAAAGTAGCCCTAAGTGACTGAAATATCGCTCGCCACCACAAGCAGTATGAAATTTCACCACCAGTTGGAGTTACGTAACTGTCTCCATGGCAACTGAAGCCCATAAACATGCAGTATCACTGTTGGCTGGTTACATAGCAGTGGTTTTAGTGCCCTTACCGCCCCTCCCCTTCTGCACTTTCTAGGTTGTTTTCTCTTTTTATCCCCCTCTTCCTATTTTTCTTTCCTGTCAAAAGCAAGAAAATTAAATGTTGAGTAAAATGAGTGGAAACTGAAGCTCCTTCAGCAGCGGGGGCACATGAGGCAAGTCTTCTCTGAGGAACAGTGTAGGTGCTTGGCTTGCCTGCAGGCCAGCTCACACCAGGGAAATTACCACCTCCCACCCCTACACAGCAAGCCACAGACACACAAACACCGTGCAGTGGTGACTGTTGAAAGGAAGTCAGGCAGAAGGTCTAAAACAACCCTGAAAACAGCCTCCCGGGACTCCTTCCTCTGAGTGTTCATAGAAGCCCTAGGCAGTGACAGTATGGCAGAGATGACCATAGTGGATGTTTCTGAGTTGAGAGAATGAGGTTTGGGAAAATGCGGACACACTCCCTCTCAGGCAGTACCACTGTTTTCCCCAGAGCTTGGGGCTGAGCTGTGTTCCCACTGTGGTGGTCGAGAAGAAGGAAGTGAGATCAAGAGGATTTATGTATTCCAAGCCTTGGCTCCATGTCTTAGGAGCTGTGTGATCACAGAAAACTAACAATCTCTGAGTTGTTAGTGAAAAACATTCTACTCACTATCCTCCACTCAAACACTTACAATGATAGAGAGATCATTACCCATGAACGTGGCCCATTTCTTCCACAGGCTACTCTGAAGGGTGATCATCCTCTGCGCTGAACTGAAATTTGGCTCCATGTGAGTTCCATTGAAAGGTCTTTGCTGTTCCCGGGCTCCCACATCCTGACTGCTGTCTTCACCCTGTGAGAAGCCCTTCAGAATCTTTCCAGATGCTGTATCCCTATGAGTCTTCTCTTTTTCCAACCAAACAACTCCATTTCCTTTGACTCTTCATCATGAGTGTCAGAGTCTCCTCAGACTGTTCACTCTTCCTTATTTGCTGTAGCCCTCTCCAAACCCATCCCTTGGCTAACCATTCCTTTGGCTCAGATTTATTTCTGTCCCAAGTTCTGTGTATATGCGTACGCATGTGTGCCCAGCTGTCAAAGGATCCTGGTGTGTGTATGTATGTGTTGGAAGGGGTAATTTGAAGCCTTGGGAAGCCTAAAGTTGTGCTGGTGTCACAAAAACTGGCTTATGAACAAGCTGGGAAGACTGAGCAAAAAGTAGAAAATGATCATGAAAATATCAAGGGACATCAGCCCCAGTAGGAATGCATTTGAGCCAGTCAATGACTGATAGGCAAGAAAACTGTCATTTCTTGAGTATGTACTCTGCGAACCAGAAATGGTGTTCAATGATTTCATATACATTTATCTCACTTAATATTCTCCACCCACTGACCACCCCTTCCAGGTCCCCCATTTAAGGTATTTATTATAATCCCATTTCACAGAGAGGAAAATGGAGAGTAGAAGCAATTCGCTCAAGTTTACATGACTATGAGTGACAAAGCTGGGATTTGATCTCAATAATGTCTGCCTCTGATGGAGACAGCCTTCTGCTTCTTGAATCAGTAAGCTTAACTGTGTCTAAGCAGTGTCCCCAGGCTCCACCCCACACCTCTGAGACGTGTCTTGCTGAGGTGTGCTATCGGGCATAGGAGTTGATGCTGGGCTAGCAGGAAGGTAAGGCCCATTGCTGCTACTGTGGGCACGTGGCATCGACAATGCCACAGCCTTACCCTTGATTCACTCTGTGACATTAGGCAAATCTCTTCTCACTATCTGGATTTCAGTCTCCGATCTTTAAAAATAATTGTGATGAAGGCTAAATGAGATCATTCAGCACAATGTCTGACACCTAGTAGGAACTTAATGGAAGTGGTTTAGGAGAGAGTTGGGCTGCCTGATCTTCCCATTGGAATAATCTATGAATCTGTGATTCTTCTTGCCAGGAAATGAGGGTCACCTGCACCAACTAGCATGGCATATCATGTTAGGGGACTGTCACCTTACAATCTCGAGGGAGAAAAATCAGTTCCTTTGACAAACTTTAGCTAAATGCCTCTTCAAAACTGTATATTTTACTAACATTGGGCTATATGTTGGCACTTCAATGACGCATAGTGTATGTCTTGCTCTGTAGGGGTTTCCTGAGAAAATCAGGATGGGAAGAAGTTTCAAGACTAAATTGTGAGAGCAGAGTGGCAACAGCAGCCCTAACCAATCCAACAGAACATAATTGACCAAGCACCCTGGGAAAGAGAATTAAGCAGCTTGTGGGGGCACCAGCAGTGGGTGGAGAAAGTGAGGGATGGTTTGTTTAAAGAACAGCTGTGGCAACTGCACTGACAGCTTATTGTAATGGCTTCTAAGGCCCATTATGACACTCCTCCACCTCTCTGGCCTCATCTCTTACTGTTCTTCACTTGGCTCACTCCAGCTACTCTGGCTTCTTTGCCATTCCTTGAAGATGTCAGATATACTACAGCTTTTGCTCTTGTTACCCTCTCTTCCCTCACATATTCACATGGCTCACCCTCACCTCCTAGTCTGTGCTTGAGTCTCGCCTTCTCAGGGAGACCATCCTTGGCCATCATGTCTCAATTTACATCTGCCCTCCTGATAGCTCTTATCCATCTGCCCTGATTTATTTTTCTACTACTTAGTAGTGACCACTAGCTAATGTATTATGTATTTTACTTATTTTCCTTGTTTCTGTCTTCCTCCCTAGGATATAAGTGCCAGGGATTATGGTCTGACATCTCTACTGCTGTACCCCAAGACATTATCCCATCCATAGCAGGTGGTCAGTAAATAGTTTTTAAATTGATGATTAATAGTAAGATTTACTAAATGTAGAATGAGTGATTTACTCCATTTTGAGGAGTCAAGGGTCTCTTTGAAATTATGATTAACAATATGGATGCGCTCTACAAAATGATGTATGTACTCCACCTTGATTGCTCAGTTACCAGCTGTTTGGAACCCACAATATCTTTCCATTCCCACAACCACCCTGGGAGGCAGGCATTTTATCTCAATTTTGCTTCCAAGGACAGTGAAGTTCTGAAAGGTGAGCTAAGTTACCGAAGACCATGGAGGAAGTGGTAGAGCAGGGGCTATAACCCAAGTCTCCAATGTTTTAATTATTGCCATTTGCTGCCGCTAGGCACATGGTGTGCTTACCTCATGCACAACTAGGGCTTAGACTAGGGCTGAGAAAAGCCTGTGGGCTAGACAGCTTCTGAGATGGCATGCAGTGATCCCTGCCTCCTGGTAATCATACCGATCTGTAAGAAGCCTCTACCCTTCACTATAGACTCAACCTAGTGGCTTGCTTTTAATTAACGGAAGGTGGCAAAAGTGATGGAGTGTCACTTCTGAGGTGAGGTTAGGAAAGACTAATTTTCATCTTGCTCTTTCTCTCTCATTCTGTTCCTTGTTCTCTCAGATGAAGCTATTGTTTTGTGAGCTGTTCTGTGGAGAGGCCTCAGTTAAAGAACTGAGCCCCTCTGTGCTACGGTCAGAAGGAACCAAAACCTGTGAACAGCCACAGGGGGAAGCTTAGAAGCTGACCCTGCCCCAATTGACTGTTCAAATGGCTGGAAGTCCAGCCAACCCTTTGACTGCAGCTGGTACAAGACCCTGAGCCAGAGGCGTTTGGATGAGACATGCCTGTTTTCCTGACCCATAGTTAAATAATAACGTTGTACTATTTTAAAATGCTGTTTTGAGATAACTTATTATATGGCAACAGATAATTAACAAAACCAGAAACACAAAATGGCCTACACCACACCGGCATCACTGCCTCCTCAGCTGCCACACTTCTCTCCGTGGTCCTCATGCCAAAAGCCTCACCTTCACCCCACATGCTGCGAGCAGTGCCCTATATGTGACTTCAAAGGGCAGGAACTTGATGAATAAGACCAAGATTGTGACAATTGTGGTATGTGGGAGAGCAGTATTTTTAGCTAAAAGGAAATTCATGCCTTTCACAGCCTGATTTCTCTCAGGCCCTGGACCTCCATGCCCACACTCATATGCAAGGCGGCTTCAAATTATTGTTGACAAAACTTCTCACCTGGAAACTGCAAGACCTGGGTTATGCCAATCGTGTGGGCCACCATATTTTCTGACTGCCATCTTTGAGCCTGGCTCATGCTTGGTATTGAGGAGACTGGCAAACAAATGAACCCCAGTCCCTGTCCTCACAAGACTTCTGGTATAACACTTGTGCCCCTGGACTGGCCACTCATAGCAGATCCATGTGCAGTTCTCTTCCTGTCCTCAGTGTCCTCGTTGGTGAAATGGATGGCAGCTGGCACACATAAGAGTTTCATTTCAGCTCCACAGCACCACACTTTTGTAAAAAGATAAGGCCTATGGCTCACCTGATCAAAGGGGCTTCCTCCTGGTTTGCTGGTTACCCAGGGCCATCAAGGTTAAATGATGTGGCAAGGTCATGTGGGCCAATGGTGTCAGGGATCCTGAGCTGCCTCTCAAAATTACGTTAACATTTATAGAACAAAGGAAAAAATCTGTTTGATAATGCTTGCTTAATGACACTCTGTTCCCAAATAGACAGTAAACAAACAGGATGAAAGAAAAGAAATTGTTAATGCTTTTAATAACCCAATAATATTTAAATAACAGGCAGTAATTATCTTATTAAATCTAAATGAACAACAGCAAATGAATTTTCCTGGCATTCTACTCTTGCTGAGGCATCTAAAGCCTATAAAAGATTATCTGCTCCAGTTGAACTTTCTTTACGCTTAAAGAACATTATTCCCTGAAGGTGTTAAGTCAGGCTAGGTTGGTAGCACGGTTGAGGGAAGAATACCAAAGTTGTTGCTTCATAAAATGATTCTGGAATGGAAAAAAGGGGAATTCTGGGCTTCTAGAGAATCGGAGATGGGCAAAACAAAGGGAAATATTGTTGAACAGACAGGTAGGTGCATAGAGGAGAATGACTTACCCAAGATTACTAAACTCTTTTCTACGGCAAAGTAGAGATTAAATCTGAAACTAATTTCACCTGAGTAGATGATACCTAGCTTTTAGGAGCATGCATTGTCAAGGCGAATGACCTGGATTAAAACTTATTCCCTGACATTTTCTAGCTGTGTGACCCTGCATAAGTTACTTTACCTCTCTATACCTCTATGACCTCATCTGTAAATAGGTATGATAATATAACCAACCTCATAAGGTCCTCAGGAGGAATAACTGAGTTAATATTCTCAAAGCATTTGGAGCACTGCTTGTCATAAAGTAAATACTACATAAGTATCTGTTACATAAAACAAACAAGGTTTTGACTTATTTATAAGCAAATCCAACAGCCCAAGCAAGCCAGTAACAAGAGGAAAATTGTCTCAGAGATCCCCACCTCTCCTTTCTGAGGCTTTCCCCTTGTCCGGCTGCTTTGAGTCTTCTGTCCCCATCGGGCACCATAGTCCTCTTCTGATTCCCAGTACCCTGATACCCTCTTCCCCCACTTCCCTGATGACAATAAATGAACAATACAAAGAAGTGTTGCCATCCTTGCCTCATCAGATCAGCATACAACTCAGGGATAATGCAATGACTTTTATTTCCATGTTAGAAATGAAAACAGAAGCCCAGGAACTTGGTATGACTCATATAACGCTCTAGGTTTAAAATGGTGCTATGCTTCTAATCCAAATGTCACTGCTTACTTGCTATGTAATATCAGGTAATGCCTCCCACCTCTGTGCCTCAATTTCCTCATATACTCAAAGAGGTAGATGGATGGAATTATCTTAGAACTGATCTGATCCAAAGGTCGTGCACACACACACACACACACACACACACACACACACACACACAGAAGAAGGAAATAGCAAGTGTTGGTGAGGATGTAGATAAATTGGAATATTTGTGCAGTGTGGTGGGAATATAAAATGGTACAGTTGTTATGGAAAAAATATGGAGGTTCCTTAAAAAGTTAGAAATAGAACTACAATGTGTGATCCAGCAATCCAACTTCTGAGGGTTTAACCAAAACAATTGGAAATAGGTTCTCCATGAGACTTTTGCATGGATTTTACAGCAGCATCATTCACAATATCCAAGAGGTAAAAAAAATCTAAATGCTCATCAACAGATGAATGGATAAAGAAAATTTGATACACACACATACACACACACACACATAAAGTCAAATATTCATCCTTTTTAAAAGGAGGAAATCCTGTCACATGCTAACCTTGATGACAAAATAAGCCATCAAATGAAAAACACTGTATGATTCCACTTATATAAAGTATCTAAAGTAGTCACAACCATAGAAACAGAAAGTAGAATGGGGCTTGCCTGGGGTAGGGATGGAAGTGTGTGAAAATAGGTGTGTGAAAAGACTGTTCAATAAGCATAGAATTTCAGTCAAGCAACATGAAAAAGTTATGAATAAATATACCACTGTTGCTTAATATATTGATAATTAATTGACAATTATTAAATGTCAAAAGATATCAATAAATTAAGTCATTTAGCCAAGAACTGGCAATTATTTAATTGTTGCTATTAATTAAACCACCAGTAAAATTTCCCAGTAACAATGTTTTAAAGTTGTATGATGGTATCTTGGTGGCCCACTATTCTGTCATTGTTAATATTTGTCAATGCAACTGGTAAAAGATCTATTACTATTATTTCTTCATACACTAACAGTCAACTAGAACTGTTTACTCATACCTAACACCAATTTCCTTAATGACACCCAATAATATACCAAATATATTAATATCCTGTGCCCAGAAAGTTCACACAGCTGTTTGTAGTGGAGCAGGAACTGAAAGAAGCTGACATGAGAGTACAATGTATGAAAGTAACTTAGGCTCTGAGTTCAGAATGCCTAGCTTTGAATCCTAGCCCTGTGACTACTTAGCTGTCTAACCTTGGCAAGTTAATTAACACCTCTCTGCCTCAGTCTCATATAAAAATAGGATAAACATAGCACCTATCTCTTCACCTTTTTTAGCCCTCGAACCACAGTTCCATCTAGGAACCATATGTTTGTTCTCTGTATCTGTGACTCTTTTTCTATTTTGTTTTTGTCTTTTCCAAATTCCACATATAAGTGAAATCATGTGGCATTTTTTTCTGTTGAACTTATTTCACTAGCATAATACCCTCCATGTTGTTGCAGATGGAAAGATTTCATTCTTTTTTATGGCCGAGTAATATTCCATTGTATATCTGTACTACAACTTAAATTGGTAAATATAAAACCATCACAGGGATGTAAAGTACAGCATAGGGAATATAGTCAATAATATGATAATAACTAAATATGGTGCCAGGTGAAGACTACATTTATCGAGGAGACCACTTCATAAATTATATAAATATCTAATCACTATGCTATACACCTAAAACTAATATAATATTCAATGTCAACTTTAATTGAAAAAAATTTTAAAAATTTAAAAAGCATGTATCTCATAGGAATGTTGTGAGAATTTAATGAGTTAATATAAAGTACTTACAACATGGATGATTAGTTAATTATTATTGTTAAAACTGAGAACCCCTGGAGTGATGTTTATAGCAGAGCTGCCTCCCAAGACACCTCTGTGTAACCCCAAATAAAGAGAGCATAGTTTATAAATCATAGGTCATCGCAAAGGCAGCCTAGATCTGAGTCGTTGGAAATGGCATGTGTGACAAGCTGAGAACCTTTCAGGGCAAAAAAATCCAGGCTGTCCTGATACATAAGTAAACTACAGGCCTTAAATGAGCTCCTAAAAGAGCTATTCTGGTGTCTTACATGAGTACTGATGTATGTGCTTGTATTTTTCCTCAGGGAAAACATCTGACTTTTTGGATGCCAGACACAGAGAAAAAAACAGTACAATGACTATTGCAAATAGTTTCAAACAGTGAAAAATGGACCCTGAGAGAGCCAGGTTCTCAGACAAGGGGATCTTTTACCCCTGACAGTGGAGGGCCTTAAACAGAATAGTGGGGGACATCACTGAGGGCAGCCTGGGGCCCTGGCCTTCACTAGGCAGATGGGGCTCCACACCAAGCATTTGGGGTTTAACTCTCTGGTTCCCCGAGGTCTGTGGCTTTGCCAAGGCTCTCTGGCTTATAAACCACAGGTCATCACAAAGGTGGCCCAGATCTGAGTCATTGGAAATGGGATGTGTAACAAGCAGAGACCTTTCAAAAAAATCCAGACTGTGCTATTGCTCTCTGTCAATGCTTACTATAAGTCCTGTCCTCTACTATAAGGAAAACCTGGAACAGGGCACTCAATCCATGGTCCCATTGCCCCTCTTAAGTCCTCCAGGTCTCTGACTTATGACATTTACCACTAAAGTCATCAGTCATCAAGTTTGTGTCTTAACTTTAACATGTTACTACTGCCCATTGGTTTTTTAAGACAGTTATTTTAAAACTGTACATAATGAAGTTTTCTGCAGGGTGTCAGAGAAGTCCCCTGGAAGGGATGGTTCCCCACTTCACCCAGAAGAGCTCCCCTTTGATCTGTTTTCTACAGCAGTGGTCTCCAACATTTGTGGCACCAGGGACTGGTGTTCCTATAAGATTCTAATGCCATTAGATTCCACTGTGTGGCCCAGTTCCTAACAGGCCTTGAACCCAAACCAGTATGTGGACTGGGGGCTGGGGACTCCTGCCATAAGGAAGCAAGCCTGAGGATCATGGGCTGTTGATACAGAAAACAGTGAGAGAGAAAGGTCACTGGGGACAGAATGAGATGTCCCTGGAATGCCAGGCAGAAGAATTTGGACTCGATGCGTCTTCTGACCATACAAGGGGTCCTTAGAGAGGGGATGATGTTAGCAGGAAGCAGCGCTGGCAGGAGGACTGAAGCAGTCACCCAGGTGAGACCTACAGCCGGGCTGCCTTGGAGACAAAGATCCACTTGCTCCTGGCCCTCTGCCCAGTACCTGTAGCTGTAGTCATCTCTCCGATGCCCATCCATATTGGTGAGAAAGGCCTTCTTTCCATCTCATGGCACCTAGCATGACATTCTACATAGTAAATGTTCAATAAATGTTTGTGGATACAAAATAAAATTTATTTAAATGCAAACCCAAAAGCCTTTGGTGGACTATAAACATTGGAGAGAGCTGTAGGGATGGGTACATGATCCTCTATTCCTACCACCTCTCCAGAGTCCATCCACACCTCAGAGAGTCCATCTGATCCCTCTGCCCAGAAGGGCACTAGACAGGTTTCACTCTCCTTATTGTACTAACAACAAAGGTAAGATTCAGAATAGTAAAAGGACTTGCTTGAGATTAGCTAAGTAATGGCACAGGGCTTCAGGTTGCAAATCCATCACAATGCCTGAACCTGTGGTCTATTTAGAAACAGGTGCTAAGAGCCACCTCCAGTTCCCCATGCACTGCCTGGCCAAATACCTAAACCCTCTGATCCCTAACCTACAGGGCCAGTGAGTGAATAGGGGTCCCTCTGCCTGCTTGTCAAGTTATCTCCTAACCAGGAAGCTCCTAAATTCTGCTTTTTATCTTGTACCCTTCCTGTGTTTAGGCATTGCTCTTAGATACCCGAAGGCAACTGCAATTGGCGCATCATCGCCCATAAATGTGGGAGATCAGATACTAATTTTTATTTATCATTGCCATTCTGAAGATGGCCAGCTTTCAATGACTGCGGCAAATAAATGAAATCTAAATGATGAAACCCCTTGTCCTTTCCTATTAAATAAATACTTGCCTAAGGAGGTTATCACAGGGGAAACAGAATATGAAAACTGCCCTGCTCAGAGCTTGCTTGCCTGGACCTCATTTCAGGAATGGATTTACCCCAAATCCCACGGTACTTGTGTCTGTCTCTTTTCTAATCAGAGTAGGTAACATATGATCATCATAAATTTCTGAGAACAGAAGACAGGGCACGAACTTTCACCTACCTCTCTTTTCTTACATCCCTTCAGAATTCTATACCATGAGGAGCCATGCTCCCTGCTGAGTAACTGAATTCCCAACTCCCCAGACCTACCTCACCTGAACCCCAAGAGAGTTCTTTTATGGCCACTAACACAGTTACATGTTGCAATGAAAAGAGAAGCTCTTCAGAGGTACTGGAATCTGGATTCAACACCCTATTTGCTGGTAGTAGAATCTTGAAAAACTGACTTCTGTATGTCTCAATTAAAAATTACTCAATGTTTACCACTTTTTGCCATAAATTTACAGCACGTTCAAATTCTGTGTGAGTTTGAGCAACTTGTGTCACCTCTCTATGCCTCAATATCCTCATCCATAAATGAGTATCATGATGGGACAAGCCTTGTAGGATTGTCAAGAAGATTAAATGAGATGATTTGTTTTATGGGCTCGGCCTAGTGCTTTGAACATAGCAAGCAGTCAATAAGAGTTAACCATTATTGCCACTAATAAAATCAGGCAGACAACAAAAACATTGCTGTGGAAAGAGCACTGTGTTTTAAAAGGCTTGGAATTAAGTCCCAGCTCTGTTATTCATTAACTGGTTGAGACCTTGATATACCCTTAACCTCTCTCAACCTCAAATACCTCATCCTGAATGTGGGACCAATAATAATCTCTCTTACACCTGGTTGTTACAAGAATGACATAAAATCAGTAGTTATGAAAAATGCTTTGCCTCCAACACTTGTCAGTCAACATTCTTGGTGCAACAACCATGTACCAAGCTTTGGGCTCAGGACTGAGAAGAGACCACTGAATAACCTTATGGTCTCTGCATTCGAGATCTCGTGGTCCACCTGTGGCAAAGAGTCCTATAAACAAATACTGAAGTACAAAATGTGAACCAGCACTACAGAAATGTGTCCAAGATCCGGTGATTGTAAAAATAAGTGAATGCCTAAGTCAAGGGAGTGGGAAAACAAGGTGGCAGTAGTTGCAAAAGCCTTCCTGGAGGAGGTGATGCCAGAGATGGCTCTTGAAAGAAGAAGAAATTTTTTTAGCACAAAGGATGCTAAAACAAGTCACAAACACATACATGCACAATAATTGATTCATGAAACCTTCCCTCCCCCAAGAATCACTCTTAAGTGCATAAAACTCAAGAAGCCCCAAAAGGGTGAATAGAAGGCAGTCAGAGGAAGGGGGCTTCACTGTTGGGGATTACATTACTCTCTCTCTCCTTCTTGGCATGGTTCAATTTAACTTGCAGTACAATGTTCCAGCCTGACAGGGGACACACATCGAGTTTACTGATAGAGGAGTGCCCATGGTGACATTTGCTGAAAGTTTGGGGGCCCTTAAAGGGTGTATGTACACATGATGATAAAGAGCAGAAAGAAGAGGCACAGGAGCATGCAGGATATTTGGAAGATCATGTGTGGGTCATGGCTCCCTGAACTGCTCTTTGACAGTCCTGCTGTTGTCAGGAGGAGAAGCCGCGGAGCTCATAGGCACAGCTCCACATGGCACAGCATGGCGACCCCACGTGGTTGTACATGTGAACACAATAAAGGAGTAAAGAGCTGGTTTTGATGACAATGGTGGATGGGCCAACACCATTGTTCTTCTTGTGGATCACAACCTAAGAGACAACCCCTGACTTGGTGTTTACGTAGATGTGGAATTTGTCCTCGTAGTCAATGGATGTAACCTAGTTCAAGTCAAAGATGAGGAACTGGATGACACCAAGGACAAAAGAGATGAACACCAAAAGAGATAATATCTGATCATTCATGTTATACTTGTTTTACCACAGCATCTCTGGCTCCCAAGCCAGAGAACAGAGCAAAACTTCCTCTTCATTTGCCATGCTGGTGAGCTGCCACAGTCTCATCATGGCCTCTTATGTGTCCTTAGTTCCAGGACTTCTGCTCAGCTAGTCTTCAGGCAGTTCTCACTGATGGTCATTCTGTGGTTTAGTTGTAATTTTGATGTGGTCATGGGAGGAGGTGAGCACAGTGTCTACCTACTCTGCCATCTCGACCAGAAGTAGGCAGAAGACGAATTTTCTCAATGAGCAAGACAAAAAGGGCATTCAAGGCCAAGGCTAAGACTAACGCACAGAGACATACGATTACCTGGTATGATTTGGCAGTACTGCTGTTATTTCATTCTTGGGGGATGCAATTTTCAAGGGAAACAGTAAGAAATGAGACTGGAGAGATAGATAGGGGCCTGATTAAGAAAAAAAATTTTAAATGTTGACTAAAAAAATTATTTTTTAATTTAACATTTATAAAACACTTACTACGCACTAGCCACTATTCTAAGCACTTTACAAATAGTACTCAAAAGAGCCCTGTAAGATAAGTACTATTACTGATGCCTATAGAGATTGAGTGACTTGTCCAACATCTCATAGACACTGACTAGCAGAGCCAGGGTTCCTGCCCGGGAAATCTGGTTTCAGAATCCGCTCAGAGGTGAGGACTAATGATCTCTTTGTTTTATCCCCATTCAGGCCACTTACTTTTACACCATTGGCTCTAAGGCTGTATGTTATATAGTCCTGCTCCCCATTGGCTCAGCTGTCTATCTTCCCTCAGAGCTTGGACTCTCTGGACAGTATCTCTCTGGACCTTCAGGAGTGCCAGGGGTCGGTCTTTTCCTCAGCATCAATGATGCTAACACAATACACTTTTACCTTGGCTTTTCAAACTGAATTAAAAATTGTCTGACAATACCCAATAAACACTACACACCACCTCACTGATGTCACATCATACTATGACATCTACTCCATTTATCGTGTGGCTGGAGGTCCATGGTGATGCTAGCAGCAGGTAGGCTCTGGAAGCTTCAGGATCTTCTCTGAACCTGCCCAGCTACATGCTCACCCACCCAAAACAGTCTGCACATGCCATAGGTAAGAGAAAGCTCCTACTTTCTCTTGGCACACCTCTCTTACTTCATGGTATTTATCTGCTTAAGCTGGCATCATAGTAATCACCTATATTTGGATTGGCCCCTACATTCCCTGAAGCCCTTTCATTTACACCAGTCTTCTGATTTCTTCTTCCTTGAAATACCTTCAAAGGCAATATGAACCTTTATTTTTCAAATGAGGAAACTGAAACTCAGAGAGGAAAATAACTTGCCCAGGCCACATAGCCAGCGAGTGCCAGATACTCATTTGACGACCTCATTGTAATAGTCCAAAAGCTTCTGCTTGTTGAACTGCCAGAGTGATCACAAAAATCACCTGGATCAAGAGCATCGGGCCCAGGAACCTGAGACAAGAATGAGAGCAGAAGGCTTTGATGAATTCCATGAGGCACTCAGGGTTGTAAAGCCCCTGACCACAGTTAGAGGAAACCCTCAGACAATAAGTGGTTATCATGCCAGAAGGGTGTGGCATCAAGACCATCTGACTGGCTGGATTGCCTATCCCTCTCCCATGACTGTCAATACTTCAGTCTATTAAGTAAAGACTTTAATTCCTCTGTCTAAGGTCGTTCTTCCATCCCCTTAGTCTGATTTAAACAATGAGTCACACTTTATCACTACTGTTCCCCAGACAGGTGTACTTCCATTTCATGCTAGTTCTAGATACAACCCCCAGCTTCAGGTCAAACTGCCCTTCCTGTAGCCACTTGAATGCTAATCTGATACTTCTGCTTCTTTGCTTGGATCCTGCCTTTCTTCAATATGCTCCCACGCCCATGCCTTTCCTCTGCCCGGAGAAGACACTTTAAAAGCCTTAATTTTTTTCTTCAATGTAGTCAAATATGCTTATCTTTTTCGCTCATAGCACCTGAGTTTTGTCTCTCGTTTAAGAATGTCCCCTCCACTCCAAGAGTGTGCAAATATTTTCTCTGACTAAAGATGGAAAATCAAAGTCAAAAGACAAAGAGGAAACTGGGAAATATTTACAGCTTCTATGGCAGGTAATGGGTTAGTGTCCTTATAATACTTAATATTTTTCAATCCAGAAGATTTTTTCACATAGTTGAGTCTATTAATCTTTGTCCAATGGTTATTAACCTATAGTAAATTCCGCAATCTTTTAAATGTTAAATGAACAAAGTGAGTTATTTTTTTCATCCGAAAATGAAATGAGATGATGTTTATAAAAATATTTGTATACTATAATCCCTTTTGCCTGGGTGGTGGGAACCTCTACATATGTGTACATTTGTTTAAATAAGTTTGTAAGAACATGGAGAAAGATGTGGAAGGAATTACACCTGATCAGTTACCTCCTGAAAATAGAATGGCAAGGGACTTGATGAGTATAATTCACTTTTTTTGTTATATATCTCTTTGTTTATGACTTATTATTGAAAAGAAAAAAAAATGAGTCTATACCCTGCCCTATTATACATCTTTTTACGTCTTTTAGCCCTGAATTTTGTGAGTGTGTCGGGGGTGGGGTGCATGTTAGGAAAGAGAAATAAAAAGAAACATCTAGCTTCCAGAACCTCAGAGAAATTAAATAATGTGCTTATCTAACAAGCAGAGCCACCATGAGACCTAAAATTGTTTAGCGATTTAGCATTCAGCCTCCAGATAACCGTAGCAAGTTCATCTGGGATTTTTCAAAAAATCAGACCCTGTGTCCTCCTCCCATATCAGAATCTCCTCAGATTGGTGATCATGACCACAGGAAAGGTGATGGGCCCCAAAAAGCCCAATTTGCTTCCATTTATCTTGGCTGGATCACAAAAACAGGGCAGCAAACAAATTATTGGTCTAAAGGTTCTGCCTCCTCTTTGTAGAAATCCATCTTCCAAAAGCACACTCCTCTGCTCAAGAAATGTTAGAGAGTACCAATGTATTCCATATTAATTCTAAACTCCACATTCTGGTCTTTGATATTTTCCACAATATGCTCTAGCTACACTCAAAATTGAATAGTGGCTTGGTTTTAATCTAGAAGAGTGGTTATGAGTGAGATCATGGACATCTGAATCTGGCATGAAATCCTATCTCTGCCACTTATGAGCTGTACCATGTTAACTAAATGACTTAATCTCCCTGGTCCTTGGTTTTCTCATCTATAAAATAGAGGTAAAATAATGCCTTCTTTATAGAATTGTTCTGAGATTGTAATGAGGTACCATATGTGAAGAGTTTGCCACAACAGTAGATTCTATTATATTGGGAGTAATTATTTTCATTATTATTATTGTCATTACTTTTATTATAATCATTCCACTTATCAGAAAATAATTTCCATAAAGACAATCATCTAAACTAGCAAAAATCACTCATGAATCTTTCTCCATGAAGTGAAAAACAATTTTATGGGCCTCAGCCCTTTGAGAAACTTGCAGATCTTCCAGACATGTACACCAGCCCATGTTAACACGCACACACACATGCACACACACACACACATGCTTATGAACACACACAGTTCCCTGCACAGAGTCATGTATAATTCCCTACCTTACCCACATACTTATGTATATATATTTAAATGCACATTCTTGCTGAGGTTTAGAGTATTTTTAAAAAATTGTCCTGAATATATTTTTAAAAATCTCATCGCTGTGCTGAGCAGACAGACTCTCAGACATTGCTTATGCCCTTGTAATAAATATGAATATAATGAAAGGATAAAAAAGTGTTGCAGACAAAACTTCCGGGCTAGAGCTGTCTGAAGGTACTCCCCACGGAGACAATGAGCCAGTTGCTGCAGTGACATGCCAGTCCTTCCTTTTTATTTAGGCATCTTGCACAATGTTTTTAAGTAAACCAAATAGACAAATTGTACCTATTGCTAGAGAGGGGGACGTGAAGAGGGAGGCTTCTGGGTCTGGATGCCCTGACCTGCATGTGGGCAGAAAGCCCCTCAAACTTGACTTAACCCTAAGAAAAAAATTAACTGTGAGTTTCTTGGGGTCCAAGAGATGGAGGGTGAGGGTTCTGGCTCTTTAGGTAGGAAAGAGGGTCTTGTAAATATCTGGGGTTCTCTTGTAAGTGTGCTGTGGCACTCCATTTGCTTTTTTCAACATTTAACCTCAGTGCTTAGCATAGTACCTGGCACATAGTAGACAGCATATATATAACTGTATACATGACTGTTGGCTGCCTGTCGGACTGATGGTTTACCTTTCTACTCTCCCAATGGACTGAAAAGACGTATTTCCATGGGGTTCTATATTCCCAGTGTCAGCGCACCATTTAGCACATAGTGGGTGCTCAGTGTTTATAAAATCAAAATGACAGTTCCCTTGCCATGTCTTGAGGGACTACCTTATGTCTTAGTTTCCTTATTTGGAAAATTGGCATAATAATATACATTTTACATAGAATTGGTGGAAGGATTCAGTTAATATGTGAAAATGCTTGGTCCAGTGACTGGCACAAGGATGATGACAATGACAACAACGACGACGACGACGATGATGATCATGATTATGGTTTCTAGGCCTGTGAGTGGCACGGGCACCTCGAACTGTATAGGTCTTGGTCAGGATTGGCCCTGGGAATACAGGAGTGTTGTGCCTGTAGGTCTCCCTCCCCTGTCCCATCACACTGCCTCCACTGCATTGAGATACTCTGTACATTTTTAAAGCTGCAGCTAAACAGAGAGGCACACCCACCAAACTGGAAGCTCATTGAGGACAAGGTCAGCTCACAATCACCTCTGGGATGTGACCCATGAGCTGACAAGAGGAAACTTAGGGAGTGTTTGCCAAGTGGACCTGCAGAGAAGCCATGGTTTACCAGTTAGGGTCTAGAGGCTTCCTCCTCTTGCTGGAAAGGCTTGTTCTCCTCCCGCTCACATTCATGACGTAAGGCAGAAGGAAGATTTGCACATTGGGAAAGTGAGAAGGTCACAGGAATCTGCTTGCTCTGCTGACCATCTTCCCTTGAGAAAACAATGAGATGCTTATGCTACCTGCTTGGACCACCCCCACCCTCTTTCTTCTGTCACCAAAGACTCTGAGGCCATTATTTACAGAGTTTGCTGGGGAGATAATGTTCGGAGTGCTAGGCTCAGGTGTGAAGAGATGGAGGAATCAGGCATGTCTCCAGCATACATCTATTGTGTCACCTAAAGCCAGGGCCTTCCCCTAAATATAAGAATCAGACACTCACATTATCATAGCTTTTTAGAGTTCACAATTTCATTTCACTTTCATTATCTTATTTTAAGGCTCGGCACAGCTATTGGAAGAGTACAAAGCAGAGATGATTATTCAAATTGAACAGGAGGAACTTATATTCTTTATGAACAGGATTCAGAGGATCTGTAAGCCCTCATCAACCCCCTCTGTGGGAGAAAAACAGTTAGTCCTGTTCCCACCAGGCTAACCTCTCTTTGGCTGGATATCTCAAAGTTCTCCAGTTCACATAAACCCTGGGAAAGGAGGCCATAGGACTCTGAGTCTACGGTCTCCCCCTGCCCAATCTAGTTTCCCAAGAAGCATTTCTTAACTACTTACTGAGAGACAATGCAAAGAAAAAATGGGGAATAGACAGACTGGGCTTGACTCAGTAACTGTAGTGGAACATTTTGGAGACATTGCTTGTGTTGCACATGTTTGAAGGTTAGAGAGAATGGAAGGATGGCATCTAACTGAAGCCATATATGATGATGATTTCTAGGATGTTCAAGCCACTCTAGTCTCACAAATATGACCTGAGGGAAAAGGTAGCTAAACAAGAAGGGTGCCTCTCTTTAAAGACGTTTCCGGCATTTCTTCACTCCAAGTCAAAGCAATAAGGAAGTATATATTGTGTTCTCACTGGGGTCCATCGGCTGCCTCATCAGTAGAAGATACTATAGCCCTGGATAGCTCAACTGAAGAGAAGGGATTGAAGAAGAAAGAGTAAACAAGGCATTCCTTGAATTAGGAACCCCAGATTTTTAGACATTTTTTTCATTTACATAAACAAATAAGAGGAAAGGCATGCTTATCCATTGGATCCCACAACAACTCTGGGCAGAGGTAAGTGTTGTAGGACAAGAATCCAGCCTTTTAACTCCAGAGCCTTGTTCTGGTCCTATATTATGCTTTTTTCTGTCAGGCGAAGGTGGCCATGGCTGTCGTTCAAAGTCAGTGGTCAGCAAACATTTTCTGTAAAGGGCCAGAAATATATTTGTTTTTGTAGGCAACAGGTGATTTATTCTTCCCCTTCTTCTTCTTCTTAAAACGTTAAACAACTATTCTTTGCCTATGAGTTTTGGCCTAGGGGCTTTAGTTTGAGAAAATATAAGGAGAAAAGCCATACCTGTGCATATGTCTATATCAACTGATTACTGTGCACTAATGATGTGCTGGATACTATGTGTTACATCATTTAATTTTATGCCACCACATTATTATCCTACTTTTATAGGATTAAATGAGGCTCGAGGAAGTAAAGCAATTTGGTCAAAGCCACCCAGTCAGTAAATAGTAGGGCCCAGATTTAAATCCAGGTATGTGCAACCTTAGTGCTCAAGCACATAATCACTGTGCATGTCCGCAAAGTATTTGATGCACCTTCCATGCAAAAACACCCACAATTGACAGTGTGTCACAAATCAAAAAGGAAAATGAAAACCAAGGAGAGGGTGAGCCAGGAAATTGTGACAAATATAATCAATTCCTGTATCTTGCGCTTCCTGGCAGTCAAGGCAGAGTTAGCAGCATCAGTAGGTTCTGTGCAAAAACCAGGTTTTTTCCCTCAGACTGAGAAAAAAATCATATTATTGTTGCTGAGGGTTCAGCTCTATATGGGTTAAATGTACTATTGCAGGCTGACTTTGTGTCTGCTCTGTAGCCAGCACTACCCTAGAGGGTAAAGATCTTGACATAGCTAAGACACAGTCTGAACCCTTCAGGAGGCCAAAATCTGTGAAGGGAGACAGCTCAATATCAGACTCTAAAACATGGCAGACAAGTAATTGCTCCCTAGAGTTCGAAGCAAAGTGGAATAAAAGTTTATTTGCTAATTTCTCCTATGTTTATTGCCCTTCACAGATTGCAAAGTGCTGACTATTCTCTCATTTAATTGTTACAACAGCTCTGGCAAAATAGGCACCAGCAGCCCTCTTTTACCATTGTGAAGACTGAGACCCTTGGAGATAAAGTGACTTACCTATGTCCCGCTCTATCTAACTTTAAGCTCTATGCACCTGTTACATGCCAACTGTCTTCCCTTAACAAAGCAGCTTTCAAGAAAACTACAGAGGCTGCTACTTTTACCTAGTAGATCAGACAAGCATTAGTGAAGGATATGGTTTTTAAGCTGAGACCGTGAGGGCAAGGAGCATTTGGACAAGAATGAAATGGTGGGGGTGTTTCATGAAGACTAAACAACCGAGATCTAAGAAGGTTAGGGAGGAGAGTCTGCTCAGACAAAAAGGAACTAGGCCCTGATGGTAGGACTGGGCACTAAGGGTAATGGGAATAGCTAATGTCGGGGTCACAGACTAGGTTAACTGCAAGGCCAGAGGAACATTAGAGGTTTTCTGTTTCAGTAACTCCCTTTGACCACAACTACGTGCTCATGCCATATTTTATGGATGATGTTGCCGAGACTCAGAGTGGGATCCATAACTCAGGTCTTGGACCTCTAAACTCATGTCCTTCACCTGTCTCAGCCCTTGGACTTACACTGTTGCAAGGCTTTTCTCTGGTCCAGACTCTGCTGAAATCTCGCTTTGTCAGCTACGACTCCACTTCTAACCATCAACCCCTGCACCAAATGTTGCCTTGTGTCCCTTTGTTTCCTGGTGACTGCCTGCTTTTCAAGACTAGTTATGCAGCCACCAGCATTTTCTGCCCTGAGTCACAAATCTCCTTGATAACAGAAGACTTTCAAAAAGCACAGTCCACAGACCCTGAGCACAGCCGCATGCCAGGCCCTGTGCCTAACAATCTCAAGGGGTTTCACCTCAAAACCCTGTGAGCTTATGGGCTACTTCCACATTTCACTGATGAAGAAACTAAGTTTTCGAGTTCTAGAGGGACTTGCTTAAGGGAAGACAGTAAGTAACACAGTCAAGGTCTGAACTCAAGCCACCCTGATCTGAAGCTCTTTCTACCATTTTAGACTCTGTCCCATCCATCTTCATCAGTCATGGAAGGAAGGCAAGATGGGCACCCTTGTTTGATGGGTCCAATATAGTGGGTGTTACCCACACAAGCTGCTCATGTTTAAATGAATTGCTATCAAGTGCAATTAAAAATGTGTTTCCTCAATCACACTAGCTATAGTTCGAGTGCTCATAAGCCACATGTGGCTAATGATACCATATTGGACAGTGCAGATGTGAAAAGTTCTCATGGAAAGTTCTACTTGACAGTTTATGTGGTCACAAAAGCCACATGTGACTAGTGAGTATGATATTGGAGAATGCAGATGTAGAACTCAGAAATGAGGGAGAATTCTGTTTTTATAGTATATTGTCAAGATAGCAGTGTACATGATAAATTGACGAACCTGGTTAGTAAGTTAATAGCAAACCAAAATCTCCATGGTTCGGCCTTGATACATGGACATAAATTAGTTACTGCCCACCTTGAGCTATTACCCTCTTCTCTCTTGACCCCAGTGTCCTTGCTCCACTCAATGAAGGGACTGAAGTCAAAGGGCCCTACAGGCCTTATGCTCTGTAGGCCTGTGAATCAATGGTTGTGTTTTGACTAAATTAATTTGCACATCTCTATGAAAGCAAACTCATGGAAAATGCTGCTAGGAATTTGGATTATGAAACTCCAGACTCGTATACTAACTGCACAAAGATAGAGAATGAGGACTAAGGAATAGGTATTTATTTCTTCGCTTGCAGAGAGCCTTGAATATGAATGTTTGTTCATTGCATGTCTATGCATCTGTCCTTTGTCAGTCTGTCTGCTTTGTGTCACTGGATTCTAGAGAACAAAGTTGGTGGCTGTAGTTATGTAACACCAGCCAAAACAGTTAAAAAAATGATAATCTTTGTTTTGGCAAGTTGCCACTTATGAAAAAAACAAGTAATACTTTTATTTATTCAATAAATAATTATAGAGCACTTACTGAGTGCCAGACACTGTACTGGTGAGCAAAACTTGCTCTGGCAGCAGACCTGCCCTCACCAAAGGGAAGACCTCTGCCTTCCTGTGATCCTGCTCAGCTAGAAATTTATGGAGTCTCTGGTTTTATATGATGCCAACTGAGGTATCTCAGACAAAAGAGGGGAAATCACAGCTTTTGTATTATTTGAATACTGGTGTAGGCTGTGCATCAAAAAAGATTTCAGAAGAACTGATAGAATCAATGAGCTATGCGACACACCAAAGACCAACCTCTGAGTCCATGAAATTCAGCAGTGCAACACTGGGAAGCAATAGGATGACACCCATATTCCTTAGCTTCCCCATCACTCTCTAACCCTCCGTCCCCTCCCCATTTATCTGTGCTTCCTCCTACTTTCTCAGGGCCTTGCCTTGCTAAGCCTCAGGAAGGAAAATAAAACTCACAGTTATCAGACCTCTGACCTGTCAAGTGCAGCACTGGAGGCTCTGGATTCTGCCTTTTTACTGAGTTCACCATAATCCCGTGAGTCTGCAGTTATTTGCCTTACTAGATGGATCAGGAAATGGAAGCTTGGAGTACACATTCTTACAGAAGACTCACAGAGCCAGTGCATTTCGGAGCCTGGAGTTAAACTCATTCCTTCTAGCCTAGGGCTTCCCATTTTGTTGATGTGCTAGAAAACCACTGCCTTACCTAATGAGGCCCTGACATGGCCAGAACACAAAATGGCTTCACCTCCTTAACAATTTTAGTCCGTTTGGTTCTGTAAATAGTTACAGTACACCTACTGAGTAGCACCCTGTGAACTCTTGCTTGAGTATAACCACCTAAGAGCATGAATCATGTAGCCGGCCATCCTGGATTTGCATCTTGGCTCCAGCAATTACTTGCCATGTGACCATCCTGACAACCCCGAGGGCATAAAGAAGAATCAAACAGAGCCTCCTTCTCCAGGTCTCACATGAGAATTGCAGCTCTGTCCTGGTAAATAGTAAATGCTCCATAAGTTTAGCTACTATTCTTTTGAATTTTCTCATTCAACAAACATTTATTGATGCTCACTGTGTAGCAGGCTCTATTTCTGTGGCTCCCAGGGGCTGCTGTTTTTCCTGAATTTCAAAGGAGAAGTCACAGCACTCGCAAAGTTTTAGAATGCTATGCTGTCAAAGCTGAAGAGATTCTTGGTGATCAGCTGGTCACAAATCCTCTGAACATACAGAAAAGGACACTGAGGCCCAGACGGTCCTTTAGCTACATGGCTACATGGCTAGCCAGCTGCAGAGTTAGGACTGATACACTTACTGCAGAGATGGATGCCCAGAGAGGTCGAAGTAGCTATTGAAAACTTGAGAACAATTCTGAAACTATCAGCGATCAAAAGAGTCAGATCTTCCATTTAGGGGTCTGCTTTCCCTTTGCCCTGAGTCTATCTCTCTATTCATATCTGACTGTCTACAACAGTCCCAGTTTGGACCACATGACCACTCTTAGCCAGTGAGCTGAGTTGATTTCTTTCCCACCTAGCTCCATCACTTCCCTGTACTCACCAGCCATAACAGAAAACAAACAGCCACTATAACAATTGATCAATAACTGTGGCGAGGAGCAACCCAAAATATCACCAGCTTTTTAGCTTAGCTTTATGCTCAGCCAAAATGATGCAGGGAACTTGTTGGTCATTGGTCCTTGCTAAAGGAGGCAAGAGTTGAATTTGAGGTGTAACTATGAGTATGCTAAAAGACAAGCACAGGTTTTCAAATGAGTAAAGCAGCAGGTCTGATTCTCTGAGCCAGCACTGTCACTCAGCATACTGACTCTCAGGCTGGAGGTAGGGCACAGTATATCAGCTGGACATCATCTAATCCATGGGCCCCCGACCCATGTGTGTAGGGGATGGGTATCCATGGATATGACACAGGAGCCTGGTGGACTTTCTGGAATAGGAGGCCAAATTTGGTGTGTCAGTAATATATTTTTTAGTTAGAGAGTTTATACCACTTAACATATTCTCAAAGAGATCCATGACCCAAAAAGTTTAAGAATACTGCAATGGTACCATTTTTTTTTGTCATAAAAGAAATAAACTTCTAGGGGAAAAAATGAGTTTATCCAAGACCACTCAGTTAGTAAAAACAGAAACAAGAACTAGAAATGAGATCTTCGGAATACAAAACCAGTGATTTTTCCTTTCTGCTGAGAGAGAAGGAACTGAAAGCCTTTATGCTGGGAAATCTGATACATTGCATTTAGCAGCTCTATTAAGTGCCAGTCCTCCTCCAGGTGGCGCTATCATGCCTACCTTTACCAACCTCATTCTACAATTGAGTTCTTCCTTCTCTGGTATACTTACCTGTCTCATGTCCCATCTTTCAAGGCCTTGCCAAATAATTTGATAGGTTTAAGACATATATTTATGCTAAAATGTTAATGATAAATATAATAAATGCTATGTATATCATTAATTATAAATAAATAAATGATAAAAGATGACTCTAGCCTTCCCCTCGAAAGGCTTTTGACCAGGTGTTCTCTATACAGAATGTCTTAATATTATTATCATTATTAATTTTCACATTGTTACTCAAAGAGTCCTGGATAAGAGTTCAGACACTGGAGTTCAAGTCCTGACTCTCGTCTCCTGTGTCATCCAGGACTAGTTATTCAATTTTTCTGGGTTTCAGTTTTTTTACAGTACTTACTACTTCACATTGTTGATTTGAGGATTAGATAAGCTAATGTATGTGTGTATATCAAATTCCATCCAATGCATAAGTCTCTTGATGAAATAACTAGATTTCCGATTTCAGGTTTGTATTCCCACTTTGTAATCATCTTATATATCTTTTAATCTCATAAAAATACACATAACACACTTTGCAGAAACATGGCAGAATGGGAGACATCCCCAGATCATTCCCCTTGAAACAACAATAAGCTTAACATCTGATACTCAACAAAAAACACCCAAACTGTACACCAGCATGTCTGAGTGTAGAGTCTGCGCATAAGAACTACCACGGGTCAGAACCCTGGGTGTTGGGCGGTGGACTTGGAGAAATAAAGAAGCTGCCTCTCATAGCCTGAGCTCCCTGTAGGAGGGTGGAGAGGGGAGAAGGAGCAGTAAGTTCCCTGAACAGCCTTGCCTGGGAGTGCTGTGAGCTTCACTCAGCCAGCAGCAGGGACCAGTCATCAGGGCAGAAGGCAGAGAAGCAGGATGAGACCACAGAACAACAATAGCTGATTTTTACCAGTCACAGTTGCAAAACTGAGGCTGAGCTGCAGCCCCCAATCCCCAACCCAAAATGTTCCTCCACCAATACCCTCCGATACCGATCACCGTGGAGCCCCAGGGGAATCTGAGGAAACGCTGCCAAGACTGTCACTGACACTGATAGGCACTGAAACTGAGGATAGTGAGTGTGATCAAATATCTACAAGAAAAAAATTTTAAAAGGTATTTTTAAGGCTTTATATGATGCAGGGATCCAAGAGGCTTAGATGCTACCTACTGGAAACCAAAAGAAAAGCTCCTTCTTTGCAGCAGGCTAAAGGGAGACCATTATATTATAAACCTCTTTCTGGAAAAACAGCAGAATATACTTCTATTAATGCCAAGGCAGAGAAATAGTCCATTAAACATCATGAACCAAGGTGAAAAGGCATCTCAGAAATAAAGAGAAAAATCTCCAGAAAAATAAGCTTACAGACATAGAAATATGCAACTTAAATGACAGAGACTTCAGGATGGTACTTCTGAAAAAAACTCAATGAACTCCAAAATGAGTCATATCAACAATTTCAGGAATTTAAAAAAACAACTAGATGAGCAGAGCAAGGAGATTGAAACTCTAAAGGAACCAAATAGAACTTCTGGAGATGAAGAACACATGCAAGAGTTGAAAAATGAAATAGCAAGCTTGGGAAATAGAGTCGACCAAATGGAGGAAAGGATCAGTGATATTGAAAATAGAAGTCCAGAAATAAATCAGAAGGAATAAGGGAGAAACTAAAGAATGAAAAATAATGAAAGAGAAATATAAAACTAGCTGATACCATCAGGAGAGAAAACATAAGAATAATGGCCATTATCAAAGGCAAGGAAAAAGAGCAAGGCCTAGAAAGCATTTTCAGACAAATAGTGAATGAGAATTTCCTAAATCTAAGGAATGAGCTGGAGCTTGGAATTCAAGAAGTCAACAGAATACCCAATTATCTCAACCCAAGAAGGCCTTCATCAAGACACATTGTACTAAAGTTATCAAAAATCAACAACAAAGATAGAATTCTCAAAGCAACCAGAAAGAAAAAAATAGTAATATATAAAGGAAAACCCATTAGGTTATCATCAGACTTCTCAGCACAAACCTTATAAGTCAGAAAGGAATGGAATCAAATATTTAAACTATTAAGTGAAAGGAACTACCAGCCTAGAATAATGTATCCAGCTAAGTTCTTCTTTAGATATGAAGGAGAAATAAAGACCTTTCCAGACATACAAAAATTGAGAGAAACCTCCACTATGAGGCCTGCACTACAGGAAGTAATGAAAGGAGTCGGCTCACCTAAAACAAAATAACAACAAAAAAATACATAATTAGGAGTAAAGTGACTATCAGGCAAATAGAAGCAGAAGATTGCAACCCTTACTAAGAACAGGGCATTATAAGGTTAAATAATAAGAAGTGAATTGTTATAACAAGTTAGTAAGGAATGTTCAGCATACACAGGGACAAATTGAATAACAATGATTGAAAAGGGGGATTCAAAGATCCAAATTTGCAAAGCAGAATGGAAATAAGACATATGCAGAAGAAAATGGACAACTTTATATATATAACTATCCTTTACATATTCATAATGGTAACCACACACCAAAGATTCAGAACCAACGTATATAACATAAAACAAGAAGAACCAGAGGCAAAACCCACAAAAGCCAACCAAAATAAAGAAAACAGAAACATAAGGACAAGAAAGCAATGGAAACACTGAGCTACCAGAAAGCAAAAGATAAAATGGCTATAAGACCTCATATTTCAATAATCACCCTAAATGTAAATGGACTGAACTCACCAATAAAAAGGCACAGAGTTGCAGAATTAATTAAAAAAAAAACAACCATATGCTGCCTCCAGGAGAAACATCTCAGCTCCAAAGACAAATATAGACTCAAAGTGAAAGGGTAGAAAATGATATTTCAAGCAAATGGCATTCAGAGAAAAGTGGAAGTAGTGGTACTAATATCAGATAAAATAGACTTCAAAAAAATGTAAAGAAAGATACTGAGATACACTTTGTAATGATAAAGGGAATCATGCACCAAGAAGAAATAATACTTATTAATTTCTATGCTCCCAATCAAGGAGCCCCAAAATATGTAAAGCAATGACTAACAGAACGAAAGGGAGAAACAGAACAAAACACTACTATAGTAGGGGACCTAAATACCCCACTGTCAGATATGAACAGATCATCCAAACAGAAAATAAGGAAATAACATCCTTAAATGATACATCAGTCTAATGGGATGTAGTTGACATTTACAGAGCCTTCCATCCCCAAAAAGCTGCTTATATATTATTCTCTGGTGTACATAGAAAATTCTCAAAAATTGACCACATACTGGGACACAGAGATAGCCTCAACAAATATAAGAGGGTTGAAATCATATCAATCATATTCTCTGATCATAATACTCTGAAACTAGAGATCAACTGCAAAAAAATAAAGCGGAAAGAACCACAAATACGTGGAGATTTAACAACATGCTACTGAAGAATAACTTAGTCAGGGAAGAAATGAAAAGAGAAATCAAGAGATACATAGAAACAAGTGATAATGATAGTACAATACATCAAAACTTTTGGGACATGGCAAAAGTGATCATAAGAGGAAAGTTCATATCATTACAGGCCTACTTCCAAAAACAAGAATGAGTCCAAATAAACAACCTAACACTTCAACTAAAAAAAAAAAGAAAAGGAAGAACAAATGAAGCCTAACATCAGCATAAGAAAAGAAATTATCAAAATTAGAGAAGAAATAAAAGAAACTGGAAAAAAATAGAAAAATAAATGCAACAAAGACCTGGTTCTTTGAGAAGGTTAATAAAATTGACAACCCCCTGGCTAAACTCACTAAAGAAAAAAGAGAAAAGACACAAATAAACAAAATCAGGGGTGAAAGAGGAGAAATTACGACACTGCAGAAATACAAAGGATTATACAAGAATACTATGAAAAAGTATATAATACCAAATATAATAACCTAGAATAAATGGACCAGTGCTTAGAAAAATACAACCTTCTTAAACTGAATCAAAAAGAACTGGAAAATAAAAATAGACCAATCAGTAGTATGGAAATAGAAACAATCATCGGAAACCTACCAAAAAACAAAAGTCCAGGACCAGATGGCTTCACCAGTGAATTCTACCAAACATTCAAAGAAGATTTAATACTTATTCTCCTCAAATTCTTCCAAAAAATTGAAGAGGAGGCAATACTTCCCAACTCATTTTATAAAGCCAATATTACTCTGATACCAAAACGTGGTAAAGAAATCACACACACAAAAAAATACGGACAAATATCTCTCATGAACACAGATGCAAAAAATCATAAATAAGATACTAGCAAACTGAATACAGCAACATATTAAAAAGATTATACACCATGATCAAGTGGGCTTCATCCCAGGGGCACAGAGATGGATCGACATACACAAATTGATTAATGTGATACACCACATAAACAACTTAAAAATAAGAATCATATGATCATATCAATAGATGCAGAAAAAGCCTTCAACAAGGTACAGCATTCATTTATGATCAAAACACTTAACAAAATCAGTATAGAAGGAAAGTACCTTAACATAATAAAAGCCGTATATGACAAACCCTCAGCCAACATTATACTTAATGATAAAAAACTAAAAACGTTTCCTCTTAGATCAGGAACAAGGCAAGGCTGTTCACTATCACCACTGGTATTCAACATAACAAAAAATCCATAGCAGTCCTATACTCTAATAATGAAGCATCAGTAAAAGAAGTATAAAAAATAATTCCTTTTGCAATTGCAAAAAAAAAAAAGAATAAAAAACCTAGGAAAAAATTTAATGAAACATGTGAAGGACCTATATAATGAAAACTACAAGACCCTATTAAAAGAAATCAAAGAAGATACAAAGAAATGGAAAGATATCCTGTGTTCTTGGATTGGAAGAATCAACATAGTTAAAATGACCTTATTACCTAAAGCATTATACAGATTTAATGCAATCCCCATCAAAATCGCATTGGCATTTTTTAAAGAAATAAAACAAAAAATCATCAGATTTGTATAGAAACACAAAAGACCCAAAAATGCCAAAGCCATCCTGAGAAAAAAGAACGGGTCTGGAGGCCTCACTCTGCCTGACTTCAAATTATCCTACAAAGAGACAGTAATCAAAACAGCATGGTATTGGCAGCAAAACAGACACATGGACCAGTGGAACAGAATCAAGATCCCAGAAGTAAACACATATTTATATGGACAAAAATTTTTTGACAAAAAAGCCAAAAAAGTACAGTGGAGAAAGAAAAGCCTCTTAATAAATAGTGCTGGGAAACCTGGAAGGCCAGCTGCAGAAGAATGAAACTAGACTGTTGTCTATCACCACATACCAAAATTAACTCAAAATAGATTAAGGACCTGAATATAAGACCTGAAAGAATAAAATGCATAGAGGAAAACATAGGAACGAAACTCAAGGACCTTGGATTTAAAGACGATTTTATGAATTTGACCTCAAAGAGAAGTAAAAGCTAAAATAAATGAATGGAACTACATCGAACTAAAAAGTTTCTGATCAGCAAAAGAAATTGTCAACAAGGTAGAGAGACAACCATCCAAATGGGAAAATATATATTCAAGCAACATCTCCAATAACAGCCTAATATCCAAAATATACAAAGAACTCATACGACTCAATAACAACAAAGAAACAAATGATCCAATCAAAAAATGGGCAGAGGACCTGAGCAGACAGACACTTCTCCCTAGAGGACATGCAAATGGCCAACAAATATTTGAAAAGATGCTCAACATCACTGGCTATTAGGGAAATGCAAATCAAAACCACAATGAGATACCATCTCATACCTGTTAAAATAGCTATAATCAACAGGACAAGTAATAACAAATGTTGGAGAGGATGAGGAGAAAAAATAGCCCTCATACACTGCTGGTAGGACTGCAAATTGGTACAGCCACTATGGAAAACAGCATAGAAGTTCCTCCGAAAACTAAGAATTGATCTACCATATGATCCAGCAATCCCTCTACTGGGTATTTACCTCAAAGACTTGGAAACTCATATCTGAAAAGATATTTGCACACAGATGTCCATAGCAGCATTATTCACAGTGGCCAGGACATGGAAGCAACTGAAGTATCCTACAATAGATGATTGGCTAAAGAAGTTGTGGTACATATATACAATGGAGGTAGATGGGGTAAAGGGGGTCAAATATAGGGGCTAGGGGGATGGTGAAGTGGGTAAAGGGGATCAAATATATGGTAGCTTTAGGAAACAGAATTTTGAGTGGTAAATACACAGTAAAATACAGATATCAAATTATAATTTACACCTATAATTATATAATTGTATTAACTAATGTGATCCCAATAAACTTAATTTAAAAAAATTAAAAATAAATAAAAACTACCTTCTGCCCCCCCCAACATATACATAACATAAAATTTACCATTTTTAACATTTTAAGTGATCAAATTCAGTGGCATTAATTATGTGTGATCGATTTTTAGGAGGCAGAGAAAAACAGCAAAAGAGCTCAGCAAAATCTATTTCCACAGTATGATCCGTGTCACTCTTAGCACACATTCAGCTCAGTCCCTGACACCCTCTCCAGTGTCCTCCCTAGCTGTTACTTATAATCATTTATTCTACTCATAGTCAATATTTTATCAGCAGGGATTCAGAACAGGCCCCACAAATGCCAGTCCTCACAGAAAGAGCTCAGGTCTGGGAACCTGAAATTGAATTTGAGCAACTCCATGTGCCCTAACCCTTCCTCTTCTTACCCACTCTCAATATTCTTGCATCTACTGCTGTAGGATCGGTAAATGAACAGTAAAATACCCTCCAGATTAGATATTCTTCTCATATAAAGGAAAGATAATAGGCTCTAGAATTACAGAGAACTAGGTTTAAGTCCTAGCAACACTACTTTCTTAATTGTATGAACTTGAGCACTGTGATAGATAGTTTTCTGTGTCAACTTGGTTCTGCTATAGTCCCTAGTTATTTAAACCCTAATCTAGGTGGTGCTGGTGAAGGTGTTTTGTAGATATGGTTAACCTCTACAATCAGTTGACTTTACATAAAGAATTTTACCCTCAATCAAGTGGGTGTGTCTCACCTAATCACATGAAGGACTTAAGTGCAACAACTGAGGTTCCCTGAAGAAGGAATTTTGGGTCAAGATTACAGCATCAGCTCTGCCTGTGTCCCAGCCTGCCCTAGGAAATTTGGACCTGCTGGCCACCACAGCCATGTGAGCCAATTTCTTAAAAGAAATCATATATCCTGTTGGTTCTGGTTCTTTGTAGAATCCTGACTAATAGCAGCTCCTGTATAAAAAAAAATTTTGTTAGACCACTTATTGTATGCTGGGGATCTTTGTTTTAAGCACTGGAGATTCTTGCCTGCAAGGAACTTACAATCAGCTAATCTACATCAGGGAGATATATAATATATAATAAACATAACAAATTCATAAACTATACAGCATTCTAACTTTTCTGAGCCACCAGTTCCTTCTCTGTAAAAAATGAGGGTATTCAAAATCAAGAATGTAAAAGGCCTAGAACGTGAAAAGTCAGTAAACAGCAGCCATTATTATGGGTCCATAATTACACTACAATTTTGACAAATTATTTTGAAGAGTATTTCCTTATATTGCTATTTTCCTATTTCTATTTCTATAGCAAACATACTCTGGAGGAACAGTGATACAGCTGATTTAGAAACAGCAATAATAACTGGATTTGAAATCCAAAGACTGTCTTTGAATCTCAACTCAATTAATAGTTATATGACCTTCAGCAAGTCATTTAGTTTCTCTGAACCTCAGTTTCTGTGGTAAACATAAAGGATGATAATACTCTCTCATAAGGGTTTCAGGAGGAGTAAAGACTGCAAATGTCAGTGTCAATGTTCCTGACTAGAGAGCAAGAATGGTGGGAGAATGCACTCAGAAATCTCTCTATTAAGCACAAGGTTTAGTGAACCAGTGGGGTCATTTCCTGCCCCTTGCCACACCCCCATTCACTCTTTTTCCTCATTAAAGGGATAGTTCTATATAATTCAGGTACCAACTCAGGCTTAGTTTCTGCCCTGAAGTCATTTAAAAGCAGCCGTGGTTAGGGACTGGTTCTAACTTGTAACTAACAATTGGTAGTAAATCTAAAATAAACCCTGCTTTTGACATCCATGGGCATGACCTCTAATGAGCAAACTGCAAGGCTGTTTTCCAAGGCTCTTCCAAGAGTCACCCACACCCTGACTTCCCGTTGTCCACACCCTGTGCCCACACTTTCACCCCCTATCCATCTTTAAAGCAGTTCTTTCAAGGAGCCCTCTGAGTCACTACTCACGGAGCAGAGGCTGCTGAACAAAGAAGAATAGCTAGAGGGAATTTTTGGAAACAGACATTATAGAGAGTTGATGGGAGGGAGACTCCATTTTCATTCATTGAGGGAAAGAGAACAAGTCTAATCATGAAACTACAGAGGATGGGGAGAGAAGACTCAGATTCAAATAGACCCACACTGCTACAGAACACTCGGCGGGTGGCTGTAGGTAGGCTCTGCCCTGGAGGGCATGAATATATCTCTATCTTTCTTGCCCTGTTGCCCTTCAAGCCAAGCCATACTGAGCCAATGCATCCCATTTTTTCACAGGGACTCAAAGGCTATGAGTCTCTTCAGCTATGTGTAGGACAAAGGTAAGGATGGGCACCAGAGTATTTTAGCAATTTTTTTCCCTTTAGCGCAGTGGCTCTGCAATTATGCTGTATGGCTGTTACTAGGGCTTTGGAAAATCCTAAGGACAGTGTTAAGCCATTTTCTTCCAACGTGTGGTAGGCTTATTGCCATTACCCAATGACAACAATGAAATACTTTCCCATGTGCTCTGACAGCATCACCTACTACCCCAACCCCAATTTCAGCCCTGTATTACTAGAGAATCTCATTACCATGGAATCTCACCATTTTCTGACCTTGTGAATAATCAGATGATCTGCTTTGATTTCAGTCATTCCTCCTTCACTTTTTCCCTCCAGATCATCACTTTATATTTGTATATCTTTTTCCATTGATGCTAACCTCCCACAGAGGAAGGGGGTAGATTTAGATCTTCTAATTCAAGTTTCCTCTTTATTTTCTCAGGGGTGAAAGATATGGGTTTCCATGTTCCTTTTTCTGTCTACCATAAAGTTAGCACATCTCCAAAAGACTGACATACGTTTTGTTTTCTCAAACCTAAAGTGTCTAAAGCCAGACCGAGGAATGAAGAGCATAGGGCCAGCCTTGCCTTTGAAGTTAATAGGTCTCCATTACTGGGCACAGGAGCTGTGGGTTTCTTTCTTTCATGACTCACCCTTGGGGTCTATAGAATTAATAACAGGGATTTCTTTTGTACCTTTTACTTTTAATGGCTACTTTTTGGGGAGAGGTCTTCCCCTGATGAGGGAAGCCAATTATTCCTGCCAGTTTCCTTGCTCAAATCTACCTCTTCTTCCCGCTAGAGAAAGAAAGGGGGCTTTTCTGGTTGGTTTTATATAGGAAAGCCATGACAGTCTTTATATACAGGCCATTTTAACTAGTTACAACCCTGCGTCCAAGCTATATATGAAGGCCACAGTGACTAGAGGGCAAAATGGCATGAAGACTCCATGGGCTGTCAGTATAGGTGAAGGCTATGTGTCCTGAAGTATTCAAAACTCAGAGTAAATACAGGGAATGGAGACACATCAAGCAGGGAAGAGAGGATCATGGGCTAAGAGAGAGAAGTTCTAGGAGACAGCCTAGACAGAGAGGTTAGATCTTCATTCAACTCGAAATATTTATTGAGCACCTACTAAGTGTCAAACACTTTCTTAGGTGCTTAGGACACAAAAAAGAACAAAATAGACTACAACATCTGCCTTTCTTTAGAGCTCATGTGCAATTGAGGAAGAGAGGCAATAAGCAATAACGCTAATAAATACGTAAACTATAGCAAGTGCTTGATGACAAATTATATGGAAAAGGGAAAAGTTAGAGCCAGACAAAGAGCATCAGGGGCTGGATGCTGAGGCAGTATGCCATAGGCAGGTATCAGTAGTTTGCATTTGAATACTTGAAGGAGGGAAAGGAGTAGGTCATAATACTGCCTGGGAAAAGAGTATTTCCAACAGAGAGAGCTTTCCAAACTAAGTTAGGAATCTGCAGGTGTGTACAAGGAAGAGCGAGCAGGCCAGTGTGGCTGGAACAGCAAGACTGGGGGAGAGACTAGTAGAAAAATAAGTCATAGAAGTAATGATGGCAAAAGAGGAGTGGATTTTGGCTTTTATTTTGAGTGCAACAGGAGCCCTTAAAGAATTCTGAGCAGAGAATCACTCTAATCTGGGTTCTACCACTGAAGCACTATGTGGCCTTAGGCCACACCTGTCCCCTCCTATTAAGAAGACTCAGTTTCTTCATTTGTATAATAAATGTGTTGGGGGAAAGCAGTTATTTCCAAACTCTTTCAAGTCTGGAAAACTTGTCTTATAATAGAGAGTCCCTCTACTGTACCCACTCCACCCCACAAACTCATGGAGTGGAATATTTTGCTGCCATTAACAGTAATTGAGTGGATCCATCAAATAAAAACTTTGGTGGAAGTCTAACATATAAAACACAAAGAGAGAGATGCTTCGATTGAAGCTAGCTGGGAGTAGGGAGGAGATGAAATATAACCTGTGCCTCACCCTGGAGATGCCCTTACAGTATTTCTCCCAAACTCTAAGATGAGAGGAGTAAAGGTTTAAGTTCTGTCCCAAATCTGTGGTTTTCAAATTGTTTTCTAAAGCTTTGTCTGCAAAAGAGATATTTCAAAAGCTTTGCAAATACTTGACTTGGGATTCCTTTTTAAAATGTTTTTAGCTATTTAATAATATTGCAATGAATTTATTCACACAAATGAATAAAATTGACAATAAATGAACCATTAAAAAGAGCACACATAATCAAATTATTTTATGCTCACTCTTCTTTGCTCATCAAAACAGCCTCATTCTCATTGATTGATTTTATAATAGGTAAACATAAATTTGAACTTACAAAATAAATTTATAATAATAAAATGTCACTTATATTTTCATGTATATTTTGAGGTTCTTTGTAAAATTTATTTGGGAGAAAAAAAGAGTTTCATTACCAAGCCCTCACAAACAAAAAAAGCAACAGACAAAAAAAAAAAAACAACTAAACCTAAAAATCTATAGGTTTACATGATTTCTCTCACTGGTTACTTCCAGCTCTAATGGCAAAATCAATAGCAGCGATAATGAAAGCTCATTCTTACTGTGCCAAACAGCAAGCTCAGTTCTTTACATGTCTCAGACCAAGTAACCACCACCAGTCCTGAGTCTTACTAAGTGGATTGGCACAAATGAGATGCAAATAATATGTCAACAACACCTCCAAACTGATACTTGTGCCCAGATCACACGTGTTTCTTTGTTCTGACCCTGCTTGATTACCCATAAAGCCAGGGGGTCTATGGGAAGACCCAGCCTCTGCAATGGACATCTTCACTTTCCTTTTCCTTTCCATGACAGCTCTCTAGCCCAAGTGATATCTTCATCTGCAGTCATTAGATACCGGCCATGAAGGAGATTAGCACCTTTTCCTTCATAAAGTCTCTCCGCTTTGTGAGTGTGAGAGTTATCCTTTCATCAGCTCATTTCTCTGGAATCTGCTTCCTGCTATCAGATTGCTGCCATCTGCTCATGTCTCCCTGCCTGCCAAGCAGACTGCTTCCAGTCTCATCAGGTAGGGAGCTCTGGGTCATGCAGGTAGAAGGGCCAGACTGACTGCTCCTGGGAAGCAGGGTGCAGCTAGCTCCAGAATAGAGGTAATGAGGCATGTTGGGAAGTGGGAAGGTAGAATGTGTCCAGTTCCAGTAATTGCACAGAACTCCAAGGGCCACCAACATGATGATATTTTCTGCCTGTATATTCTCTTAGGAG
This sequence comes from Macroglossus sobrinus, assembly GCA_004027375.1. Taxonomy (NCBI): domain Eukaryota; kingdom Metazoa; phylum Chordata; class Mammalia; order Chiroptera; family Pteropodidae; genus Macroglossus; species Macroglossus sobrinus. Next base: position 551,590 of record PVKZ01000629.1, read on the forward strand.
GATGTGCCCACCAATGACCTCCCATCACACTCAGAACAAAGCCCAAAGCCCTACACCATTTGCTTCCCCCAGCCCTTATATCTCTGATCTTATCTCTTGCTACTACTCTCCCTCTTACCCCTTTTACTCACTCCTTTCCAGCCACAGGTTTTTCTTGCTGTTCATCAAACACACCAGATGTTCTTCCACATCAGAGCTAGGCTCCTTCCCCAAGTATCCACATGGCTCGTTACCTCTCTTTCTTCAGATATTCACTCAAATGCTTCTTTCTAGTTGATGTGTATTTTGGCCACTCTACTTAAAACTGAAACCTGCCACCTCCACTAGTACATCTAACCCTTTCCTACTTTATTTTTCTTAATCATATTTATCACCAACCTATATACTAAATATCCACTTATCTCTCTCTTGTCACTAGAATAAAGGTTCCATAAGGGCAGAGACTTTGTGTTGGCCACTATTCTATCCCTAGTAACTAGAATAGTACCTGACATGCAGCAGATGCTCAGTAAATATTTGTTGGATAAATGGATGAGATTTGTATTTGAGAAAACACTCGGCTACCTATGCAAGTGCAACCTCTAGTCTGGGTCAGTGAGAAAAGCCTTGAATGGCGTGTCAGAAGACCCAAGTTCAAATGATGACTTTATCAGTCACTAGCTAAATTAATTTGAATAAGTCATAATAACTTTGATAGATCTCAAATTTTTTATTCTGATATGGTGATTATTATAATGATTAAATAAAAGCACACTTGAAAACAGGAACTCTTAATGAATATTGGATTCCATTGTTACCTAAAACCCCTATTCTTCTCCTTGACAAGGTATTACCCAAGTCTAATGAGCTCCAGGGACAGGAAACTATCTGTTTCTTTATACATTTGCCAGCACTGAATATTATTAATTTTTTTTTGTATTTGCCAACCTGAGAAGTGAAAATAGTATCTTCTTGTTCCAATTTGCATGGTTTTAATTATAAAAATTAGAACACTATTTCCAATGTGTATTGACCATTTAGATTTTCTTTTGCATGAACCTCCTCTTCATATTTTTTATCCTTTTTTGTTATTTAAAAATGATTGTCATTTTCTTACTGATGTATGAGTTCTTTGAAGAGTACAAAAATTAGCCCTTTATCTAATGTGTTTATTAGCAAATGCTCTCTCTAGTTCTTCATGATTTTCATGTCCCTGTTCATCATTTGTGTTTTTAACTTTGTTTCTAGATTTTCTTTTGATCACACAGAGGAGATTTCTAAATTATTATTTTAATATGGTCAAGTGTATTGATCATTTTGTTTATCTGTCTGGATTTTGTGTCTTGCTAGAAAGGTCTTTACCATGCCAAGATTATAAATATATTTGCTAATGTTTTATTATGGGATTTTAATGTTTTTTTATATGTCCTCATCTTTGATATATGTGGGGTTTATTTTAGTGTAAGTAATGAAGGTTTTTTTTTTCAGTTTTACCTAAACCATTTATTAAACAAGCATGCTTGCCACCACTGGTCAGAAATATTGGGATTCATTTTAGGACTATTTTGTTCCACTAAATCATCTATTTATTTTCCAGTGCCAAACTGGTTTAATCTCCATAATGTTTTTCTTTTAAATAAAATAACTGATAGAGCTGACCTCGTCCTGTTCCCCTTCCCTTACTGTTCATGTCCATCATCACATTACTCTTCTAGTTCAGAATATTTCTGGATATTTTGCATATCAAACTTAGTAGCATTTTTCCCAATTATCTGCAATATCCTTACCAGTATTTCAACTGTAAATCATATTTAATATTATATTAAAATTTAAGACAGAATACAGGAGTATCTTTCCATTTTCTCACGTCTTCTTTTAAGACCTGTTTTCTTTGTATACTTTATGCACATTTTATGTTTATTCCTAAGAATTTTATCTTTTTGATTACTATTAGAAATAAGATATTATTTTTTATATCTAATTGTGTATAGGAAAGTTATTGATTTTGTATAAAATTTGTAACAAGCCATGTTATTGAATTATCTTCTTGTTATGAATAGTTTTAGTAACTTATCGTTAGGTGTATATGATATTACATATCTGTAAATGAAATGAAGGAAATTTGCTAATATTTAAAACTTTTATTTCTTCCTCTAGATAATTAGATTGGCTAATACTTCTGGAACACTGTTAAATGATAAGTTGCATTCATGTCCTGTTCCTTTTTATTAAAATATTATTTTAATGTTATCCCATTAAGGATGATCCAGTCATATATATGGTATGGACCCACATATTTCTTTAGTTTAGAAATCAGCCATGAATGTTAGCTTTTGTCAGATGCCTTTTTAAAAATTGGCAAGACATCACTTAGTTTTTCTTCTTTGAACTCTTAATATGGTACATTAATTAATAATATTCCTTAATATTAAACCATTATTACATCTGTGCAATGAACTCTACTTTGTCTTAATGTAATTAATCCAGCAATACAAAGTCTACTGTTCTTTCTTCACAATTACAAAGCCAAAAATGGCTTATCTGAAGGCAAAACCTGATCTGACCTGATGCAGTATTATATACAGACTTTATTTGTTTCAATTAGTGTTACTCTTTATACTTTTTGCTAATGAAATATTAAAGCGTTTGAATATGTGATGCTTCTCTAGACCACAATGAGAAGGTTGCGTAACAATGAAAGCACCATGTTACATTTCTAAAATCTACAACCCTAAATTCTGAAACATATTTAGCTCCAGCAGTTACATACAAGAAATTATAGACTTATAATGTGTGTTAAGGTGTAGGAGGAGAGACTGGAGGTAGAAGAATCAGTCTTTGAGCTCAACTTTGAATGATAAGTTTGCATGAGAAAGAAAGAAATGGCATTCTTGGCAAAGGCATGAAAAGACTTGGTACATTTAGAGAAAAGTGAGTTTGGTGTGACTGGAGGGTAGGGTGTGTAGAAGGAAGGAGTGGTAGGAAATGAGTCTAAAAAGATAAGCTTGGAACAAATTATGAAAGTATTCACATGCTAAGAAGTGTGAACTACATACTCTTTTTCTGAAATATTTCTAAAATAATTTGATGGTGGGGATGCAGATGGAGGTAAGGGTTGAGGTAGGCAGAGACAGGAATTAGAACATGAGAAGAAAAAAAATAAATGAATTCCCAGAAGACTAAAAGTGGCAAATTCCACATGTGGAGCAGAAATCCAACAATCCCAGCGTTCCAAAAATGTCTAGACCAGTTAAGACTAGAGTCACATAAGTAGACTCAACCTAGTGTTCTTTAGATGGAACAAGCCCTGTCTAACCCAATAGGAAAATGAGAGACATCATAGAAAAGAATTAGGACTGTGTAAAATTTTTGATCAGCTAAACTTAAATTGACAAACATGCTTGAAGATACAACATGGTGGCATTGAAGGATCATGGAATCAGAATTCAGATAAGCAGCATTCAAATACTACTCTTTCATGTCACTGAGTCTGAATTGCCTCATGTATAAAAAGCAAGTGATAAAAAGCTTTTATATATGGTTTTCGTAAAGATTAAATCTATATAAATCAGAAGAAATCTTAATCTTTGTGTTTGTGACTACATTTGGGGAAAATACTGTTACCAGATTTTCATCAAATTTGAAAGATATGTTCAGGGTACTCTGCCTTAAAATCTAGGTTTACAATGTGCTTGAAATTCTCCTTGATGGGAACCCCTAGGGGAACTACACAGTAAGCACTGCAGGAGATAATCTGAAACTGATGGATTTTCCAAAAAAAAAAAAAAGAGAGAGAGAATGTTTCTTAGGCAGTGTTATATTTTGTATAAGAATATCTTAGTCTTTATTTATATTAGTATATATAATGTTTTACACATATTTATAGAAGTAAAGAAAATTTATATAAGGGAATGTCTGAAATATTCTGTGTGTATGTCTTAAAATATTCATGAGAAGGTATCCTTGTAGTTCACTCTGCTCTCCACATGTGCATTGTGCATGCTATGTTGGTTTGGTCCTTTGGTGGCAGGTTTACAGATCCGAAGTGTGACCTTCTCCACCAGACTCAGCCTCCCGGGAAAACTACTCTTACCACTTTCACTCCGATGACCTCTCTCTCCAGGAGTAACCCTGCTAGAACACTCTGCCTTCTCTAGCCTCCTTGGAAGTGCAATGGGCATGATGTTTTACTTCTTGCTACAAAATTTATCATCATTTCTCTCCCCAAAAAGAGAAATTTGGTCTCTGAGATGCATGATGTGTTTATTAAATAAAAACAAAGTCATGGGAGGGTAGGTGATGATGTTGGTGCCAAAGGGATGAGCAAGAGAGACTTTCTGCTGGCTCAAGCCATCTACCTATGTGCCCACTCTCCATCTACTGAAGAAGAAATTATAATGAATGAGCCACGTTCACAGAGAGAAACAGTCTAAGCAGTGTGAGTGCTGCAAAGACAAAAATAAGCACAGAGTTTTATGGGATCGCATTTGCAAGGGCTCAGCCAAGAAGGAATGGGACAAGAGAGAAGACAAGTGGTGAGCATAGGTTTCATGAAGAATATGGAGATCACTTGAAGGATAAATAGAAGTTATTTAGTACAAGGGGTGGATCAGATAGGGTAAGGTAGGGATACTCTGGGCATGAGTAAAATCTAAGCAAAGAAATAAATCAAATGGAAATATTAAAGTCCAAACTTCAGTAGGATGAAATAAGAAGACACATGTGGGAAAACAAAGTTGGAATAAAGGAGATAATTAAAATGAATGTCAAGAGACCCAGAGAACAATTATGTGACATGTAAACAAGAGAATCATGTAGCAGAAGCTGTGGTGGGCAAACACATCCTGGTAAAAGTGTGGTGCATGCTTTTGGAGAGGTAAGGAGACAACAAGGAAATGAGTTAGGCATCCAGGCAAAAAACCACATGGGCCTGAACATAGCTATAGCAAAAGAAGCAGAAGAAGCAGAAGTAGTTGCCACTGCTTGCTGTATTACCTACAGCAAAATATTTAGCTGCTGGGTCAGGCGGGCACGAGGTTGTCAAAACAGCTGTTGCACCCATTGCATTTCAGAGCTTACAAATATTATATAAGGAAGTTTCACAACTCCATCTGTCCAGTGTTCTCATTTTGTGTTCTTATATTGCCCATCAGTGAAAAGCTTCTGGAATCTTCCCCGATAGAGACTTCTCAAATGCTAAAATTTCCATAATCCATGGCGGCCTCCTCAGTGAAATCAATGTGTGCTTATCAAGCATGACTGTAAAACAAAATTCAAGCTGCTCTGTGCTGGCTCTGGACACATCTCTAACTCCCCCCACCCCTGGGGCAGCTCCTCTTGCTAAGCTCTGCTACCCATGAGTGCCTTGGGGTTTAGATCCCTTACTTGTTTTGTCTTGGCATATTTCCTGATTACCTTCTTTCGCTCTGATGACCCAGCTTCTGAATTAACAACAGGCTTTTGAACAGGATTGAACCTTCTTGGTTGTGAACCTGGCTAACCCTACAACTTCTGGCACTCTCTTCCTGCTCACCTCCATAGAGCCTGCCAGTTGAGGAGTGACACCATTCACTAGGCAAAGTCTCAAAGAATGTCCCTTAGCAAACTGAAGGCATTGGTTTGTATAAGTGTTTTTCCAAAATTGTATTCAGTAGAACATTCGAATTCTGGAAAGTATCAAAGAGTATTGCATGAACAGAAGGTTCCACAGTCGACTATGTCTGAAAAAGCCTGTCTTTTCTAGTCCTTCTGTAGATATTCATAACAAGCAACACATTTTAATGACTCCGAGGAGTATTTTCATGAAGAAATGTGTTTAATGATTAACCTGGTACTTCCACATTTACTTGACCAAAGAAATATTTTGTTTCTCGCAGAATATCTATGAAAATCTTATATTATATTAAAATTTGGAGAATATTAGTTACACATTTGGCTTGCTTCAGTATCTTTTAAAGTATCATAAGAGAAGTGCATGGAGGAAAGAATGGAGATTTGGAGTCAGACAGAGGATGTGGTTTCTAGCCCTTGTTCCCAAATTCACTGCTTGTATTGTTTGGCCTTGTATCAGGTCCCTATACATCTCTGAGGTTTTCCCCTCATCTGCAGTGGTAACAAAGAAATATTAACATCAACAACAATAAAATTCTTATTTACAGAGGGCTCACCACATGCTAGGTAACTGTTCTGAGTTGTAAAACTCTATGTAAATGTCAGTTGTTATTATAAGTAGTAGCAAAGGTTTTCATTTGTGGTTCCAATTTCTTCATCCCACTTCCCTTCCGTCATATAACCAAGGCTTTGGGGTAAATAATCACTTTCTAATCTGAGTGACAGAGTTAGGCTTTGATCTCTACCAGCCCAGTGTTTCTGCATTCTGTCTTCTCTCCCATGCAGAGCTGCCTTTTCACCTTTCCTGTCTGTTCACTTTCATTTAGCACCTATGAGGCTGGTGAAGCACCATTGTTTTCTTGATCGACTTGCCAGGTCTGATGTTTTATTGTCATTTGATGTATTTAAGTGGCTTTTCTCCCATTTTACACTGCTTATCATAATCAGAACCATGTTTTAGAGGTGGCACAAACAGGGATGTGAGGTGGCTTTGTAATATACATTTCTAATTTTACTTGTTTTCCAAGAATATAGCTCTTTTCTACACTAAGCACAGTTCTCAATCCATTATGAAATTAAGTTATTTAATGCTAATCATGACCCTATGCAGTAGATATCATTATTAGTGCCATTATAATAGCTGACGAGACCAGGAAAGGTTAATTAGCCTGCCCATGTACTAGCAAGTGGTAGAATTAAGAAACAAATCAAGGCAATTATTGGCTTCTGTAGATATTCTCTCAGCCACAATGCTACACTGCTGCTGACAATACCTTGTGATGCAGAAAACTTTTATTTATTCCATGAGTCCCAATTCAAATCACTCTGTCTCCAAGCACTAAACCCTACTCTGACTGGGCTCCTAAGGCTTTATGGTAGGCAGCTAAAGGGCTTTGAACTCAGGTAGACTTAAGCTAGAATTCTGGCTCTGCTACTTACTATCCATGTGATATTGTCCAAATCATTCTAGGTCTTTGAGCCTCAGTTTCCTCATTTGTAAAATGGAGTACATAATACATTGCTAGCTTGTTGCAAAGATTCCAGTGAATTGTGCTGGTTGGTCCAACATAGGTCTTTAAACCTTTATTTTTCACCCTACGTGACTCTAACTCATGGGTAGCAGGGCAGAGGGGATACTGGTGCCCAAGGTTAACTTTAGATCAACAAGATCAGAATTTCTGAGGGGCAGGGCCCAAACACTTAGGCCTTCAAAGGCCCCTAGAGTCTTTTAATGAATAACTAATATATGTGTGCACTATTCATTCCAATACTGTATCATTTGTTGTGGTTAAGATTCTGAATTCACACTGGAATTTATCTTTCTATCTACCTATCATTTATTTTTGGAAGTGAACCATTTTTAGAACCTCTTGCTACCTTTGGTTGCTATAGTTTTGGGAGAGTGATACTGAAGTGTTGGTAGTGGCCAGGTTAGGGTCTTAGCATGTGAGGGCTTCTACCAAGAGAGGTAGACTGCATGTGTCATCACCTCTGCCTGGCTCATGTCTTAGTTTTCACCATTGAGTCCCCATCAGGGCTGTACCCCAGCCCACCCCTTCGATGTGCAAAAAAAGTTGTGACCTCAGCCTTTCAGCTGAGAATCGTTAGATATTTTCATTACTTTCTAAGAGAGGAGAAGGGAGTTGACTTGCCAACGAGACATGATGAGGGGATGGCAGAGCTGAAGTTTGAGCCCGGTTATGTATGACTCCAAAAGCTTGGACCTTCTTCTATTCGTGGTACTGTACCGCTTCACGAAAAGAAAGTTGGGGTGAAGAGCTTCTCGGTCAACAAACATTTACTAAGCACTTCACATTTGGACTAGAAGATTTACTTCATTTGTTTTCAATGATCATGACAATGGCATGGGATAGGTATTTTTAAAAGATTTTAATTAACATATAGCTAACGTACAATATTGTATTAGTTTCAGGTGTATGCCAAAGTTATTAAAAATCTATACACAAGTCCAGCAACCATTTTACACCATATGACACTATCACAATATTATTACTGTATTCCTCATGCTGTACAGCACGTTGCAGTAGGTATTTTTATTATTTTTCTTTAATAGATGAGAAAATTGAATCTACACTTTTTTTCCAATAACAATTTGCCTATTGCTGTGGGTCCTAGAAATTAATGTCCTCATCCGCTAAAGGCATCAATAGTCAAGGGCTCTAAGACATTGCCAAAGGCTAATTGCACCTTATTTCTCTCCTACTTACAACATTTTAGTGGTTCGCCATTGTCTTTAAGATTAAGTCTATAATCTTTTATGTGAATTACAAAGCCCTTCAAGACTCCACTCTTTCCTTGCTCCCTTCTTTGCTTTCACATTGCCATACTCCAGCCAGGCTGAACTACATGTAGTTCACCACTAAATAGTGCTCTCCTTCCCCTCCTGGCCTTTGTTAATGCTGTTCCAGCAGCTTAGGATGCTTTTGCCCCCTCCTGTCCAATCGTCTCTGCTAGTTCCAATAGGTCTCCAATTCATTCATTCACTTGACAAATAATTACTGAACACCTACTACATGTCAGACTCTGCATACAATGGTGAATTTAAGAGTGAGAACATTGTCACAGAACTTACACTCTATAGGAGAAATATAAACTCCAATTATGAAAAAGTTAAGCAGTTATGTTTATGTTAGTTATGTATGCTGTGTAGTAAAGTGGGGTAGAGGTTATATGTGTATGGGATCGGGTTGTAATTTTAGATAGAGTAGCCAAGGAACACTTTCTTGGTGACATTTTAGTAAATGCCTGAGGAAACCGAGGGAGCAAGCCCTTACAGATATCTGAGTAAAGAGCATTCCAGGCAGAGAAAACAGCCAAGTGCAAAAGCTTTGATGAAGGACTTCCACGGGTGCGTTGGAAGGATACCCGTAACTCATGCAGAAGATGGAACAGGGGCCAAAATCATGCAAGGCTGTGTACAAAAGTATAGGACTTTGGCTCCTATTCTGTGTAAGATGAGAAACTATTTCAGGGTGTAAAGTACAGAAGTGACACAATCTGACTTACAGTTTAATAGACTCCATCTGGCACTAAGAAATGACTGAATGGGGTATAAGGGTGGAAGCAGGAAGGCCAAACTGGGGGCATAGGATCAAATGGTAGCAGTAAAGGCAGTAAGAAATGATCAGATGAGACATTGCCTCTCCTAAAAAGCCTTGTCTGACCCCCCAAGGCTGGAGTAGATGCAACCTTTCTTTGGTTTCTGATGGACTCCTGTCTCTTTCTCTCACACTGGACTTACAGTGTCTGTCTCTTTACACAAGTCTCTCCCCTATTATGTGAGGTCATTGAGGTCATGACTGCAATCTTAGGACCTTTTCTTTCCTCCTCAGTAACTAGCACAATATGTATTGAGTGCATGAGAGTGCCCAAAATAAACAGTAGAGGCTAGAACAGATTAGGGGTTGTGGAATCCAGGTAAAGCTTCTTTCTACTTAGGTCATTGGCTGAGAGCACAGAGCCAGACAGCCAGCCATTAGCAATGGCTCTGGGCCCTGCATTACCCATTCCTTCTATTCTGATACCGAATCTTTTATAGGAGGAAACCCTCTTCATCCTTCTAAACCCACCTCTAGTGTCTTTATCTACTTGGTGACATCCTTGATCTCACCAATGCTTAGAGTTAGTCTTTCCACACCCATCCCCAGATATGGCTCCCCATGACCCAGAAACCTGTAAACTAAATGATAAATTATCTGTCCTTTACCTGTACCCTAAAAATAATGGTAAACTAGACACAGATCTACCACCATAAAATGTCCCTTTTAGGAAAAGAAAGCATAAGAAATGCATAACACATGGTGGTCTATAATAATTAATAAATAATGCTGGGTAGGAAGTGGAAAGATTCCCTACCCTGATAGCAGAGTTGCTTTCTTGGTTAGACACAGGTACTCTTCTTTGAGAGAAGCTCTCTCATCCATTATTCTCCACTGCCTTTTACTTTTCTCACTGCCAAGTCTTCCTTTGCCTGTGAACGTCCATGGACACATACTAAATGACTGAAATGGCAATAGAAACCAGGTCTTCTATACCCTTTCAGTGTATGTTCCATGTGTGATGCTACACTTCCCCAAGCCTTTGAGTCTGATAAGAGATGAAGAAACAATCAGAGACAGAGAGTGTAAGAGGGGAACGTTTCAAGGTGGCCAGGGAAATCTTTAAAAGCATAGTTGAAATCTACCACTCATTGCCTCCTAATTTTGGGAACACCTTAAGCACCAAGTGCTGGAGCAAACAAACATTGGGTCAAGGGTGTCTTGTGACAGAGGGAATGCTTATGCCACATAATAATTAGTTTGTACCATAATACTGGCTGTATCAGGCTCCTCTTTCAACACTTTCTCACTTACCTTCAGACTAAATTCTGCTCCTTCAGCTGTTATTCAAGGCCCTTAGAATCTAGTTTTCTCATTTTTATCACTCCCAAAAACCTTCTTCACCCTTTCCCAGGGCATACTATGTGCCACCCATGCTTTACTAGTCAATGTTCTTCAATATGCCACGCCTTTGCACCTGCCATTCTTTCTACCTGAAATGCCCTTTCCCACTTGCAGTTCTAATAAGCTCCCACTGTCCCATCAGGGCCAACTCAAACGTCAGCACCTCTAAGGAATCTTTTCTGGCTCTTTCATTCTGATTTAGGCACTTCTACCTCCAGATATCAGCTGCAGTGCACTTTGTAAATGTCTGTTTGCATTTCTGCCTTCCAGAAAGTGTTTGCCCCTTGTTTGCAAAAAGTGGATCCTATGTATAACTGTTACCTTATGCATGGCAGGTGCTCTGGAAATGTTTCAGAAAGGAAAGAAAGGGAGAAAAAAGGGATTAAGGAAAAGATAAATGAAAGGCAGGCAGGAATATGAGCTTTCTGCATAGGAAAAAATGGAACTCATTTTGCAACGTCATATATTAACTGTGGAACCTTGAGTGCACAGCTTAACCTTACTGATCCTTTCTTAAGACTTGATGCCTCTTTATTTCCAGAACTCTTTGTTGAGCATTTGCTCTCTGAAAGGCACTTTGTGAGATAAGGGGATATGTAAATGAATCAGTCACAATTTCTTTCCCAGAGATTGTACCTCAGTCTTTCCATCTGTAAAATGGAAGACTTAGACAAATGACCTCTAAAGCCTCCTTCAGTTTGAAGAGTCCGCTGAGTCTATGTACATGAATCTTCTAACCATCTGTTATGTGGCCTTAGATGGATTGTTTCCCTACTTCAAGCACAAGTTTTCCAATCTGTAAAAATAGATGGTTGGAGAAGATGATCACTAAGGACTCCTTGAGTTCTGATCTTGGTGCTAAATTCCATATGGCAGACACATGTTTGCAGTGCCTCCCTCCTAGTCTTCATGCACATCCCTGACTTTCACTGGATGGGACTCTTCTCAGTTAATGTGGGGTTGGAGAGGAGGGTTCAGGGCTCAGGAAAGCCTCATAGCTGCCTATGCTGGCTGCCTGGCTACCCCACCCCACCCCCACTCACCCAGCCTCACTAGTCTGTGTGTCCTGGAGTAGGACTGCCCATACAAGACTGGCCACAGCTAGGCCCCTTTCTTGAGCCTCAGCCAGGTCCTCTCAGAGTATAGGCAGGAATGTCTGGGCAGCTGTGCCCAGCTTTGCTAGAAGTCAGAAACGGTTCTAAATGAGTGCCCAGCTACAAAAGCAGGACCAATTAATAAGAAAATGAATAAATCAAAGAAAGGGTTTTTTTGCTAATCACGTCTGTATTCCTTCTGATTCTGTCTCTCTCTGTCTCTGTCTCTGTCTCCCCCTCCTTCTTTTTCTCCCTAAACCTCTCCCTCATGTTTTTATTCCCTTTAGAAAGATTTCCAGACTGCAGGACATGAGGGATGGTGACTGAGAGACCCCCATTGGTCAACCCAGTCCCTCCTCCTGGAATGTGAGGCAGACTGAATGGGGTTCTCTCCTTGCCCTGCTGTGCCCTTAGGATCAGCAAGCCTGGTTTCTCTGCTTCTGTAGGCAAAGGCTCCTGAATGTCTTGTTTTCTAGAAAGTTTATCTTGATCACTGGCCAAGGAGATTCTGACCCCAGTAGCACCTGGAAGGGATGGAACCAGGGAGCAAATGAACAGAACCAACCTGAGCCAGGCAAAGTGGACCTAGGCTAGCACTGGCTGATAGCATAAACACAGTTGGGGCAGCTAGAAGTCATGGAGCCATGGCACCACAGCGTGTCCTGGCCCGAAGTGCTTGGTGGTAAGTACTGAGGAGCTCGCCAGGTGAGGGACACTGGGCCATGTACCAACAAACTGGGGTTCAAAATCCATCTCTGATCAAGCCATTTCAGCTCTTTGAGTCTCAGTTTGAATTTTTGCTTTTGCTTTTATCAACAAGCTTTGTATGAATAACAGAGTTTTTACCAAGAGGCCCAGTATAAATTAAGAATAGGGATTAACAAAATTGTTAAAGGGCCAGATAATAAAATATTTTAGGCATTGTGAGGCATATGGTCTTTGCAGCAACTACTCAGTTCTGCCCTTAGAGCAGGAAAGCAGCCACCAACAGCATGTAAATTCATGGTCATGGTTGTGTTCTATTATAACCTTATTCACACTAACAGGCAGTGGAACATATTTGGCCCAGCTCAAGATCCCTGACTAAGAAGGTGAAGTGGTTTCCAAAATATAAAATGTACTTAGGCTGTATCACTAAAGTGATGATTTTTCAGAATGGAAGAGGATACAGACATTCTTCTCTATTATTCACTGTTCAGCAGGTGTCCTGTTTCCAGCTCTGGTCCTCATTCTTTAAAAATGATACAGAAAAAGTAGTAAAGAGGAGTGGTCAATAGAGTGAAGAAGAGTCAAGAGCCCAGGTTCTGTGTGGATTCATCGAACCACTGGAGCTCAGGCCTTGTGATAGGGCAGAGAGGAAACAGTCTGTGGAGCCAAGGAGCAGTGACCCAAATCACATACAGGCAGAGTTCATCCAGCACAAGGAAGACTTCTGTAAGTTCCTGGAGCCAGAGGTGTGGATGCAGAGCTCGAAGGACCAGTTAGGTGAAATAGCTCAGAAGAAATCAGGTTGAGGATCAGATGAACTGACTTTGGAAGTTTGGCCAAGTCTTGAGCTCATGTTTTGCCTGTCCTACCTCCTAGACAAAATACATGGAAGTGCTTTGTGAAGTTGATTTATTAATATATCTAACAGCTCCTGAGCACTACCATGAACAGGCAGTAGGCTAAGGTACTGGGGTACAAATGCAAGGCTACCGAGCTAATAGAGAGACTATAAACTCATCACCTATAATTTTAGAGAGCATTATACTGAAATGCAGAAGTTCCTATGGAAGCTGAAATGAATGGATTTACCATAAATTTGGAAATCTATAGGCCAGCATCAAGGCCTTGGCTCTTCTGCAGGTTAAGACTAAGAGAGCTAGAACAGGTGGCATCTATCTGACTTGAACTAATCTTACACAAGCTGAGGCAATAGATAGTGCTTTACAGAATGAAAAGAATCAGTCAAATAGAAGTAGCAGGAAACCAGCACCAAGTTTCCTTATTTCTGACTATTCAAACCAGGACAGCAGTCCCCAGAAGCACAACAAGTCATAGCTCTCCCAGTGGGGTGCGGTGGGGGAGGTGATCTTTAGTCTCCTAAGCAGTCCTGGCTCAGTTTGATTGCAGTGAGAGTTCCTTCAGCTTCCCAATCTGTGCCAATTTCATTGTATCCAAATGTTTCTAGAATGTGGTATTGGGCAGGAGGACAGGTCAGTTCTCTCAATTCTAGATATCACAGACACTCAATCTTATTTTTTGTTTATTTTGCCTCCTAGAATTATAATATATATTGAGCATGTAAGCTATTTAAACTGTTCCCAAAGCCATCAAGAGGAGCCTTCCTTTTCAAAGGTTCATTCAGTCTCTCTGTACTATACTCCTGAATCTCTGAAAGACGCAGCATGGCAGAGAACATGGGCTTTAGAGTCAGAGAGAACTGTCCTAAAATTCTGATCTAACTCCTAATGAGCCATGTGAATCTTAGGTAAGACACAGTTACTCTCCAAATGTGCATTGCTTTTTCTATAAAATCAGAATAACAATATTTAACTCTTAGGTTTATTGTAAAGTTCTTAATACTACATTCAAGAATCTAGTACAGTGCCTTGCACATAGCATAAAATACAATCAATGACAGCTCTTATTACCGAGAAGGTCCAAGCTCACTGCTATCAGCCCTCTGGGTTTTAGTTTCAATACTGGCACTTACTGGCTGTGTAACCATGAGCAAGTCAACTCTTTCATTGGGAGCTTTTTTCTCATTGAGATATTAACCATTCTTACTTTCCAGGTTATAGGAGAAAATAAATGAGCTAAATATATTTAATACACCTCTCACATAGTTTGGCACATAATAGGAGTTTAAAAAACAGGAATATTAATGCTAATTGTTATGAAATTTTATTGAGTCTCCTACTCACTGTGTTGGCTCCTAAGCATTTTCACTGCCAGCTGGGTGGAGTGACTCCACTCCCACTTCTACAGAGGACAGCCTAATTTCCTTCTTAGCTATACTTAATCATAGCAAAGTCAGACTATCCCAGGGACTTCTGGGAGACAGAAAAGGGCCTTGCAACCCAAGAAAACCCACTGGTCAGAGCACAATTCTTTCCTTAGCCCATCCTTTTGTACTCATCACCCATCCCTTTGCCTTACTGACAGCTAGCATAAGTGACAGGTTCACCAGGCGGGGGGTATGGGGCAAAGTAGAGAGGGAAAGTTTGTAAAGAATGCTGCCACTCATCTGTTGGTGAGCATTTGACAGGGAGTCAAGGACTTTGGTTTCTGGTATGATTGTCCACTAACTGACTTCATGACATAGACAAGGCTCTTCCTATCTCTACCTGTGACATTGTCACTTTTGGCTCAGAACCCCTATGGCTTTGACATTCTAAGAATCTGGGGAAAAGCCGAACTTACAAGAAACAATTTAAAATAGGGATATATTATACTGTTGGTTACTTTCAGAGAAAATTTTAGAAGGTATCTGACATTCCAATAGGTACATGAATCTTTTCTATGACCTGAGGGTAAGGAAGAATAGGCTTAATGATGTCCTTGAAAATGCTGATATCTATAACTCAGGTTCTTAAAACATTTCAGTGTGAGAAAGATAGAAGTCAGATAAGCATTCTGGGAAACATGGGACTGCCCGGGCCTAGCCCGAGATGAGGATGAGCCAGCAGCTGGCAAGATGCCTCCCACATCATTCTGGAACAGTGCTTTTGCCCAAGAACACTTTCTGAACTCCATTTAACCCCATTAAATCTGAGTTCAGACCTCAGGAGCTTCATTCCCTAGCTGTGTGACCTTCGGCATTGGTTAGGAGCCCTCTGATAACTGAGTGAAAGGAAATAAAGTTGTCATCTTAAAATGTTAGGTCATCTTGAACCATGTGAATCACAGACCCCTTTGAGAGTCAGGCAGAAGCTATGGTCCTGTTGCCTAAAAGAACATTGACTCACAAAAAAATATGTTTTATCACATACTCCAGTTTAAACCTCCTATCTTAAAGAATGGACAAGAACAACTGAATATATGCACTTACCTGAAGAATGCATCTGTTAGAGAAGGGCATGGAGGTTGGTGTGGGATATGTGTGGGGTGGGGCCTCTCTGTTACAGAAGCAAAGAAGAGACATAAAAGCTGGGATGGGCGTGGATGGGGAAAGAATGCACAGACCCTAAAATTTCACATATTTTGGGTTATTTGCAAAGTCATCCCAATTTTGGCCACAGTTACTTCTGGAAGATTTCATAAATTTACTCAACTTTCCAAACTCTGATTCCATATTTAATAGGCAAATTTATTACTATATAGTAACCATTTGACATTCTGAGAAATATACCCAGATACCTTTAAGAATCTCCAAATCTGAGGATATTACTAATTGAGGTATGAATGTATAGTATACTACTGGGCTTACTCAATATTGTGTGAAAAGTTCCCACACTCTAGTCTTGCTAGCAACATGATTCAAATTCCTGCCCAGCACTTTTGTATAAAAGAAATTCATCCTTGTCACCATTCCGAAATGTAGAGTTTAATATTGTTTTCCTTTTTTTTACTATTTGCTACTTTTTTAACTGTGAGCATACACAAAACATTTTCACATTTCTTAGTCTCAATTCAACCTCGTGACAGCCTTCAAAGCAGTATAAACATTACATTGTATAATTTGTATAGACCCCTCCTCAGTCTGCAGTACAGATCACAATGTGTCAGCTTCCATCACATATAAGTGTGTATGCTCCTGTTTGCTCCTAAGCATAGTAAATAAAGGGGATCTTATTCAAATTAAATCTTCTAACTCACCAGAGCCTCTTTTGGAGGGCCAACATTTTCCTCTCAAACATATACAGAATCACAGATGGGAATACCTCAGGAATCATAGATCAGGGGTCATTAACCAAGACTACATATCAAAACCTCCTAAGGATGGGATGAGGGGAGGGAGCTGACAACACCCCCCACCCCTGCCCTCAACCATCTCACCCCCACTATAAGCAGAGGATGGCTCAGAAGGCCCTTTTCCCCCAATGGGTCTTGCCAGGAAAGACAGGTGGAAATAACATGACTGAAACTACCACAACAACCCCCTAGCCTGGGAAACACAATCCATCCTGCACAAGCAGGGCTTTCCTACAAAACAGGAAGACTCTTTGACCCTGCAGCTTTCTGACCGTGGGCCTCCCTTACTCCTTCCCCCGCAAAAAAAAAAAAAAAAAAGATACCAAATGACCCTGCCTGGTAAAATATACTTAGCACCTTGGGCAGCATCAGCAAGGAGAAAATGGAGCTCCATGAACACCAAAACTATACCACAAAGGCTCTAAAAATTAAGCTGTTATCAAAACCACAGCCGCAGAAGTAAGCCAGGACCTACATACTAAACCTAAACAGGGTTTGTGCCTGCTAAAATAAAATGGTTAAATGGTATCAAAAGTTCCCTAAAATAATAGTCAAAATGTCCAGGACACAATAAAAATTTAATCCATCATAACAACCAAGACAAATCACAACTTTAATGAGAAAATACAAGCAACTGATGCCAACACAAAAATGAATCACATGTTGAAATTATTTTAAAAGGATTTTAAAGAATCCATTATAAAAGAGAATTAAAAATTATTTTAAAAACAAAAAAGAAAAATCTTAATAAAGAAATAAGAAACAGAAAAAATAAAATTACACTTATGCTAAAGAATCAAATGAAAATTGTGGAAAATAAAATAAAATGAAAAGCTCACTGGATAAGGTCAATAGTAGAATGAAAATGGCAAAAGGTGGAATTAGTAAACTTGAAGAAAGATTAATTAAAAGTACTCAAAATTAATAACAGAGAGAAAATAGACAGAAGAAAATAAACAGAGTCCAGGGACCTGTGGGACAATAATAAAAGGTATACCATTTGAATCACTGAAGTCCCAGAAAGGGAAGAAAAAGAGAGAGGAACTAAAAGAGCATTAGAAGAAATAATGGTTTAAAACTTCCAAAATTTGATTAAAGAACAAACCTACAGATGCAAGATGGTGAGAGAACCCAAACAGGAGAAACCCAAAGAAATTCATGACAAGACATTCTAATTAAACTTCTGAAAACCAAAGAAAAATAAAAATAATTTAAAAGAAGCCCAAGAGACATGAGACCAATATAATTTCTTATCTGAAATCATGGAGGCCAGAGAAATGGCACAGCATTTCCAAGTGATAAAAAGAAAGAACTATCAACTGTAAATTTCATCCATCAAAACAACCTGCTGACACGATCTTTCCAGAATAAAAGGGAAAAAATAATCAAAGGAAAACTAAAAGAACTCGGCACTAGCAGAACTATCCTTAAAGAATGGCTAAAAGTAGCTCTTAAAAATAAAGAAAATTATTTTTTTAAAAAAAGGAATCCTAGAACATTAGGAAAGAAGAAACAACAGAGAAAGAACAGAGTATCCTTTGTCTCATGAGTTCTTAAGTTATCATTAATGATTAGAATAAAAATTATAACATCACCATACTCAACACAATGATAATTATTAGTGGGGAAGGTTTTACATTTCACTCATAGTAAATGTTAATGTCAGTTAATACCAGTAGACTAAAGTTTAGAGTAATACACAGAGCTACCACTACAAAAACCATACAGATTCAATAGTTTTAAAAAAAGCACTATAGACAATTAACATAGATATCTAAAGAATGGTCAAGTATTCCCCAGGAGAGTAAGAAAAGAGAAAGAAAATAATGGGAAATAGAGGAAACAAACGGGAAACAGTAAAAAGGTAAAAAAAATACCTTAAATATAAATGGCCTATATATACTAATCAAAAGACAGACTGACAGAGTAGATTTAAAAAAATAACTCAACTACATGCTATTTACAGAAAACACTCTTGAAAACAAAGACATAGATAAATTGAACATAAAAGAATAAAATGTGATATACCAAACAAACATCAATCATAAAAAAGCAGGAGTGTATGTATGTAGCACCTCTTCTTTATCCCTTCATCTATGGATGAACACTCTATCTTGACTATCGTAAATAATGCTTCAGTGAATTTATAGATAGATGCACATGTTCCTTCAAAGCAGCATTTTGGTTTTCTTCAGATACATGTCCACAAGTGGGATCAATGGGTCCTTATTTGTCTCTTGTAATAGCCTTTGTTTTAAAATCTATTTTGCTTGGTATAAGTATTGCTAACCCAGCTTTTTTTTCATATTTGTTTGTTTCCATTTCCATGAAGTATATTTTTCTATCACTTTACTTCCAGTCTGTGTGTGTTTTTCAATCTGAAGTGAGTCTCTTGTCAACAGCACACATAAGGTTTCTGTTTTCTTATCCATTCAACCACCCTATGTATTTTGATTGGAGCATTTAATTCATTGACATTTAAAGTAATTATTGATAGATATGTGATTATTGCCATTTTATTATTCTTAGTTTTTATCGTTTCTTCTTCTTAAAGAAGGCCCTTTAACATTTCTTGTAATACTGTCTTGGTGGTGGTGAACTTCTTTAGCTTTTCCTTATCTGGAAAGCTCTTTAGCTATCTTTCCTTTGATTGTAAATGATAACGTTGCTGGGTAAGTACATATATACAATGAGATATTAGCCATAAAAAATAATGAAATCTTGCCATCTGCAGCAACATGGATGGGCCTAGAGGGTAGTGTGCTGAGTGGAGTAAGTCAGACAGAGAAAGATGAATGCCATATGATATTTCACTTACTTGTGGAATGTAGAGAACAAGATAAACAAACAAACAAAACAGAAACAAGTTCATAGATACAGAGAACATCTTGATGGTTGCCAGATACAGGGATCAAAAGGGGAGGGGTTAAGTAGGGAAGGGATTACGAAGTACAAATGGGTCGTTACAAAGCAGTCATGAGAATGTGAAGTATAACATGGGAAATATAGTCAGTAGTATAATAACTATGTATGGTGTCACATGAGTACTGGATTTATTGGGGTGATCACTTCGTAAGTTACAAAAATATCTAATCACTATATTATACAACAGAAATTAATATAATATCCCATGCCAACTATAATTTAAAAATAAATTATTTTTAAAAGAATAAGAGCAAGGCATCATGCTAATTTCAAAATATACTACAAAGCAAAAATAATTAAAACAGCATCGTAGTGGCATAAAAAAATGATACATGTAGACTGATGGAGCAAAATGCTGATTCCAGAAATAAATATACAGATGTATGATCAATTGATTGTTGACAAAGGTGCCAAGAACATACAATGGGGAAAGAACAGTCTCCAATAAATGGTGCTGGGAAAACCCTTATCTCATGCCATATACAAAAATCAACTCAAAATGGACATAGAAAAACTTAAATGTAATACCTATAAATAAAAAAAAACTATTGGAAGTAAAGATAATAAAAACATTGCTTGACATTGAAATGGACAATGCTTTTTTTATATATAACAGCAAACGTATAGGCAATAGAAACACAAATAAATAAATGCTATTGCATCAAACTAAAAGCTTTTACACAGCAAAAGAATTAATCAACAGAGTAAAGAGACAGCCTGTGGAATGGAAAAAATATATAAAAAACATACATCTGATAAAGGGTCAATATCCAAAATATATAAGGAACTCAAACGACTCATCACTGAGAAACTGATCTGATTGAAAATGGGAAAAGGACCTGAATAAGAATTTCTCAAATTAAGAAACACAAATAGCCTACAGATATATTAAAAAAGTGTTTAAAAATCCCTAATCACCAGGAAAATGCAAAATTGAAAACACCTCATACCTGTTAAAATGGGTATTATAAAGAAGACAAGAGATTACAAGTGTTGTCAAAGATATGGAGAAAAGGATATGCTTGTGAACCTGTGATAGGACTGTGAAGCAGTGTAGCCATTATGGAAAATAGTATGGAGGCTCCTCAAAAAATGTAAAGTATAACTGTGATACAATCCAGCAATGCTATTTCTGGCTATATATTTAAAAGAATTTAAATCAAGAACTCAGAAAGATCTCTGCACTCCCATGTTCACTGCAGCATTATTCATACTAGCCAAGATATAGAAACAACCCAAGAGTCCATCAATAAATGAATGGATAAGGAAGATGTGGTACATATAAACAATTGAATATTATTCAATCATGAGAAAGAAGAAAATTCTATCATTTCTGAAAACATAGATGAATCTTGATAACATTATGCTAAGTGAAATAAGCCAGACAGAAAGGGACAAATACTGTATGATCTTGCTTACATATGGCATCTAAAACAATAAAAAAGAAAATTTAATTTTTAAAAAGTTAACTTCATTGAAGCAAAGAGTAATAAGGTAGTTACCAGACCAGAGGCTGGGAAGGTAAGGTTGAAGGAAATGAGGAGATGATTTGATGAAATGACATGATGTTTGGGATTTGCTTTAAGATGTTATAGAAAAAAAAACACAGGGGTCTATGTAAAACAAAATTGACATAATATTGATAATTGTCAGTGCAATTGACATTGGAGCCTTGGACCCCATGGGTATGTGGTGGGTAGGGTGGGGGGGAGCAGAGGTAATTATACCAATCTATTCAGTGTTTGTTTTTGAAAACAGACGTAATGGAAGATTTTCAAAAGGCACCTAGGGATCATTGATGGGATGCTGTCTTCCCAGGAAACAGGGAATCCTCTTCAAGGAGTAGGAGAATAGAACTTTGTTGTCATCTGAAAGGTCGTGAGCTGGTGTAATGTCAAAAGCAAGACTTGGACAGATCATAAATATGGTACAGTGAAAGTTGTACATATAAAGAACTAGAGATAATTTTATTCACAAGAATTTCTCTGCATGTATTTGGAAGAAATACTTTATTCACTTAAGGCATTTTGGGTAACAGGAAATGGTTAGTAACCTAGTTGCTATGGAGGAGTGGATCCTATTATCTGAAGGATTCTTTTGCTAAGGATCCAGACATGTCTGAAGATAACACCCAGGGCAGTATTTAAAAACTATTGTTGAGCATTTACTATGTGCTAGACACTTTATTAGATGTTGGGGATACAATAGTAAAATGAACCGACAAAATCCCTGCTCATATGGAGCTTACAGTCTAGTAGGAAGAACTGGATATTAAACAAATAGATAAATAAGCAAAATAATACACATATAGATTATATTAAGTGCTATGAAGTAAATAAACAGTGATGTGGGAGATAGGAATGGTGGGGATTTGGAACTGACACTTTAAATAGGTTGTGCAGGGAAGTCTTGCCATGAGGATGTAGATGTAAGTTAAGACCTGTAGGATAAAAAAGAGCCAGCCATGCTAAAATATGGAGGAAGAGGATTCCAAACACAGGAAACATCAAAGGCAAAAGATTGATGGAGAGAACAGTCTGAAATATCAGGAGACAAGCTTGGCTGGAGCATAGTAAGCAAGGGAGAAAGAGGGGGAAGAAGAAGTTTCAGGAATGGACCAAGGCTGATGTCGTGGGGGATTCTCTAGGTATTGGTAAGGAGTTAGACTTTTATTTTGAATGCAATGATACACTTCTGAAGTATGTTAACCACAAGAGTGGCATCTGCATTACAGCTGCTCTGTCAAGAAGGAATTTGGTTGGGGCAGTGGGGAAGACTAAAAGCAGAGGAAAGCTACTGCAGTACTTCAGAAGAGAGGTGATGATGATGATGGATACAAAGAAAAGTGGACTGATTAGCACTCTATATATGGACATAGCATTGGCAGGACTTACCAATGAGTTAGATGTGGGAGATGAGGAAAAGAGAGTTCAGTAAGGATAGCTTTTACTTTTCTGGCTTGAACAAATAGGTGGGTACTGGTGCCATTTACTGTGATGAGGAAGACTGTGATTAACAAACTTACAGGTAAGGATCTAGAGTTCTAGTTTAGCTAGGTTTTTGCTTGAGATGTCAATGAGACACTTGCAATGATATAAAAATAAGCAGTTAGAGGTATGAATCTGAAGCTCAGAGAAAATGTCATAGCTGAAAATATATGTTTATTAGTTGTAGCTATAGATAGATTTTAAAGCCATGAAGGTAAGAAGTGTCAACTAGGGAGAAAGGATGAAAAGAGAACAGCAGAAGACCAATATAGATGTTTTAAGGAAACTTAATGTTTAAGGAAGAAAAGCCAATAAAGGAGCTGAGGAAAATATGAGTAAAATAGAAAAAAAAACAAGAGAGTATAGCATCATGGAAACCGAAAAAATGAATCATTTAAAAAGTGATCAACATGTAGAAGTTGTTGAGAGTTGTTTAGTAATTTAAAGATAGAAAAATATAGTTAATAGAGGGTCACAGGGATGGGGAGCACAGCATAGGGGACACAATCAACATTAATGAATGGCTACGTGGAGAGCCAGAGGAGAGAAGGAACAACCAGGGAATCATTTCACAAACTGTATAAATAACTAACCAATGTACTGTATAATTGAAAGTAATAATAAAATCAAATAAGATGCTCAAAAAAGTTTTTAGAAATCCATTGGATTTTCAACATGGAGATCAATTGGTGATCTACTCTTTTGAGTTTTGCTATTAAGTGGAACAGAGAAATAGCTAGAAAGAGTAGCTAAAGGGGAATGTGAGATCAAGGAAAAATGGTTTCATAATTGAAAGACACTAGAGAATGTTTATAGAATGAAAATAATGATCCAGTAGAGAAGAAGATGTGGATGAGGAGCATGAGTAGAAACTAAAAACGTAAACTCTTTGGTAAGGTGAAAAGGGCCAGAATCCAAAATACAGGTAGAAAACTTTACCTGTGATAGTATAAGAAAGGCTTCCTTTATTGTAACAGGAGGAGTAGTGAAAAAATTGGTCCAGATGCACATAGATTTATGGATCGGTAGACATAGAATGTCCAAACCTGTAGAAAATTTTTATGAGCTTATTAGAATTTATTTGAAATAAACAGAGGACATGCCTGCAAGCAAGACCTCAACAGACTGAGAAAAAATACTTCCCAGAGTGACAGTTTGCAGTTTTTTACAACATTTGTAATTAAGGAAGAAATGTGAGGGAGAGTCCATGAACATAGGAGAAAGCAAGGCAAGGAGATCTCTATGACTGGACCACAGGATAGTTAACAGAGCAGAGTATATGATCTCTTGAGGGTGGTTATGCTTCCAAGAGGTCTGAAAAAGAGGCATTTCAAAGGCATGTTGACCTAGACAGAAAGAATAGGCAAGGCTTATCTAAGGCACAGGTAACCTTTTACTAGGGAAATTTAGGTCTGAGGAATGCCCACCCACCATGACTCATCCAGTTAGGAATTCTATGATCAGATCGCCCTGTGAGGTTACTTTCAGTCAGATTTTTTACAGAGCCCGTTTTTGGTCCACAGATTTAATGACACAAAAAGAAGGGAATTCCTGTCAGATGGCTTTTATTTTCCCAACACACTTGCTCTCTGTCTCAGAAGTGAGCTGTTTCAGGAAATCTCTAGATGCTTCTGGAGCATATCAGTGGTGGCAGCAGGAAATTAGCAGCAGCATGAAAGGATCCAAAAGTCTTCCATTTGGGAAGGAAGGCCTTGGGTCTCCATCTGTCCTACCCTACTTGTCAGGCATCTTCCTGCTTCACAGGAGACCTGCTTCAACTTGTGGGCCCTTAGGGCTAGGAGTGGAGAAAGAGGGCACAGAAAGGGCCACAGAAAGGGAAAGTAAGGGCTTTAGGTGTGAACTTTGCTGACTTCATTTTTTCAGATTCTTGGCTTGGTGACTCATTTCCCTGTGGGAGAGCACCAGCAAAAACTCTGAAAATATCTCTAAGGGTGACCTTTGGCACCTTTGGGGCTGAGCAGCAGCCATAAAATTCTTAGGTCTGTCAAAGAATTATTGCATCACATACAAAGTCTCTTTCTTACCCAGTCTGAGCAGAAAAATTGCCCAGGCCTCACCCTCAAGCACACTCACAGAATTACATCTTCCCAATACACATGCAGACACACACACATACACATAGCTCCAGTTTTCTAACACACACAGATGCACACTTACCCCCAGCAAGATCCATACACCTCTAAATGCATATATTCTCATACCCACAAAAACACATATCAACGTGCACACATTCATGTCTGTATATGCTCATGTCTTAACTCTTTACACATATAGCTATTCAATACTCATTGGGAGAGGACCCTATCCTATTCCTGACACAGAACTAGAAACTGGAGACGAAGGTGAGACACAGTTAAGCCTTTGAGATGCTCAGAGTCTGGTGAAGTGTAGAGAATAGTGGGTGTGAAGGTAACAAGATAAAATACACAAGTAACTTTTAAAAAACGGAAATACATTAAACAAGCTCTAAGGACTGCATAATGAAACTTCTCATATTCTATTGACAAAACTCAGTCTTAGGGCTGCACCCAAGGAGCTCCAAAGAGGCAAAGGACAACTCTTAGCAGGGACTATCAAGGAGAATTTCCTGGAGGAGATTTCATTGGACCATAGTCCTAAAGGAAAGATAGGATTTCAATAAGTTTTCTTGTTTTCATCATTTATCCCAGCCCTTTTGAGGTAAGTTAGGGCTAAATGACACTCCTAAGGAACAAAACACATGACAGGTAAACTCTTATTTAATCTCAGCTGCATTGTTTTCTAGCTAAGTGCCTTTGGTAAGCAAATATCTCCTCCATGAGACTCAGTTTTCTTGTCTATGAACTAGACATACTGTCTCTATGTCACAAGACTATAATGAAGCCCAGTTGGGAGAATGGATACTCAGTTGAGATAATGGATGCTATATTACTTCGAGTAGGTTGATTGCTGCAATAAGAACCTACAACAACCTTAAAAATGTGTTACTTAAGACAATAATACTTTCTTTTTCAATTATTTCACAATCCAACCCAGATTTGTGGGGCCTCTGCCCGATACAGTCATTCAGGGATCCAGACTCATTCCATCTTGTAGCTCTGTACTCCTCTTAGTATTTGGATTATCTCCATAAAACTCAGTCTTAGGGCTGCACCCAAAAGCAAAGGAGGCTGGGAAATGTAGTCTAGCTGTATGCCCAGGAAAAAGATGGAAGCATGGATATTCGTGAGTACCAACAGTAGCAATAAGCTCTGACATTGATGTAATATTTTTGGGTTAATTGTGAGAAACTATATATATTAGAGGACATAATGTTATTGTTTTTAAACATGTAGCCTCTCTGAGCCCCTATCTCAATCTTTAGTGAGTTGGAGACAGGAAAAAACGAATTCACATAAGTAAAATTTAACTGGGCTCTTTCTAGACCAGAGTTTCCCAAAATTCTCTGACGATGAGAATCATCTAGTGAACTTGTTAAAATACAGGTTCCCAAATCCCACCCCAGAACTGCTAAATGAGAATTCCCAGGGGGGCAGTACATAAATCTGTATATTTAACTAGTGCTCTAAGAAATTTCTCTCATGAAGGAAGTTTAAGAAACGCTGTTCTAGACTAAGCAATCGTTGTGACCTAGTGCTTGCTCTTCTCTGCATTCATTCATTAGCTCATTCATTCATCTACTGCTCAAATACCTACTCTGTAACAGACACTAGGCTAGGCAATAAAACTCCCTAAGATTTTGTGGGCTAGAAATTTTTAACTCCTTTGCTCTTGGTTGGGAAACAGGAGCAAAGGAGCAGGGAGCTCCTTTGAAATAAGAGATCAAGGATATTCTACACGTGCACATCACTGGTACTGCTATTCTACATATCACAGTCCATTCAGGAACAATTTTTCATGATAGCCACTCTTGTTATAGTTGGCTTCTCAGCTGTCAGTTCCTCAAAGTAGAGGATGCATCTTACTTCTCCCCAGCATGTTGCAGTCTAAAGTGAAAGAGAATTCCAGAATTGGCTGTAAATTGGTTCTGTGGCCTTGGATATGTCACTGCTTTCTCTGAACCTCATTCTGTTCCTCTGAAAAATGGGAATAATCAAACCTAGCCCATAGGAACACTGGAAGATTAAATGAGATGAAAAACTGAAAAGATCTCTGTAAACTGTCAGATATTTGTTCAAAATGAGAGTTCTTTCTCTGCTTAACTTTGCTGATGCCTGATAGGAGTATGTTGTCTCATAGCCCCATTTCCCCAGTTGAGGGACAAAAGTTCTGAGGCTTTTGGGCACTGAGTCAAAAGGGTAGAATGCATGCCCCCTGTCACCGCTTCATCCAGAGCCTCCTAGATTGATCGTTTATCCCATCGTTTACCCCATCCCCCTGGGTTTCATTATTGCCAGTTCCTGAAAAATGCATTTGAGCCTTTGAACTTCATGATTTCTGACTCTTGAACCAAACACGACCTCTTTGAGGTTGGAAATCCATTTACTCTTGGCAAAGTCACAACATCTTGTTTCAAAGAAGAGGGGAGTTAAAAATTTCTAGCCCACAAAATCTTAGGGAGTTTTATAACCAAAGCTTATAAGACATTTTTGGAGCTAAGTACACTCTTACAACAGAGCCCTTGGATGATTTAAGTGTAAATGAATCAGAAGGGTCCAGATCAGATTTCCCTTGAAATATACAAAGTTTAGAAATGGAAGGAGCAGAGGCTCAGCCAAGAGCACTCTCTGTTTGGGCAAAGCCCCCAGGGTGGCTGGAATCACACAGTATTTGCAGAGATTTCCCATGAAGACACAGAATGGATCCCAGAGAACTGTGCCATCAGGCAGCAGAGGGCTCTAGGCACCGTCCTCAATCCTTGTGCTTATGCCCAGGCCACCCAAGGGCTATGAGGACTCATGGGTGAGGAATGGCCAGCATCCAGGAATACTTCTATAAATGAGCATCTCTGGACATAGGGGAGAGAAGTTGTACTCTCCAGTTTAGAGTCCCTTAGTATAATAATAGAGACAAGCAGGGTACGCAGGATATTCCACTGAAAGAGCAGGCCGTTGTGCCATGGAAGAGGTCCAGCACGAGCTAATGTTAGCAGCAGGGAAATGAAAATGGCTTAGAGAAATGGTAAGAGCTTTGGAAGAGAGTCAAGAGACTTCCAGATATGAATTTTTCCACTCTTCTTTTACACTCTCCAACCCCATTTATGCCCAATTGATCAAAACTCAAGTCTTGTATACTGTGATGCCTTCACAAATCCATCACCTCTTTGACATCCTAACTACCACTGCCTGAGGTTAGGTATCATCATTTCTATCCTAGATCTCTTCAATAGGACCCTACTTGGTCTCCCTGCCTTCAGATTCTCCAGTCTATCTTCCACACTGGAATCATAGTAGCCTAACACAAATCTGGTCATGCCATTCTTCTACTTATAATTCATCCACGGCTCTCCATTTCCTAGGGAATAAAATCTAAATACCTTTTATGTGATATAAATACAGTGACCTTTATGATCTGAACTTGATGCTACCTTTTTATTTTTATGCACTCTAACTCAAGCTTTGGTTCAACCAGACATCTTAAAGTTTCCTCAATTCCAATATCTGGATCACTATGTCTCTATATCTTTATATCTATCTATCCACCTGTCATCTATATTAAACTCTTAGTGAACCAAAGTATAAACAATAAAATAAATATATTGCCTGTTTCTAAAATAATGGATAACTTTAATTGAAAGATTATGTGCTAGATACCATACTAAATATTTTATTATATTAACTCATTTATTTTCCTACCAATCCTATGAGATATATTCTATTATTATTATTATCCCCAGTTAACATAGGAGGAAACTGAAACACAGAAAGGTTAAGGCGTTTGCCTTTAGAGTCACAGTTAGGAAATAGCAAAGGCAGAATATGAATGCAGCTCAGCCCTGGAGCTGTAGTTTCAGCACAAACTACACATGTAGTAACTCCTCACATGTCCTCTGACACCTTATGCCAAACTCCTCACATGTCCTCTGACACCTTATGCCTTCACATGTGTCATCCCTTATTCCCAAAAACATCTACCTCACTTTCTCTACGTCAATACCTCACACTTTTTCTTCAAGACCCACTTGAAAGATTACCCCTTCAATGAAGCCTTTCCTGACTTCACCTCCTTACTCTATCTCCATCTGAAAGAGTAAGACTCTGAAAGAGTACTACAAGTCTCTGTCACTTTGACTCATGTTACTTGGTTCATAAGTTTAATAAATCACTTATTAGGCTGTATAAGAGATGATTGTTTGCTTTAGTCTCCCATTAGCCTATGAGTTGCCTGAAAATAAGAACCAGGTCTTTTTCGTCTTTGTATCTCCAGTGCTTAACCAGCACTGGCACAGATTGGGCTATCAGTAAAGGTTATTATTTTGCCACGTGATATTTTGGTGAGACAATTTTTAGTTGGGTAAAACTGATTATTAAACTTCACTGATTTCTATCCGCTAAATGCCAGAGGTATTCTCAAATTATAAGGGCATCAACTCCCAACTCTAAATATCGTTTATGCGATGCTAAGAACTTGGTTGAGAACCACTGAGATAACCTCTTAGGAGGTGGAAAAATGTAGCAGATACACCACAGGCTTTAGGATCAGGTAACCCTATATCAGAATTCTGCTAGTTACTTGGCTTCATGACTCAAAGCAAGTTACTTAACCTCTCTGAGCTTTAGTTCATTTGTCTGTGGAAAGGAGCTAGTGACATATTACCTCATATATTAGAATATTTTAAAACTTCTGAAATTGGAAACCATCCTACAATTTGTGTGCCTGTTTACCATGGGAATCTGTCTTTCCTTTCTGCCTTCTTTACTGTTTCTTCTCCTAGAAAAGTTGTTATAAAATTAATTTTTCAATCTGTATCATCGTAGAATTTAAAAAAATATATGACAATGTCTACTTTGCAAGATTGTTGCAACTATTAAATTAGATTCTTATACAAAGGTCAAAATAGTAGGTGCTCAATAAATAGGAGGTGGTGCAATCTGGATAGAAAGTAAAATGTTCATGAGTTGATAAACATTTATATTTTTAAATGGTCTCCATTTTCTTGGGACCCATAGACTATATTGATTTCTCTCTCAGGCTGGAAAAGGGGAAACATGCATTGCTCCAAATGTGCCATAAAACATTAACAGAGTTCCCAAGAGAGAAAGGTCTTGGATTTGCCAGTTAATACATTCATTCATTCAAACATATGAATCTCTATTACATGCTACATGTAGTGTTAGGCATTGGAGATACAAAAGTGAAGAAAATGAACCATCTCTGTATTCATGAACCTGGCATTTTTTGCATCAATAAAACAAGAATTAGGGTTAGAGTGCTGGAGGTACAGGGGATTGATTTTAAACACATTCATCAGGGAAAGTCTCACTGAGTAGGTGACTTTTGAGCAAAGGTCACATGGAAGTTTAAAGGAAGAATACTCCAAGCAGAAAAAGTGTGTCAAAGGCCAAAGGCAGGAGCAGAGCAGATGCATTTGAGGAAGAGCAAGGGGGCCAGCATGGCTGGAGCAAGTGAGTGAAAGGAAAAGTGGTAGTAAATTAGGTCATTAGGTCACAGAGATAATAAAGCAGTGGTTCAAGGCTGTATGGAGCTTTGTAGGTCAAATGATGTTACAATTTTTATTTCGATCATCAAATATAATTTATAAAATTCGTGTGGAGATGATCTATAGTCTGTACCCACATTTATGCTTTTTGAAGTCATTTCTTCCTTCCTGAGAATCTAAAATTCCTTCTCATATGATTTATCATTCATTTTCTGTTTGAAGAACTTCCCTTAATCATTCTTAAAGATTAGGTCAAACAACAAATTCTTTTTAGTTTTCCTTTATCTAAAAACGACTTTATTTCTGAAAGAGAATTTTGAAAGATGTGCAATTTGCTGTTGACAGTTCTTTTCCTTTACAACTTGTGCCACGTACTTTTAGTTTCCATGATTTCTCATGAGATATCTCATTATTTTAACTGTTGATTCCCTGTCTGTCATGTGTTCCTTCTCTGGCTGCCTTCAAGAGCTTCTCTTTACTTTATTTAGCATCAGTTTACTTATGGTGTACTTCGACTTCCACTTTATTGGGTTTAATCTCTTTGGGGATGGCCAAGTCTGTGACATCTTCTGGTCTTTCACCAATATTCAGCCATTACTCTTTGAATATTCTTTCTATCTCACTCTTTTCTCACTTTCCAGTACTCTGAAGATAAAAATACTGGATCTTGTATTATTATCCCACAGGTCACTTAGGCTCTGTGTTCATTTTTTTAATCTATTTTTCTCTTTGTTGATCAGACTGGGTAAATTCTATTGCCATGCCTGCAAGTTCACTGACTATTCTTTGTTATCTCCATTCTACTATGAGCACATTTAATATGTTTTTAATATCTGTTATTGTATATTTTAGTTGTGCAATTTTCATTTTATTCTTTTTTATAACTTTTATTTCTTTGTTGAGAAATTAAATTTTTACATATTTTTTCGTATTTAGGAATTTTTATAAATTATTGTTAAAGCATTTTTTTTTAGTTATAGCTGTTTTAAAATCCTTGTCAGGTAGTTCAAAACCTGATTCAAATGAATATAGTGTTGGTTGATTATTGTGTCGTTCAAATTGTGATTTTCCTGGTTCTTTGTATGACAAGTGATTTTTTTGAAACAATTAATCTTTTGTTTTGTTTTTTTATTGTTTATTGGGGTAACATTGGTTAATACAATTATATAATTTTCAGGTGTACATTATAATTTAACATCTGTATATTCTATTGTGTGTTTACCATCCAAAGTCCAGTTTCCCCCAGCTACCATATATTTGATCCCTTTTACCTACTTCACCCTCCCTCTATTTCCTTATATTTGACCCCCTTTACCCTGTCTACCTCCTCCTTCCTCTCCCACTTCCCACCATCTGGTAGCCATTAGTCCATTGTCCATGTGCATGAGTCTCTGTTTGCTAGTCCCATTCATTTGTTGCTTTTAGGTTTATATCCCACATATAAGTGATATCATGTGATTTTCAACTTTTTCTGTCTGGCTTATTTTGCTCAGCAGGATTATCTTGAGGTCCATCCATGTTGTTGCAATGGCAGCAATTCATCTCTTCTTATGGCTGAGTAATATTCCATTGTATATATATCCCACGGCTTCTTTGTCCAACTATCTATCGTAGGACACTTTGGTTGCTTCCATGGACATGATTGGATAAAGAAGATGTGGCACATAAAGTCGTTTTAAAGCCCTCTCATGAAGCCTCAGGTAGCTCTAATTCTAGATCTAATTAGCTGTAGCCATGATGCCAGGATCTTTTAAGAGCAAATTATGATGAAATACTTTTGGCTGTCTTTCTAAAAAAGAGGCTGAGGCCAAAGAAATTATTTTTATAAATAGCCTTCAATGGGCAAAGCAGGACCAAAGGTGGCTTGTTCATTAGAGGAGACATTTAATTAGTTATGTACCTATGTCTCCATTCCAATTTCTTTGTACGTCTTTCTCACATCTCCTGCACTTCCTTGACTTCATTCTTCTTTCCTTTTTTATTCCACTTTAATTGACTCTAACATAGAATATAAGTATATTTCGAGTGTTTGCTCAATATATTAAAGTTGGATTTTGCCATTCGAAAATTCTCTTAACACAACTCATTTTTTTCCCTCTCATATCTCTCCTTCTGGTTCCTCACCACCATTTCCTGTAACACTGGAAAATTTATATGATATTTTAAGCTAAAATTCTATTTTAAGTTTAATATTTTTAGCCTATATGATAGGTTATTTATTTTTGATAACTTCATATTGGGGCTTAAGGATTCTTAATGCATTTTACTGATGTTATGTATTAGTTAAAGCTACTAGCTGATATAGCAAATAAACCACCAAAAGTTTAATAACTAACTCAAACATAATAAAAGTTTATTTTTTACCTCAAAAAATGTAAAGTGGGTGTTGTTATAAATTGATAACTCATCTTCAAATAGTGTTTAGAGACCTAAGATCGTTCCACATTTGGCTCTTCCATCTTTAACATACATGTTCCCAAGTACAATCATTTGTACCAAGCCAGTGAAAAGAGAGAAAATGTGGAAGGTCATGTGTACCAAGTATTTCAGGTCAGTCCTGGATGTGGAAAACATTGCTTTCTTTCACATTCTGTTAGTTAGAGCTCAAACAGCCATAATTAACTGCAAGAGAAGCTTGGAAATATAGTCTAGATGTGTACTCAGGAAGAACAGAGATTTTAATTAGTCATTTTTCTGGCTCTGCCATAGCCACTTTTAGCTTAATTTTGTATTTTTCACAGATGTTTATTATATTTGCTTCATTTTATGAAGAATTAAATTCTTTGTGGATTTTTTTTCCATTTCACATATTTTATACATATTAAAAAGTTTTTAGTAGATTGACTAAGGACATTTTCTTCAAATTTCTATGCTTCAGCAATAAGTACTTATCAGCAGCAATCAAAAAGTTAATTATAACATGTTGAAGGTATTTTCAGTGATGACCTTCTTACTGTAGTCAATCAGCTCAGTCACAGAATATGAGTTATGGTTATTGTGTGTTTTGACATCTAAAATTACATGATAAATTATTAAGAAGTGACAATTATGTGTCAAATTCTATAAATTTAATAACGTGCAAAAAATCACTACAGTATAATTTTAAGATACTGAAAAATAGGAAACAATGCAAATGTCAAACAATAGTATACACTTAGTTGCTATTTAAAGCACATGGCATCAGGATATGCTTATAAGATAAGCAGGATACTGGTTATAAAAATATTAACAAGTGCATATTTTAAAAAGGTAGTCAGTGTGCCCAAATACCAATGTTGATTGTATGTGAATGATAGGATTTGGAACTTTTTAACTTTCATACCCATATTTCCTGAAATTTCTTATTTACTTTTATAATTGATCACTCATCTCTTTATTCATTCATCAAATGGTCATTAAAGAGTTTCAAATTAAAAAAATTTTTTTTGTCTATCAATTATTTTTAAAATTTTAAAAATAATTTTTATAATTAAAAAAAAAACAGAAAAAAGACTAGAAGAAAATATGCCACAATATTAGTAGTGCTTGCCTCTGGATGGTACAAAATGCATGTTTTTTCTCAATGTGTATATTTATTTTTTTCAAGAAAGCAAATAACCCAATTACAAAATTGGCAAAAACCCAATTAGACATTTTCTGAGAAGACTAACTGGTACATAAAGAGGTGCTCAACATTACTAATCACAAGGAAGTTATAAATCAAAACCACAATGAGCTATTGCCTCACATTTGTTAGAATGTCAATTACCCAAAAGACAAGGAAAAAGTGTTGATGAGAATTTGTAGAAAAGGAACCCCTTCTGCATTTTTGGTGTGAATGTAAATTGGTTCAGCTACTATGGAAAAGAGTATGGAAGTCCCTCAAAAAAAAAAAAAAAATATATATATATATATATATATATATATATATATATATATATATACACACATATATATATTTAAATCAGTATCTTGAAAAGATTTCTCTGCACTCCTATGTTTACTGCAGCATAATTCACAATAGCCAAGCTATGGAAAAACCTGTCTGTCAATAGATGAATGGATAAAGAAAATGTGATATACACAAATCAGCCTTTTTTAAAAAAAGAAAATTTTATTATCAGATTTGTAATAAAGCACAAAAGATTATGAATCACAAAAGCCACCCTGAGAAAAAAGAAGGCTGGAGGCATCACTCTGCCCAACATCAAATTATACTACAAAGTGACAGTAATCAAAACAGCATGGTATTGGCAGCAAAACAGACACATGGACCAGTGGAACAGAATCGAAAGTCCAGAAGTAAACCCATGTTTATATGGGCAAATAACTTTTTACAAAAAAGCCAAAAACATACAATAAAGAAAGGAAAGCCTCTTTAATAAATGGTGCTGGAAAAATTGAAAAGCCACTTGCAAAAGAATGAAACTAGAATGTTGTCTATCACCACACACTGAAATTAACTCAAAATGAATTAAAAACCTGAATATATAACCATTGAAATAATAAATTGCATAGAAGAAAATGTAAGAACTAAACTCAAGGACCTTGGACTTAAAGATGATTTTATGAATTTGACCTCAAAGGCAAGGGAAGTAAAAGCAAAGATAAATGAATGGCACTATATCAAACTAGAAAGCTTCTGCACAGCAAAAGATACTATCAATAAGGTAAAGAGACAACCATCTGAATGGGAAAATATATTTTCAAGCAATGCCTCAGATAAGGGCCTAATATCCAAAATATACAAAGAACTCATACAACTCAATAATAAAAAAAAATGATCCAATCAAAAAATGGGCAGAGGACCTGAATAGACACTTCTCCCAAGAAGATATACAAATGGCAACAAACATTTGGAGAGATGCTCAACATCACTAGCTATTAGAAAAATGAAAATCAGAACCACAATGAGATACCATCTCACACCTGTTTGAATGGCTATAATCATCAGGACGAGTAATAATAAATGTTAGAGAGAATGTGGAGGAAATGGAACCCTTATATTCTGCTGATAGGACATAAAATTGGTACAGCCACTATGGAAAGTAATATGGAGGTTTCTCAAAAAACTAAGTCTTGACCTACCACATGATCAAGCAATCCTTCTACTGGGTATTTACCCCAAAGACTTGAAAACTCATATCTGAAAAGGTATTAGCACATCAATGTTCATAGCAGCATTATTCATGGTGGCCAGGACGTGGAAGCAACCAAAGTGTCCTATAATAGATGATTGGCTAAAGAAGCTGTGGTACGTATATACAATGGAATATTACTTAGCCATAAGAAGAGATGAAATACTGCCATTTGTGACAACATGGATGGACCTTAAAATAATCGTGCTAAGCGAATTAAGCCAGACAGAAAAAGTTGAAAACTACATGATTTCACTTATATGTGGGATATAAATTAGAAGCAACAAACAAACATGACAAAGAGAGACTCATGACACGGACTAGTAGTTACCAGAGGAGAGTGAGGAGGGAGGTAGATGGGATAAAAGGGGTCAAACATGTGGTGACAGAAATAAATATAACTATGGGAGATGAATATACAATGCAAAATATATATACCTTACTGTTGAATTGTACACTTGAAACTTACTGGATTTTGTTAACTAATGTCACCATAATAAAAATAAATAAATAAATATTTTTTTTAAAAAAAAAGGAAGTCCTGCCATTTACAACCACATGGATAAACCTGGAGGGCATTATGCTAAGTGAAATAAACCAAGCACAAAAAGACAAATATTGCATGATCTCACTTATATTTGGAAATAAAAAGGCTGAACTCATAGAAACAGAGAGTAGAATGATGGTTGCCAGGGCCTGGAGGAAGGGCAAACAGGGTAGTATTGGTCAAAGCGAACAAAGTTTCAGTTATGCAAGATGAATAAAATCTGGAGATTTAATGCACAGCATGTTGTCTATAGTTAATAATACTGTACTGTATACCCAAAATTTGCTAAGGGAGTAGGTTTTAAATTTAGTCACCTGAACAAAAAAGATAACTATGTGAAGTGATGGATATGTTAATTAGCTTGATTGTAGTGATCATTTCACAATACGTACATGCAACAAAACATCATGCCATATACCATATATACAATATTCACTTGTCAGCTATACCTCAATAAAGCTGAAATGTATTTTTAGAAATTAAAACAGTTAAAAGCTGACAGATTTTAGTGTCTGACAGAAAGAACCTGAAATCCCAGCTCTATCACTTATTAGCTGTGTGAGCTTAAATAAGTTACCTCAAGTCTCAGTTTTCTACTTGCAGATGGAGAATTTAAGAATATTTACCTCACTAGAGTGTTAAGAGGTTAAATTAAATAATACATGTGATGTGCTTAGCGTGATGCCTGGTGCGTTGTGTTGGCATTCAATAAGTGTGTGTTATGTTTTGTAGTTCATACTTTATAAAATTTCCACAATAAAAATGCACTTTTTAATGTTCAGAAAAAAATATTTAAATTCTTAAAAATAAATTTTAAAATATATCACTATATCATTGCCCTGAATTTAACAATTGTTGCTAAATGCTGGTGATAAACAGCTCTAGGTGTTTGTTAACATGGCGACTCACTGCAACGGCCTTTGAAGTTCTCCTCATCACCACCTCCTCTCCCACAACCTGACCTCATACATGCTGGCCTTCCTGAAAATGCTTGTTTCAAGTACAGCACTTTTTGAATTCCTCTGATGAGCAGCCAGAATGGCAGCTGGCTGCAAGCTGAAGTGCTCCGTGCTTTTTCACACTTCCAAAACCAGACCTCCCAGTGTGTGTCACACACTGACATCATTTACAAAGGTGCAAAAATGGCAGAGTGGCATGTGAAGGTGGATACAATGAAGTCAACCTATTCTGCAAATACGGCTTGGAGAAATCAGCCCCATGGCCCAGTGCTGCCATCATTTAGTGGGTTTGCATGGGGTTTACCTGGTTGCTGGCAGGCTATTTTGCATTCCTGCCTCTGCCTTAGGCCACATTCTCACCATTGCTTGACCTGACCAGCCTCGTGAAAGGTCTCCCTGACATCCTTTATTCCCTTTCCAGACCAGTCTTCACATTTCCCAGAGTGGTCTATTGAGGAAATTTGAATTTGAACATTCTGCTAACCTATCAAAGGGCTTCTCATTGTCGTACATTCTCACCTAGGGCGCTGTTACCAGCCATGAGATAATGCTAGAACGAAGGTGTAAATAACCATTTACAGAGGTTAGTGAAGCCTGCAGAGTGCACTAATTTGGTCATGGTTATTGAACAAGTCAATATAACAAAGATGAGAGCAGAGCCAAGGGTTCCTGATTTCCAGACCACTTCTACCTGTTGAATGTACCCTCTGGCCATAGGCTGACCCTGGAAACAAATATCTGGTGATCCCAGATGCCTACCAAACCAAGGGCAGTGAGGACTTACTGGGTCTAGGAAAACAATCAGATGGTTTTCCTTGCCTCTTCAGATTGTTTTAAATAACCCAGACTTCGTCATTTATGCAATATGGAAACAATGCCAAAATTAAAACAGCTACTATTTCTTCAGTGCTATTTCTGTGCCAAATAATTTGCTAAGTCTTTTATGTGCACTATTTTATTTAATCATCTCAATAACTATAAATGGTAAAAAAAATCACCACTTTACACATCAGGAAACTCACCAAGAGGTTAAGTAATGTGCTAAAATTGACACACTATTAAGTCATGGAATTGGGATTTGAACTTAGGTCTGCTTCACTCTCGGGCCTGTGACAGAATAATTCAAAGAAGGTCTCCCAGTCCTGCCCGCTTTCCCTGCCTCTGTATTATTTGAACATGCTCATCCACCCCTCCTGCCACTTTAATTTCCCAGTAGCTCTCAAGAAGCCAGTAGCTTGCAAAAGGAGTAAATAGCAAAAGTATTTCCATTCATTCACTGCAGGCAAAATGTGCTAAAGAAAACTCGAGAGTTTAAAATTAAATTTTATGTTTTCTTTAAACAAAACCAACACAAAATGCACTTTTACAAAGGTCATCTGCAAAATGAAATGTTTCTAAGTGTCAAATGCTCTGTAACTGTGGAGAAACTGTGTTGGTACAGAAACCAGATAAGTATGTTTTACCCTCACTCCTCCTCAACTCTTATCACTAATTAGAGTTACATAGGTAAATTGAGCTAGAGGAGGAAAATGGTGGCAAATGGTTCAAGGACATGAGATATATGTGTCCAAATACAGGCAATGTGGCATAACAGGGAGGCACCAGACTCTAGAGACTTGAGTTACAGCCTTGGCTCCAGCACTGACTCAAGTGGTATCCCAGATCAGTTCCCTTATCTCCTTGGACATTTTCATGCTTTGAAAGTGCTGAATTTGCAATCCCATAATTATAAGAGCCCTTTAAGCTTTCTCTTTTATTCCATGAGAGACAGCTAAAGG
This sequence comes from Macroglossus sobrinus, assembly GCA_004027375.1. Taxonomy (NCBI): domain Eukaryota; kingdom Metazoa; phylum Chordata; class Mammalia; order Chiroptera; family Pteropodidae; genus Macroglossus; species Macroglossus sobrinus. The sequence goes on from PVKZ01000629.1 coordinate 590,049, forward strand.
GTAGGGAATAGCTCTAGCCCCAAAAATGAGAGACCTAGATCCTAGTACCAAGCCTACAGATTACTTCCTGTGATGTAGGATAGGTAGTTTTCCCTCTGAGCTTCTGTATCCCCATTAGTTGGACTAGATAATCGATCGGTACTCTTCCAACTCTGTGATTTGGATGTTCCTACAAAAGACCTGATGCATTTGTATTAGTTTCCTGGTGCTGCTGTAACAAGTTACCACAAACTTAGTGGTTTAAAACAATAAAAATGTTTTCACATTTATTACAGTTCTAGATGTCAGAAGTCAAACACAGGTCTTATTGTTTTAAACCAAGAAGTTAGCAGGGCTGAGTTACTTTCTGGGTATTCCTGACTTATGGTCCCTTTTCTCCAACTTCAAAGCCAGTAGCATAAAATCACCAAATCCCTCTCAAACTCTCACCCTCCTATCTTCTTTTTGGAATTACACTGATACCACTCACCCAGATAATCTAGAATAATCTTCCTGTTTTAACATCTTTAACTAAATTACATTTATAAAGTCTCTTTCCCCATGTAAAGTAACATATTCACCAGTTCCAAGAATTAGGATGTGGACCTATTTGGGGGGCCATTATTCAACTCACCAGAGCATTTTTACATAGGATAATACTCATGTTCTAATGTAAAAAAGACTTGAAGTAGGGGGACAGATATTTGCAATTTTTTTCAAGTGAGTGCAGGGCTTGCTCTGGTACTTCAAACACTAGCACCACGTTGGGCTGGATTAATAGGCTTAGAATGCTCAGAATGTGAGAGGAGACAGTGGTCAGCAATGGCCAGATCACATCTGAACTAATTGTCCAGATGAAGATACCATAGTCTAAGTGGGACAGAACAATAAGGGGGAGCATGCCCAGAGGGTAGTGAGAAGGATGCAGGAACTCTAAACTGAGGATATTTACCTCAAGTAAGAGAAAACAGGAAACTTGATAGCTCTCCACAAAGATATAGAGGACTATTTAATTAAAGATGTATGAGACATTAATTCTGGTTTCTGATGGCAGATCCAGGACCAATGGTGCAAATTATAAAAAGGAAGATTTTGGGTCAACTTAAGGTAGAAGAGTCTACTGGTAGGGGTGACCTGAGGTTAAGCAGATCTGTGGTTTGTTTGTAAGTGAGAATGTATGTGTACTGGTGTGGGTGGAGAGTGGCAAAGAACAGGGCACAACATAGGTTAAAAGAATATGCAGTAGGGATAATTTAGAGGGGATTAAAGTGGACAGTGTTGAAGGAGAATAATCTCTAAAACTCAGGGATAATCAGAACAACCCGTTTAAAATACAAGTTCCAGACTCCCACCTGTAAAGAGTCTGATAAAGTAGGCTTAGGGTTGTGTCCAGGAATCAATATTTTAATTTGTTTCACTAATCATCCAGGCTTGGAAGTACTGGATTGAATAACTCTAGTACCAAAAGTTCTATGGTGCTCTGATTCTTTTTTAATTAAATTTATTGGAGTAACAATGGTTAATAACAGTATATCAGTTTCAGGTATATAATTCTACAATACAGCATCTGTATACTGCATTGTATGCTCACTACTCAAAGTCCAGTCTCCCTCCATTATCATATATTTGACCCCATTTACCCTCTTCATCCTCCCCCGACCCCACTTACCCTCTGGTAACTACTATACTCTCGTCTATGTCTATCAGTATTTGTTTGGTTGATTTGGTTCATTTGTTGCTTTCAGTTTCAGAACCCAAATATGAGTGAAATCATATGGTTTTCATATTTATGTCTGACTTATCTTGATTAGCATGATACTCTGAAGATTCATCCATGTCATAGATATATATATATATATATATATATATATATATATATATATATATATCTCACATATTCTTTATCCAATCATCTGTTGAAGGACACTTAGATTGTTGCCATCTCTTGGCTATTGTGAATATTGCTGCTATGAACACAAGGGTATATATATATATATATATATATATATATATATATATATGTATATACATATATATATATAATCTTTATTAATAATTTTTTTTCATATTTGGGAGGTATATGCCCAGAAGTGGGATTGCTGGGTCATACGGTAGCTCTATTCTAAAGCTTGACAGGAACCTCCATACTGTTTCCCACAGTGGCTGCACCAATTTAAATTCCCATTAGCAGTGCACGAAGATTTCTTTCTTCAAATCCTCTCTGATAATTGCTATTCTTTTTATTATTGATAAAGGCCATTCTCACAGGTGTGAGGTGGTATCTCATTGTGGTTTTGTTTTGCATTTCTATTTCCCTTATAGCTAGTGAAGTTGAACATCTCTTCATATATCTGTTGGCCATCTGTATGTCTTCATGGGAAAACTATCTGTTCATGGACTGGAAGAATCAACATAGTTAAAATGGCCATTTTACCTAAAGCAATATACAGATTTAACACAACTCCCATCCAATCCCAATGTCATTTTTCAAAGCAATAGAACTAAAAATCATCAAATTTGTATGTAACCACAAAAGATCCTGAATAGTCAAAGCAATGCTAAGAAAAAAAAGAATTTAGCTAGAGGTATCACACTCCCTGACTTCAAATTGTAATACAAAACTACAATAATAAAAACAGCATGGTATTGGCAGATAAATAGACACACAGACCAATGGAAGAGAATTAAGACTCCGGAAATAATCCCACACATGTATAGGCAACTAATTTTTCACAAAGGAGCTGGAAACATACAATAGAGAAAGGAAGGTCTCTTCAATAAATGGCATTAGAAAAATTGGAAGGCCACATGAGAAGGAATAAAACTAGACTGCTATCTGACATCATATACAAAAATAACTCAGAATGGATTAAAGACTTGAATATAACACCTGAAACAATAAAATACATAGAAGAAAAAATAGGTACTAAAATTATGAACCTTGTTCTCAGAAAGGTTTTTTGTGAAATTGACCCCAAAGGCAAGATAAATAAAAGCAAAAATAAATGAATGGCACTACATCAAACTTAAAAGCTTCTGCACAGCAAAAGAAACAAAACAGAACAAAACAAAAAAGCAACCAACTGAGTAGCAGAAGATATTTACAAATGATACTTCTGATAAAGGGTTAATATCCAAGATATATTAAAAAAACTCATGCAACTACACAACAACAAAATTTAAATAATCTCCAATTTGTTCTCTGTATCTGAGTCTGTTTTTGTTTTGTGTGCTTATTTTGTTCCTTAGATTCCATATATAAGTGAATTACCTGGTATATGTCTTTGTCTGACATATTTCATTTAGCATAATTCCTTCTAGGTCCATTCATGTGTTATGAATGATAAAAATTTCATTCTTTTTTATGGATAATTAATATTCATTGTACACATATGTAGCACATCTTAAATTGGTAGTTATCAAACAGTCACAGGGATATGAAGTGCAGCATAGAGAATACAGTCAATAACATTGTAATAACTGTGTATGGTGCAAGGTGGGAACTAGGCTTCTCAGGGGCATCTCTTCATAAATTATATAAATGTCTAAGCACCGTGCTGTATGCCTGAAACTAATATAAAATAAAATTGAATGTCAACTGTAATTAAAAATAAAAATTAAAAATTAATTTTTAAAAAGCAATAAAATTTTCCTAAATCAAAAGAAAAATTCAATTAAAAATGGGCAAAGGATCTGAACAGATGCTTTTCTCTGATTCTTTTTAGTGGATCTGGCAAGTAAGAGAGCCTAAGCAATTTACTCAGGAGCAGCTGGGAATATCCAGGGTCTGTGGATTTTGCTTGGGAATGAGAACTTACAAAGCTGGTGGAAACCCATAGAGTTTGACTGATTCTTTATGGAGATCTGCCTTCTGGAGAAGGGGGTCTCAGAAACCAGGAAAGGCTTCCAACTCCTAATTAAAATCACAGGCTTGGAAGCCTGGTTCCCTGGGTTCAAATCCCAATTTTTCTATTTACTAGCTTTTTAACTGTGGACAACAACTTCACTTCCATGTTCCTCAGTTTCTAAGGTGAAAAATGGAAATGAAAACAGCACATATCTCATAAGGCTGATTTAAGTATTAAGTAAATTATAAAGCATTTAGAAGACTGCCCACCACATAGTGAGTGCATAACAATTGTTAGCAATTATCATCACCATCATCATCAGTGAAGTTTTACTGTTACAAAGGGTTAGGAGAACAAATTAACCAACACAAACTTTATTTCGTTCAACTCCATAATGCTTCAAGCCTCCCTGGTACTGAGAACATGCCAAGGTCTCATCAGTCCTGTTTTTCCCATCTTCCGGCCTTACTCCTGCCACCCACAGTTTAATTAGGTCTACACTAGGGGAAATACCACCACTGATGCTCCAAGTCACTTAAAAAACTAATTAAATGCCCCCAATAAATAGAATAAATTTAAATCCCAGGTGCCCAAACCAAAAATTTGAAAGGGATCTATTTGGTGCGATTATTTCTACTAAAATCATGCCCTGACACAATCCCCAACACTTTGCAAACTTGTGTGAGCAGGTACCTTCTGATTATTTTACAAGGGAAAAAAGGAGTCAAAAGCAAGCAACATGAGAACAGGGGGTAGAAGGAGAAAAGCAAGGTAGGACTTTGTTACTAGAGAGACATGCTCAGAGTTCCAATGGAATTTGGGGATAGATATGTAGAGCAAGTTTTACATGGGCAAACCTTTGGTCAACATCAGCAGCTGGTAGGGCCACAGAGCATAGGAGTTAAATTTATTGTTTATGAGTCAAGTAGATTTAACTTTGAATCCCACCACTACCTCTTACCAATATTTATGATTTGAGAAAACAATATTTTACCTCCAAATCTAGATTTCTTCAACTTTAAGATGGTAATCATACCTCATAGAGTAGTTGTGGGTATTAAATTAATGTGGCAATTTATTACACAAAATGGTTGAAGTCTTTGTTCCTATTCACAGAGTGGGGAAAGGCAGACAAAAAAGATTAAAATATATAATATCAGATAGTGATGAATTTTATGAAGAAAAATTATGTCATATACATGGAACAATTGACACATTTTCTGACATGAGTAAGAATTCAATGAACATTAAACACCACATCGGTGAATTGCCCCCAAATTAGAACTTCATCTCCATTTTATAGATGTGAAAACTGAGGTCACTCAGTTAAACAACCTGCTTAAGAGCATACAGCTTGTAAGGCCCAGAATCCAAATGCAAACTTGGTTATAGACACAAAGGCTCACATTCTTTCCACTCTGCTGCCACTGCTCATTTTGGATTCCAGATCATAAAACTATAAAAGGTCAAATTTGAAAAGGATTTAAAAAATCATCTAGTACTGAGTTTGAGTTTTTGTTAGTTTATTTTTTTCAAGGAATGGAACCCAATTTGTAAAATAGATAATACAGCATTGCTTCTCCAGTTTAAGTGGGACAAGGCAGTGCTCAGAATCCTGTCTCATCAGAACCTCTCACTTCCTGAGACACCTCCCACGAAAATTAACGGTACTAAGGCTGTCTAACTCCCCTGATCCAGTCACCAGTATTTTAAAGATGTAGAACAGAAGTCTAAAAGAGTGAAGGTATCCATTAACAGTTATACTGAGAGTTAGTCTAGAATGCACATTAAAGATGAATGTCCAATAAAGCATCAGAGGAAGAAAAAGAGTTCAGACCACAAATGGATGCAGTCAGTCTCAAAAGCTGTATTAAGTAGTCGCTATGCGGTTAAAAAAATTGCTTAATTGAAACAGATCTGCTGTTAGTAACTGCGAAATTATACCCATATGTGGTATGGTTGAGTGGGTCCTACACACAAGGAGGGTTTTGTTCAAAATAAGCCACAGTGGATTCCTCCGATCTGAGCATTCAAGAAGCAGAGTTGAATCATAATTTATCCTTCCTGTTGCGCTGCTGGTTCTGAGGATAAAATTAAATAATTGATGTGAAAATGCTTTGAAAATTATAAAGTGCTGTGCAAATTTAAGTGCTTGAAATATTATTGCTATTATTATTATTCTCGGTTATGGCTTCAATCTTACAGAATTGTTAGTTTGACATGAGTCTTAGGAGTTTCACTAATTCCATCCTCCAGGCTCCAGAGAGTCTTTCCCTGAATGGCTACAGATCTATAACAGCTGCAGGCCATTATCAGCATCCTCAGTCAAAGATTCACTCTGTAACCAACAAATGAGCTTACTGAACTCATATTAGTTGTGATGGGCATAAAATCTCTCTCTATCTCATCTGAGCTGTCAGTTAAGCCATGCTATTAAGCACTAACTTTGCAAAACAAAGGTTTTTGGTAAGAGTAAATAGCGAAAATATATCTGGAAAGGCTGGAATAATGAGTCAAAAAGCCATCTGCAGATACAATGCAATCCCTATCAAAACTCCAATGACATTTTTCCTGGAAATAGAACAAATAATCCTAAAGTTTGTATGGAATCACAAAAGACCCAAAATAGCTAAAGCAATCTTAAGAAGAACAAAGCTAGAAGCAACACATTTCCTGATTTCAGACTATATTACAAAGCTTTAATAATCAAAATTGTGTGGTATTGGTATTAAAAGTACACATGGATCAATGGAAGAGAATAAAGAGCTCAGAAAAACTCCATGTATATATAACCAATTAATTTATGACAAAGGAGTAAATAATATATAATGTGGAAGTACAGTCTTTTCAATAAATGGGGCTGAAAAAACTAAACAGCCATGTGCAAAAGAATGAAACTAGACCACTATCTTATACCAAAATTATCTTAAAATTACACACACACACACACACACACACACACACACACACACACACCATACGATCTCACTTATCTGTGGAATCTAAAAAGTCAAACAAAAAAATCCCCACAAATTTATATACAAAAGATAGATTAGTGTTTGCCAAAGGTGGTAGGTGGTAAGTGGGTAACATGGATCAAGGAGGTCAAAGGTATAAATTTACGGTTATTAAATAAATGTCATGGAGTTGTAAAGTATAGCATGATCCTATAGTCAATAATACTGTATTGCATATTTAAAAGTTGCAAAGACTTCTGGTCATGTTGGTAGAGAAGCTAAACAATGGGTTCACCTCTGCCCATGATGACATCAAAATTACAATTATAAAACAACCATCATAGAAAATGCCCTAAAGACTAGCTGAACAGAAGTCCTATAACTAAGGATATAAAGAAGCCATTTTAGAGTGGCGGGAGGGGTGGAGAAGCAGAATGGTAGGTCCCAGACCCACAATGTGGTGATTAAAAATCAGGAGGGGGGTCAAGATGGCGGGCTAGGTGAAAGTAGGGTTCGTCTCCTCCCAGGACAGAATTAAAATTACAACAAAATTATGAAACAAACAATGTGGAGAACCGCCTGAAGTCTAACTGATCATGACACATACATCTTTATATACAGGATATAAAGAAAAAGCCACATGGAGAGCAGTAGGAGGGGCAGACACAAAAAGGCTGGTCCCACAGCTGTGTGTGGCAGCTGAACACCAGGAGCGAGGGCATGGCTGCAGAGACCCCTGAAGGAGAGGGTTGTCCTACCCCATCCAGGGGCTCCCCGGCTCAGAGCTCCAGCCCTGGGAAAAGGAGTTCCCACAAAATCTGACTGTAAACACCAGTGGGGATTCTGGCCATCCAGGTGAGATGGATGGAACATAAAAACCCAGACATCCCCTTAAAGGGCCCACACACAGACTCACTCACTCGTAGACATGGCACTGGTGCAGGATTGGCAGCTCAGGAGGCACCAGAGACACATGGGGAGGGACTAAGTTGTATGGCCCCAGGCAAGGGCTGGAGGGACAGGCACCACAGATCTTTTGTCATCCCCCTGCTGTGCAGTATGCAAACAGGTGCCATCTTGCCTTCGTTGAGCCTGCCTCCTCAGACCAATTCTGAATCTGCATTGGCTGGTGAGCTTGGCCCACCCCACCACACCCCACATCTCCCTGGGACCCCGCCCCACCCAGCATACAAGTTTCTCAGGTGAAGGGATGAAGGATTACAAATTGGTGGTTACAAAACAGTCACGAGAATGTAGCATAGGGCATATAGTCAATAGTATTGTAATGGCTGTGTATAGAGCTAGATGCATATAGAGTAATCGGGGGATCACTTTATAAACTATATAAATGTCTATCCAATGTACTGTATACCTGAAGCTAATAATAAAAGTACTCTTAGAACAGTAATTCATATAATGATTATTGATATAGTAGCTATTCAATGAATAAATTAACATTCAAGAGCTCATTATTTAACATTTGTTATTCAATAATTCAATACCTCGATATTATTCCTAAGCATTTACAACAACCATTAGAAGGATGGAACCATGAGTTTGAGATGTCTGCATTCTGTTTAACATGTTAATTTTTTTCCAAGCATTAGGTGGTAGGTCACCAATGAAAAGATTTAATGCTATGAAAAAACAATTGTCTTTGTTAAAGACAACTGTGAATTATCCCTTTTCATATTATTAAAGGCTTAATTTTAAAATCAAAAAATTAAAAATTAAAATCAGGAGAGATATCTCAGCTGTGGAGACCCCTCTGAGGAACAAATGGTCATAGCCCCACGCTGGCCTCCCAGCCCAAGGCCACAGTGCCAGGAAGAGGATCTCTCATAACATTGGGCTGTGAAAAACATCAGGGATTGCATCCCAGTGAGACAAGGGGCTGCTGCAGATCTAGGTGTTGCAGGTCTTAAAGGGCCTAAGCACAGACTCATTTGCTCACAAACTCACTTGTTCTGGTCTCCAGTGAAGAGTCAGCAGCTCAAAAAGTGCCAAGGACATATGAGATTGAACTAAAGTGACCAGGTTCAAAGTGAGGGCTGAAGGAGCAGAGGTCAGGATAGCTCTTTTCAGGGACAAAAGTGCTGGCAGGGTCATCATTTCTTTATTGAGCCCTCACACAACCCAGCTGTCCTGTTGCAGGCAGATATCAAATCTAAGTTCTCCATTAACTAGGCTAACACTATTCACACCACCCTGGTGATTCCCTGAAACCTGGCCCCACCCAATTCACATGCCTGGCCAAACCTCTTCAGTGGTTCCTCCACATAAGCAGCCTGCCTTGGCTCACACTACATACTTTCCTAACCCTCTCACAGCTCCACAAACCTCAAACAATCAGCAGCTGGCCTTGGTGTTCCCTGTACCTCTTGCTAAGCTACCCCAAGCCCAGCACAAGTGGTGACTGGTCTCAACTTGCATTATTACCCCCATCAAGTAGTCCCAAGCCTGGCATAAGTGGTGGCTACTCTTGGCTTGAAACATAGCTTTAACTAAGTGGCCACAGATCTGGCACATGTGGCAACTGGCCTCAGCTCACATGGTGGCACCAACCAAAGGGTCTTAAGTATGACACTAGTAGCAGTCAGCCTTAGTTCACAGAGTACTCTCTCAAAAGAGCCTCTAAGCCCAGCACAAGTGGCAACTAACCAGAGATCACATTGTAGCTCCAACCAGATGATTCCAAACTGTGCATAAGCACTGGTTCAACTTGATCTGTACCAGAGCCCCTCCCAAGAGGCTCCAGAACCAACACACCTGGTGACTTAAAATAGACTACTATAAACATAACTTGGTATATATATATATATATGTATATATGAAGCACCTGGTAAACACAAACCAAAAATCTATGAGATTTAAAAGAAATAAGGAGAAATAAAACATAATGCTATAGAAGTCATCAATATTCAAAAAACAGGAAGAGAATGGGAAAGGAACAAAGAACTACAAATGCAATCAGAAAATGATAAAATCACAATAATTATATACTTATCAATAATTACATTAAATCTGAATGGACTAAATGCCCCAATCAAAAGACATAGTGTGACAGAATGGATTAAAAAAATAGGACCCATATATTTGCTGCCTACAAGACATCCACTTCAGATCAAAAAATAGAAACAAAGTAAAGAGATGGAAAAAAATATTTCATACAAATGGAAATTTAAAAAATTGAGGTAACAATACTTATAAGACAAAACATAATTTAAAACAGACTGTAACGAGAAATAAAGAAGGGAATTTCATAAGGATAACAGGATCAATCTAACAAGAGGCTATAACTCTTGTAAATATCTATACACCCAGTATAGGAGCATATGAATATATAAAGCAAATATTGATAGACACAGAGGAAGAGATGGACAGCAACACAGCCATAATATAGGAATTTAACACACATTTAACACAAATGGATAGATCATCCAGACAGAAAAGCAACAAGAAAACATTGGCCTTAAATGAAACATTAGACGAGATGAATTTAATTGATATTTTTAGAGCAGTTCACCTTAAAACAGCAGAATATACATCCTTTTCAAGCGCACATGGAACATTATACAAGCATACCAACATTTGCATCATAGGGGTACCGGAAAGAGAAGAGAGACAGCAAGGAATTGAAAATCTATTTGAAGAAACAGTGATTGAAAACTTCCTTAACCTGGTGAAGGAAATAGACATACAAGTACAGGAATCCCAGAGCGTCCCAACAAAAAAAAAAAATTATAATCATGTCAGGGGTTGGAGATGTTAACAAACCTTATTATACAAATCATTTTTAAATATATAGGTGTATCAAATCATCATGTTTTATACCTTATATTTACAAAGGTTATATGTCCATGATATCTCACTAAAGCTGTAAATAAAAGATGTGACCAATATAAAAATTAAAAGTTCAGAAAGATATAAAAATAATAATGATAGGTAATATTTACATACTACTTACCTAATGTCAGACAGCATTCTGTGTTTCCACAAATGAGGTCATTTTATCTCCACATCACTTCTGCTAATATTCTCCTATTTTACAGAGGAGTAAACTGAGACTCAAAGAAGTAAAATCACTTGCCCAAGGTCACATGGCTAAAAAGTGGTAAAGTTGAATTTGAACCCAGCAGTCTAGGCCTAGAGTCTGACTCTTAATCACAAAATAAAACAACACAAATGCATGGACCTCACAAGTGTGGTCTGAAATCAGATTGTGTTCCAATTTAAGATCTGACCTTTGCCATCTGTGTGAAATTGGTCAAATTTGTTCACGTCTCTGTGCTTTGGTTTCCTCATGACATAGAGATAATAATAGCATGTCCCTCAGAGGGCCACTGAAAGATGTCAATGAGGTAAAGCATGTATGTATGCTAAGGCTGTCTCTTTCACACAGTATGCCCAATAAATGTTACCTACTTGAGCATACAGGGAAATGGGAACAAAGAACATAACTTTGTTGGATTTCTATATTTGAGAATGGCAGGAACAAATAAAGAAGGAAGGTGATGCCACCACAATATAAAAATAGAAAATTAGAACTATGCAATATCATGACAGCCGACAGAAGCATCTTGTAATGTAGTGTAGTAGTTCCTATCACAAGCCCTAGGGGAAGTCCACCTGGGTCAAGTAAGTCCCAGCTCTGTTATTTTCATTGGTTACATAACATTGAGCAGGTCACTTAATCTTGAATCTGCCTCACTGTCTTTATATGTAAAGAGAGGATGGTAATTATAACTACCCCAAGGGCTATTGTGAAATCAAGTGCATTAATGGATATAGAGCACTTAGAACAGTGTTTAGCACACAAGAAGCTCCCAGTGAATGTTGGCTTGTATTACTTCCAGAATGAGGAAAAGGATTTCCTTACGAAAGTTTGGTGGTGCCTGTGAAAGGAAGGAGACAGAAATAAGGAAAACCTATATTTTCAAGTGTGCATCTCTTCAAATGTATCCGGTTATTCATCTCCACTGTCCAGGACCTCATTTGGGTCCTTATTCCTTACCTGGCCTCATCGTACATGGAGTGGGACAAGTAGGACATTCCTTGAGGAATGAAAAGTAATTTTGTTTGCCTGGAGCATCAGGCTAATGAAGGGTCAGGATGGAGAAGAGTCTCAATTGCGTGGTGAAAGAATTCAGACTTGGTCCTGTAGGCAATAGGGAGACCTGGAAAATTTGGGAACGATCATTGCAAACTTGTGTTTGAAGGAAAAAAATATTAATAGGAGAGAGACTAGATGTGGCAAACTACTTAAGAAGCTTCCCAATAATCAAGGTAAAGATGATTGTTGTCTGACAAAGTACTGAAGCAGGAAGGACAGGATATCAGAGATACTCAGGAGGCTCATGAGATTTTTCAAATCCATTTGTTTATTCATTGAATATTCATTGAACACTTACTATATGCCTGGCGTGGTGATAGGCATTAGGGATGAAGGAACATAAAATCATTCATTCATTCAACAAATATTTATTGAACAACCACAGGTGCATATGTTGTTCTTGGAGCTGGAGAGTCAGCAGTGGTTCCTGCCTTCAAGGAGCACATGAAGTGAGACTAGGGGAAAGGTAAACAGGTAGTTATGATACATTTTGACAATTCTAGGATAAAGATGAAATCAGCTTCTAACTCTGTTTTGGCAGTGGGGGCTATGTCCCCTAAACTGTGTGGTGTTTGAGAGTAAAACAGTAAGGGTAGAGGTCAGGGAGGGAAGAAGAGACCATGCTGATGTCGCAGTAGGGAGTAGGAGCTGTTTGTTGTGGCAAAGGGTAAGTATTATGGGACTTAAACAAGGGTGTATGACTTAATTTTAGAGCAGTCACTCTGGGAGTAAAGGTGGGGGTGGAAAAGTTTGGAAGCATAAGGAACAGGGCGTACAGTGTAAAGCACAGAGGGCCTCTTGGAATTCTACCAGGTCCCAAAAGGCCTACAGAGACCCTTCGATATCACGCAACGTCTTTTAATTGTATAGAATGAGACCCAAGAGAGGTCAAGTGACTGGTCACACAGCTAATAAAGCAGCCAAGCTTGCATCTGAAGGCCTGTCCTGATCATCACTCCAGTATTCTGATTACAACACCTGGATTTGCAGGTAAAAGGTGTCAGTAAAAAGGGACCACGGGCATGGGTGAACAGCAAGATAATGAGAAATCAGAAGCGGGAGTCTTAAACCGGGGCCTAAGGACCCCTTTTGTTCTTTTCCACATTCTTAACTCCAGAGTTTTGCAAACCTTACTACTAAAAAGAAACAAAAGAATATTCCCGGGTAAGATAGGCCAAGGTAACAGGATTGTGTGTGGGGTGGGGGGTGGAGATGCTTGGGAAGCGGATCCAGTCTGCTAGGGAAACAAGCGGTCTGATCCCCAAAGAACCGATCAGAAATTTGAGATTTCCGCCTCTGTGACTCCCTACAGCCTCAGCCACAGAAGATGGACTGCGGCGCCCTCTGCTGAACCCTAAAGGCCATCGCCCCGGCCCCAGTGACGCAGGCTGGCCGCGAAACTAAAATGGCGGCGACGCCCCCGCGCGCTGCGTTGCATGACGGGAAGGGCTCGGCGGTGAGGACGGCCAGATGGACTCCGGGCCCTGCCCTCCCGGTGTGGGGCTTTAGACCCCTGAGCTGTGACAGCACCTTCTTGTAACACAGCTTCGGAAAATCTGAAGCAGTCTCTAAGTGACAGTATGGCGCTTGTGTCACTGCTGCGGGCACCCCAGCAGGCGGCGGCAGAGTGCAGGTGGAGAGACGCAGCTGCTCAACTCTTCCTTTCTTTCTGTAGTTGGGCTGTTAAGACAGGATTCGAGGCAGAGTTAAAGATTAGTGGACTTTAAATTTTAGAGCTAGGAGTTTTAATCTGAAATTCCTGGCTGAGACAAATGGCGGCGATTTATGGCAGTGGTGAGATCAGTGAGTGAACTGAAATAGTGTATATAACATATACTATTTCTATACTTGCAACAGTATATGAAAACATACATGTGTAAGTTTCTGTACATTTGGGACAGAGGGTCCATAGCTTTCATGAGATTGTTCCAAAGAGATTGGTGAGTTCTTTTTTACAGGACGAGGTTGTAGGCCAAGGATAATATACTGTAATGATTATGCAGAATTTTAGAGCGAGACTCCGGTTTCACATTTTAACTCCACTAACTTCTAATCATGTGATCTTAGCAAGCTCTTAACCTGTCTGTGCTTTAGGTCCTCATCTGTAAAATGGGGTTAAGAGCAGTGCCTACCTCTCATGGTTGTTATAAAATGACTTTATTAGATAAAAATTTTTATAACAAGCATTTAACTGAAATTAATTGAATGGCTTTCCCAACACTTGAGTAAACCTTGGCAGCATTATAGCACCTCGTGTTGTTACACTTTCAACATCCATTATCTGTGTCGATCCTCATAATTTCTTGATGTTAGTTTATACATACGGAAAATTGAAACAGAGACAGGCTAAATAACTTATATGAAGTTGCCCAGCTACTCAGTGACAGATGGGATTCTAGAACCAGGCCTGCCAGATTCTTGGCCTAGCACTTTTTTCCATTATACAGTGTTGAACTGGTTTCAAGGACCTTGGGGAAATGGGTTAAACCTTCTAACCCTGACTCTCATGTAATAGTTTTGTAAAGAAATCCTCAGGTGGTTCTCTATCCAGCCTGTGCTTAAACACCTGTGATAGGCAACAAATCACATTTAGCAACTCAATCAAATTTATAGAATATAACTTCATTGTGATGTGCCAAATTAACATTCAGACTTCTCCAGGTTCCTCACATGTTAGAAGAACATAAAAGTTTTCCTTGACACTGTCCCCCTCTAGGTATCACCTTTTCTCTCTTTTTCTTCTCAGCAGGCCTCAAGGAAGAAAGCTGTTTATTCAAGATTTCAAAGCTTTCAGTATCGCTTCATCTATCAACTCACTTCCCTGAGCATTCTATCACAGTCCTTGCTGGCAAAGCCTGTAGGCACTTTTCTGACCCATATGCTCTTTTAACCCTGTTAACCCTTGACCTCTAAGTTACCACACTGTTCTCATATTTCTTTAGCTTCTCTGCCCTTTCCTTCTCCCTTTTCTTCTATGGTTTATTTTTCTCTTCCTATCCCTTAAATGATGACGTTCAACAAAGATATATTCTTGGCTTTCTCTCCTTCTTATGTTACATTCATTCTCTGGATGATCTCATCCCCTCACTCAGTTTCAACCAACACCTGGAGTTAATGGCTATTAAAGTTATGTCCATAACCCAGGAAAGTTTCCCTAACTCCATACGCACATATCAAACTGCCTACCATATATCTCACAGGCACCTCCAACCCTTTATTCTAAGACCGAATTCATCATTTTCCTTTTGACTTGGAGCCGAAGTGCAACCATCCAACTTAATCCCCAAAACCAGAAACTTGGCTGTAAGTCCTGATTCCTTTTTCTACCTTACCTCTTATGTCTCATCAACCATCAGTTTATCCATTCAAACAAATACTACCTAAGCATTGACTTTGTTTCCAGCATCCTCCTAAGTGCTGAGGATACAGCATCTGGCTCATCCTGTAGCACAGCCCCTGCCTTCACGCAATTTTCATTCCAGTACGAAGCCCGATATTAAGCTGTCATTTACATACTACATTAATTACAATTTCAAATTCTGAAAATGAAAAGAGTGGTGTGCTCTGAGGACACATAGTCTGGGATCGTGGAAGATTTTCCCAAGGAGATGATATATATATATAAGTTGAGAGCTGAGGAATGAATAGGAATGAATTAGATAAGGAGAAATAAGAAAGTGCAGACATGCAGACAGAGGAGAAAGCATGTGTACAAGGTCCTAAGGTAGCAAGATGGATGACCCACTAGAGAATCAAAAAGGCCAGTGTGTAGTTGGCATTTATAGAACATAGGACAGAGTGGCATGAGACAGGGCTGGAGAGGGGGCAGGCGCTTTATGGTCCACAGGAAGAATTTGGACTTTTTCCTAAGACTAATGAGGAGCTACTGAAAAGTTCTCATCAGGGAAGTGACATGGTCAAATCTGGGCTTTGAAAATATTTCTCTGCCTGCTAATAGCAAATCAGAACATTGAGGAGAGCAGCTAGGTAAATCTGACAAGAAAAGTAGTGCTTTTGTTATGTTTGTGACAGTGTGGGTCAGAGAGATGGGCACATTCAGGGTATATTTAGGAAGTTAAAGTACTAGGACATAGAGACTAATTAGATATGATGGGTGGGAAGTCCCAGGTTTCTAGTATCTGGCTTGTATGACTAAATGAATGGTGGTGTCATTTTCTGAGTTCAGAATATTACAAAGAGGAACAAGTTTGGGTTACAGTGAGGTAATTAGTAAAATTTGAGATATAGTTTAATAGGAAACATTTTTTTTCTTTCTTAATGATACATAAAATAATGGTGTTTCTTGAGATGGATGACATTAATTTTAGTTAAATTTTCTTGTTGAAACCAGGAACATGGATGAGCTCACCCAGGGTGAAAATGTAGACTCAGAAGAAAAGGGAGCAGAGGCCTGAGCCTTGATGATTTCTAACTTTTAAAATCCAAGAAAGGGATATGAATTAGACAAAGGGACAGAGGAAGAGCAGGCAAAGAGATAGAAGGAAATCTTGAAATCTTTTTCGTCCTGGAAGCCAAGAGAAGAGCATGGTTTAAAAAGAAAGAGGGTCAGGTAAGGTGAGAACTGAAATGTGCCTCTTGGCTCAAGTGACAGGAGAGCATTGGGCACCTTGCAGGAACCGAAGTTAGGTGGTGCTGTGGAGGCAGAAGCCAGATTGGATAGGTTGAGAAGTACATGAAATGCGAGGAAGTACTACCCGATAGTGGAGGCCACTCTTTTAAGAAGATTGGTTATAAAAGGCAGGAAAAATGGGGAAGTATCTGTATGGGATGGTGAAATCCTGCTTTTACTTTCTGCTTAGCTCTTAAGTTTTTCCTTTCCTCTGCTTTTCCATGGCTGCTGTCTTGGTTCATGTTCTCATTGTCTGTTGCCTGAACTATTGGCAATGGCATTCTCTGTGGATATTCTCCAGATCTGTTGTCCACACTGCTGCCAGAGTGGTCTATCTAAAACCTATAACTAACCAAGTAACTCCCTTGTTTGAAGCCCTTGAATGGTTCCATAGCAGGTACAAGAGAATATAGATAATATCCATGATCCTTAACCTCCTGTCTATGTCTTGCCCTTGGCGAGTCAGTGAAGATACCATGCTATGCCATGTGTCTATCTATGCCTTTGACTCTACTATTTCTTCTTCCTATAATGTCTTGTCCTCACCTAGTTTGCCTAGTTAATATCTGTTTGTCCCTGTTCAGGTCATCACCTCCTAATTAAAACCTTTTCTCACTGTCTCAGTTTATTGCTTTTATATAAAATTTATATAAAATTTTATAAAATTTACTATGTGATAATTTGCTGACATGTCTGTCACCTGTAGCCGTTTGTATGTGAAGGTACTGGCTGTGCCTTTTGCTCCTTTATCCTACCCAGTGCCACACACTGTGCCTCAACCATAGCAAGCACACACACACAAAGAAAATTCATTTTTAAGGCACAAACACATATATCCATAGATTAAAATATGAGAAATTTTAATATATCAATATTAAAATGAAATGACATATACTAGTCATGTGACAGACCCTTTTCAGAGAGAACTTATGAAGTGTTTTCCCCTTTTTTATATCCCGCCTCTCATTGTTAGCCTAACAATTTCCCTACCTGCTCCATCACAGACAGGTACTACCCCTCCCCCCCAATGCTTTGCGACTCCACCAATCTCCTCAGATTTCTGTAAGAACCTGTGAAACCATCATCCTCCCAGAGTTTATCTCAGCTCTCCTTGAGCCAGTTGATCTTCAGTACCCATTCAGCTTGCTGAGCAAACAAGGTCCTGAAATGATGTTTCACTGGGTCAAGGACCACTTTCTCTCATTTGTCCCAAATCTACCCACATTCAAGCATTTCCACCTTCCAAACAGTCTGAATCTCAGTTAAAGAAGCAAAGGCCTCAGAGAGCCACATTTCCTTTTTAGTGTGTATTTATTTACTTACCTTTTATTGCCAGTTCTATTGCACTTCAAATATAATTATGTTTATGGGGAGTAGTATGTGTCCAAAATAAAGACCGTGTGCTGTTTCCTCAATTTATATTCCATGAGACATTCTATCCAAAATAATCATAGAGAATGGTATTACACTGTGTGTGTATGTAGAATTCCCCAAAGTATGCCATCATTGAAGTAATGGAGCTGATAAACCAATTCACTCATTCTTTCATACAGTCAATAAACATCTTAAGGTCCTATGATGTACCAGTCACAGTGCTAAGTTTTATAAGGGAGTAACAGGTCAATATTTTCCCTTCATCAGCATACTATGATTTATGAATCTCAACAAGTACCTTGCAGATTGAGAGAACTTCATGCATTCATTTACTCAGTAGATAGTTATTGAAAACCTATTGTATGTCAGGCAAAGTACTGGAAAAAAGTGATCATTGAGACAGACGTGTGATTCCTTCTGTTCAGAAGTTTATAATCTACTTGAGAATAAAAGGAAGTAACTAACAGATAAAAACGAGACTCAGAAAGAGAGGTCATAGTGAATTTACACTGTATATATTGGTTGCCTCACGACCTGCAGTACCTTGATTTTTTTCTCTTAACTACCTAAATTTCCACCACAGAACCTACAGTATGGGAAATTTCTACATCTACAAATCTTAGCTGCACTGGCAAGTGAACCTTGCCAATTGTGAGTCTGTGCCAAATGCTATTTGTCCTTGAGTCTCCTGAACCACCTCCTGCTTATTTATGAGCTAGGCATTGTGTCAGAAAACATGTGACTCTCCAAGAGTTGAGTATATGACTGAACCACTACAATCCTGCTAGTACTACTAAAAGCCTTCATTAGAATCTGGCTGCCTTTTGAGCAAGAGTTCGTTCTTTTGGACCCAGAATTTGGATCCTTCCACCACAGATAACAAGGAATATTGAAAACTAAAGGAGAAGAGCATAGAAAGAAGGAATTCATACATTTAGCAGAAATTAATGAAATATAAAAGCAAGAAGCCATGGAGTCAGTCAATAACATCAAAAGCTGTTTCTTTTTAACAGACTAATAAAACATACAAACCTTTGACAAGTATGTTCAAAAAGTAAAAAGAGAGAGAGCACACAAATAACATTAGGAGTAAGATTTTAGACATAACTGAGAGAGATAGGAGAGATTTTTTTTAATGTTATTAGGGAACAGAATAGAGAGTTCAGAAACAGACCCATGTTCACATCAATGAAGAAATGATGGCCTGTATTTTAAAATGTTGTTGAGTCAATTGACTGAGTATATATGTGTGTGGGGGATCTCTACATCATACCATTCAAAAAATAAATTACAAATGGATTATAAATCTAAATGTGAGTTGAAACTTATAAAAACACTGAAAGCATGTGCATCAGAATTTATTAATCAACTTGGGGTAAGAAAGATTATCTTAAGGCATAAACACAAAAAGTCACAGGGGAAAAGATTACAAAATTTGACTATAAATATTTTTTTAAAACTTATGCATGTCAAAATATACCATAAACAAAGATAAGTGGCAGTTGACAAGTAACAGACAAAAATATTTACAATATACATAAAAGATAAAATAATGTCATATATTTATATATCATATATATGTATACATATATATCAATAAATAAGATGACACAATCAACAATACAAAAGCAAATTAAATAAACAGATAATTCAAAGAAGAAGAAATACAGAAGGCTTATAAACATTTGAAAATATGTTCAACTTCACTAATATTAAGGGTAACAAAGACTAAAATGAGTAACCAATTTTATCCATGAAATGGGTGAAATTTTTTAAAGTTTGTCAATAGCATGTGTGGGGAGAGTTTGGGAAAACAGATACCCTTGACACAATACTGGTGGGAGTGTAAATTGCTACAACCATATTTTGGAGAACAGTTCGGCAGTATTTTAAATAATGTTTTCTATGACACAATAGTTTTATTTCTTAACATCCACCCTAGAGAATAACTCAAATATATGCACAAAGAGACTTGTTAAGTGGATGTTCTTTCACTATTACTCTTTCTAATAGTGAAAACTTAAAGAAAAGTTAAATGCCTATAATAGGAAAATGGTTAAACAGATTTTGGTACATTTATGCTCTGGGTCCTGTACAAAATGTAAAAAATAATGTGTACTATGGAAAGATCTCCAAGACATTGTCAAGAGGTAAACAGTGAGATGTCTGAAACACACTCTTTTCTTAAGTCCTCAGACCTGGGAAAGTGTCTATCTTCTGTTCATAGGTCTCTGGAGCTTTTCTAGCAGGAAGAGTACAAGGATAAGGAGACAGCATTTTGCATTGCCCTGAGAGTCAGCTAGTAGGGTTATACCAGGAAATTGGCAGACAGCTCAGGTTATCCATAAGCCCCCCAAACCTGCTGGTTAATTTCTAGTATATCCTGAGTTTCATCCAGTTCTCACTTGTAACTGGAATTTAAATTTGATAATTTACATTTCAATTTCCTTCTTTTTGAAGGATCCAGTTTATTCCATCATCTCCTTAACTTCCATTTCTGCCTCTCTTCACGTGACATATAGCAGACCCTTTGCTAGCATATTGATATGAGTTCCATATCAAAGTAAACATTGATTATAAACATTTTCAACAATCTTCGCAAGCCACAGTTTCAAACATCAACACTATACATAAACAAACAGCCTAAGTAGGGTACAGGAAAATAAAATGCATTTACAGAAAATCTTTTCCTTATTCAGACAAAATGCCATAGTTTTCTCAATGTCATTTGATGGACTTGGAATCTGTTTCTTGGTGTCCAGACTCCACTGGTTACTGTTTGCGTAAAGCTGTCAAGCCACAAACTGCAGTCCACCCAGAATCATTTGTTCGATCCATTTTTGTGGAATATTCTGGCTTGTGCCAGAATGCATTCCCAGAGGCCTGTGACCAAGCTGGTTATTTTATTTTTTTCCAGAGATTTCAAGCCAAGGTTGATTACCTGTGGCCTGGAGGGCAGAGAGGAGTTTCAGCCAGTAGACACAAACTGAATCCCCCAATCTAAAATAATTTCTAAGTATGTATTGTTTATGTATTACATTGCTCCACAAAGTAGTTATGATGATGTATATCTTCTTGTATATTTTGTCCTAAATCTGCTCTCTCGACGTTGGTGATAGCTGGCCCTACTGATTTCTCCACATTTAGTTTCATCTCTGCCCTGTAATACAGGCTAATTCTGGCTTGAGGCAGGAAGTATCAAAGTCTCATCCTTTACCCCTCCCTCTCTCCATCCCTAAGTAAAAAACAAAATTAAATTTATGTGTGTTGCAGGGAGGTGAGGTGGGGAGGCTTAGTGTTGAGTCTCCTTCTCTATTAGATGGATCCAGGGACAGTGAGCATTCAGGCAATGTCAAGATGGCCCTGTTCTGATGGTGGGGACTTTATATAGACAGATGCCCATGTTCCATCCACTTCCTTCTCTGCCCTGGTATGGAAGGAAGAGTAAAGATGGGTTCTTCAGGGCCAGGAAATTCATGTCCTCCCTGTAAACACTAAGGGAGCACAAAGAACCAGGGAGGTATCCAAACCCCAAATGTAGGTAAGTCAGGCATCCAAATGCAGGAAGGAGAATGTATGAAAGGATTCTGAATTCTGATAGGATTGGAGCCAATGGGCTGGCATCAGACTAGCAGTCTATGAATTTAACAAATGATAATGAGAACCAGAGGAGGTCTGAGCAAGTGTCCTCAATGTCATTTAGCAATTATGGCTTGCATCTGTGGGGCATGCACATTATAGTCAGAGTTCTCCAACCCAAGATGTCCTGCCATGGTTTCCAGTTCTTAACAATAGACAGCAGGCCTTTGTTTTCCATCATGAGGCTAGGACAAAGCCGAAAGGGAAACAACAATTTTTCGCCCCTCTTACATGTCACCTGTGCACTAGGTGCTTTCCTTAATCTTATCAGTTCTGTGAGGTTATTGATGTTTTACAAATGAGGAGACAAAGCCTCCTTGCTCTTGGGCTGGTGCCCTTCCCCCTGTGCCAAAATCCCAGTCTCCATCCCCTATACAAAATATGGGTCACTCTGTGTGACACCACTTTACTTTGTGCCAGGGATGGATGCAGATCTTACTTCTAGTTTCTGGCTGCCTCATCTGTGCTGATGCTCTGGCCTCTGCCTCCTTCACAAAAGACTTGCCTGCCCTGAGTCATGTCTTTAATTCACAACTTCCCACTGGTGTGAGGAAAACTAGGCATAGTCAACCTGATAATAACAACAATATGGCATGTATCAGTTTTTGAGTGTTTATCATGCACCAGGCTTGTATTAAGCTCTTAATGCACATTATTTCATTTATTCTTTGTAAGTACTACTATTATCATTATCTTGTTTTACAGAAAAGGAAAATACACTCTTGCCTACTTCACACATCTCATCTAGTATGACACCTGCCCTCCTTCATGCCGCCCCAAGCCTTTGGCTTTCCCGCTGTTCCTAAGACAGGGCAAATGTGTTCCCAGCTCATGATCTTTACACTTGCTATTCCTTCTGCCAGAAACTCCATTTCCCCAGATTTATTCTCCTGGCTGACTCCTTCATATCAGTCTTCGACCACTTTATCTAAAAGAGCATGCATGTGCACACACCCTATCATGCTCTTTTTCCTGATCCTGATCTTTTTTGTACTGATATAATTCCTGAAAGTGTCTTAATTTTTTTACTTATTTATTGCCTTTCTTCCCTACCAGACTGTAAGCTCCATAAAACCAGGGATTTCACACATTTCTTCACATCTATGTATTATCCTTAATGCATAGTAAGCACTTACCTTTTATCTGGTAGATGAATCTAGTACTGTCTGACTCCATAATCAGTGTTTTTAATCACTACACTTGACTCTTAGTTTGGCAAAGATGGATGTCACTTCCCTTAGGCAGAGAGAATTTATCCCTTAAGATTTTTATGTGAAATAATTAGAGAACAGTTACCTTTTCAACTAGGTGGTGAGCTACCCAATTGCGGGACTTTACCTTCCCTTCTGTGCTGTAATGGGAAGAAGATGGACTTTAGGGCCAGAAAGAACTAGTTTCAAGCCCTGGTGCTGCTGTGGGTCTTTATGTTACTTTAAAATGTTTAATTCTTTGTGAGCCTTAGTTTTCATAGATATTACATGTAATTATTGTGACAATTAATTGAGTTATCATAGGCAACCTGCCTAGCTTACTGCCTAGCACATAGCAGGCACTCAGTAAATGTCAATGCCTCATGTCCTGGCATTTCCTCCAGTGTGAAGCTTATCGTGATCTTTTTAAAAATTAGTATATTAAATATTTATTTTGCACCCTTCAGTGGCAGCTGGTATAGGACTTTGCACATTGAGGGTACTGACAGTTTTTTCTTCAATGACCTTGCTCAATTAATATTTATTTAATTCCTACTTGGAAGTAGATCTGTAAGTGTATATCCAGTGTGGATCATGTTATGAAGCTGGAAGGAAGAGCAAATAAGCTCGATCCCAAAGAGAGAATCCAAAAAATTATTTCCACAGATTTATCAAATTAAGACAAATAAAATAATGATTATAATGTTAAGTTCTTCATCTGAATCCAAAAGTACAATTATCCAGGTTCAGACCAAAGAAGACATGCCATAGTCCTGTATGTGTGTGGATACTTTAACTTAGGAATTTCAGCTGACAGAAAGCTCAATGTGAATAAGAAATGTAATATGACTACTAAAAAAAAAACGAGTATCATCTTGACTCAAGGATACCTTTGGACTTTGTCATCACCTGGAATCGAGCCGCTCACATGACCTTAAATAACATTATCTAACTTGGACCATGATGTATTTTCTTTCTCTTTAACACCTTCAGTCTGATTACCCTAGGATTTCTTTCTAGTCCATTAATTCTATATGGATCTACCTCTTTTCCTACACCTAGACCCCATGACAGGTTCTGTTAACCATAACGTTAATGTCATAGTCCCTTTGTTTTTTACCCACATCCACCCTGATCAATGACTCTCAACCAGGTCATCTCAGAATATCCTGGATGGCAGAGTCTGGGAGTAAGGAGTGGTGCAGGAGAAAAGTTCAAGGTCAATATAACTCTTTCCAAGAAATTCTGTTCCATACCTACTCTGGCCCAGGCTGATAATCACTACCCCACAACAAACTATAGTTACAGTATTGTAGTTACTAGGAGGGACTCATAGACAACCTGTGTTTGAATCCTGGCTCCTCAGTTTGTTAGCACTGTAGCTAAGCTCTACATCTCAGCTCTTTATGTGTAAAATGAGAATGAAAATAGACTCTTAAATGCTAAAGTTGTTGTAAGGATTAAATAAATGAACATACATAGAGCATTTAGAACAGTACCCGGGAGATGGTAAGTGCTCAGAAATTGTTCATTGTTCCTGTCATACCCTTCAGGATATAGGGGTGGGAAAAATTTGAGAATCCTTGCTGTGTGCTCTCTAACTACAATATGGTTGTGAAGCTGCAGATACCATCCAGCAAGGCACATTAGGGCACCTACAAATCCACATGCTTTTCCCTCAGCTAGGCTTGCAGTGCTACACTTGGCAGTCTTTTTAATGGGTCCCTGGTCAGCCCCCTTTTCCATTCTGCACATCAGGTATTTCATATCTTCACCCACCCCTCAGACCATTTATCCCATACCACCCTATCTCCTCTTCTCAATTGGAAGAAAATCTATGTCTCTTGAATCTCTCTCATGCTGTCATCCTGTCACTCCCCTTCCCTTTGTTGATAAAAACCCCAACAGAGGAGTCTCGTATCAGTTTCTGCATTTCCTCAGTCTATAGCCCACTACACTCTAGCTCCTTCCCTCATCACTGCTCTGAGAGTGCTCTGGGAAGGACCATCAACCACCTTCATTTCACTGGATTCAGAGGGCTCTTGGTAAAAATCTTGTTTGCTTGACCCCCTTGCCCCATAGCCTTTGACTCTGTTGTCCTTCTTCATAAAGTTCTTTACTCTCTTGGCTTCTGCCATACTTCTAATGCCTGCATCACCTCCTTCCTTTCTGACGATTCCTTCCCAGTCCCCTCTGTAGGCTTCTCTTTTTCATATACCTAAAAGTTTATTATAAGTAAAGATTTTACTTATTGTCCTTCCTTTCTCATTTGACATGGATATCTTGGACAATCCCATATACTGCCAATGCTTTGCTTATAGCAGTGATTAAAATGCAGGTACTGAAGCTAGGCTGACCAGGGTTTAAATCTTGGTTCTGCCATTTACTAGCTATGTGAGTTACTTAACTTCTTCTAAGCCTTGGTTTCCTCATCAATAAAATAAGACGAATATGCTTCCTAAAGCATAAGGTCTTTATGAGGATTAAATGACACAATGCTTGTGAAGTACAGGGCATATATAAGTACTTGATAAATGCTAAAAATAATAATTCCAAATTTATAGCCCAGCATCTTCTCCTTTCTCCAGCCCCATGTCACTGATTGCCTATTGGACACATCCCTCACCCAATATTATCCAATCAACCAAGCCATAACGTAAACCTTCAAGTACATAATTCTAGATTCCTCCCTTCTGCTTGCTTACTTGCCATATGTCCAACTAGTAATGAAACCCTACTTCTTCTCTCTTGTTAATATTTGTCCTGTCTATGCTCTCCTCCCCATCTGCCTTGCTGCTGCCTTATTTAAGATATTCATCTACATAGTCTCCTAATTGGTTATTCTTTCATCTGCATGATCTTTTAATTGGTCTGCCTGCCTCCTGCAGCTTTGTTCCTTTTTAGTCTATTCTCTGAACTTCTGCTAGAATGATCCTCTGCTGGCTCCCTGATGCTTATAGTATAAAGTCCAAATTATTTAGTGTGGCTTATAAGTTCCTTGGTGATTCACACTTCCATGTCAAACAGCTTATACTGATTTCCCTGCTGGAAATGTTCCCTCACCTAGACTTTCTAATAAACATGTACTAAGTGGCCAGGATTAAGTTCCAGGCTCACCTTTTTTTCAGGAAGATTTCCATGACTATGTTACTATTTGCCCCAATTAGAACGAACTTACCTTTCTGGTATTCTTCTACTCTACCTGTGAATATTTCCTTAAATGCTTTGCCTCACATATTAACATCCATATTATACCTTCCTCTAAGCTGTAAGCTCCTTGACAGCAAGGACTTTCTTTTGATTCTTCTCTATTTTCACTCTTAATTTTCTGCTACTTATAGCACGTGACACCACAGCATTGTTGCTCAAATAAATGAATTAATTAATCAATGAACAACTCATGAGCTATATTAATAAAAATATGCATATTTAGGAGGATGGAAGATAATCTTCCTGATTTTATCATTTTTGAATGTTACATAGTCAGACAACTATTGAAAGAAATGCTCCAGTTAAAAGATCTTTCACAGCCCTCTACTTTCAAGAGTTTGTCCTTGTAATGGGAGATGTTGAAATATGGGCTATGATGTACATTCTAGAAAACTTACAATATATGTGATGAAATGAATCTAACATCTATGAAAAACCTAAGGAACAATACATGAGGGGTGTTGAGGTAATGGGGTTAGACATCAAATTAGTCATACACCATCAATAATGACTCAGAGAAGGGAGTATTTAGTGCCTGGCTGGTGTTCTGTTTCTTCCTCCTACTGGCTGGAGTGGTTAGACAAGGCTTTCTGGAAGGGATGGGACTTAGCTGGACTTAAGCAGATGAGAAGGCATGAGTAATATAAAAGTGAGAGCAGAGAAGCAGAACAGCCTGCACTTAGGAGCTCTGACTCTATAATCCAACTTTCTAGCTTTAAACCCAACTCTCCCACTTACTAGCCATGTGGTTTTGGGCAAGTAGCTTCACCTGTCTGAGCCTCAGCTACATCTTCCATACATAAGATGATAATCGTGTTTGCCTCGTGTTGTGGGGAATACATAAGATACTATATATAAAGAGCTTAGGAGAGTGTCTATAGTAAGCCCTTAATAAATCACTAATAAATGTTGATGTTGTTATTATACCTTATATGTATACTGAGGGCTTCCAATCTGAAAAATTTCTTACGGCTATCCTCAGCAATGCTATGAGAGCAGGGAAATTATTATTAGTCCCGTCTGACAGATGGTTAAACTGAGTAGCCCAGAGAAAGGAAATGACTTATCAAAGGTGAGCTAATGGAAGAGTCAGACTTTTTGAATTTTTGACAGGCCAGAGCTTTACCTGGGGCCTTCCTTTAACCATGGGTTGCTCCTTTGTACTCAGTGACATCGCAGCTTCTCAACAGCTGTTTTATTCATGTTTGGGAGATAGACCGAGTTGGGTGACTATGGAGGCAGAGGAGTGGGGAGAAAAAGCTAGGAACATCTTTAAGATTTCATGTTTGTTAAAGACCACCAAGTTCAGTGAAGTCCAGGCTCTGGCTTCTAGAACATAGAAGAGACACAAAAGACAACTCACCCCATTAGGCTAAAAATTATTTGGTGGGGAGGGTATAAGAGTAGTCTGGGCCTCACTCTCCTTATCAGTCACAAAGGCAAATAGAAAGTGCTGACAGGGTTGGTCAATTTCCTGAGAAGGAAGAGAAAGCTTTTGTGCAATAATTAATAACATCTGGCAAAACCGTTTGTGATTAGTCAGCATGGATTCCTAGGGTAACACTCCAGAATTCAATGTTGTGCAGTTCACATCTGGTTGTCACAGTAAGACAAATGTAACAATAACTACGCTTCTTCACTCAGATCACTCACTCATCAGAATCTCCCATTCAGAGATTAAAAAAACATGTTTTGGGTTCTTTTTTTTCTTTGTAGGCTTCACTTCTAAAGTGTACCCCCTCCCTGTTTCTAGGCAAGGTTAGGACAGGCCACAGGAAAACAGCTTCACTATTTCTCTCTGTTTCACCACCACCCATTTCAGCTCCCCCTCCTCCCTGTCTCCCCCTCTCTCGCAAGTGCAAGCATGAGCATATGCATTCATGTGTGTGTTGCTTCTCTGTGTTAACCTAGGATATTCATACTCTCTCACAATGGATATGGTGTGGTTTCTCAACACAGCAGCTTAGACTGTCCAAAAAAAATTATCACTGCCAACTGCTTACCATATGCCAGGTATTGTAGTTTTTAATAGGAACACTGTAACAAAACTTGATTAGGTGATATTTTATATTAAACTATAATTGCCATATAACATTATATTTCAGGTGTATAACATAATGATTCACTATTTGTAGATATTGTAAGTATTGGGGAATATTATTAATCTCTGTCTTATAGATGAGAAAATTGTGACTTGAAAAAGGCAAGGGTGGCGATGGAATTAGAAATCAATGCCAGGTATCTCAGTTCCAAAGCCACATGCTCTGTATATTAAAGCTGCTCATTGAGGAAGAAACAACATGCCAGCCAAGCATTAAGCATGAGAAACTTATATCTGTCTTATTTAATTCTCATGACGAACTGATGAGTGAGCTCATTCTGCTATCTTCACTTTATGATGAAGAAACTAAGGCTCATACTCACTCCTACAGTACAGTAACTAAAATTGGAGCACTGGAAAGATCATTAGCATGGCCCTATATAAAGAGGACATATAAATTATACCACACTTTTGTATATTTGTATAAGAAAATGATGACTAGCAACATGAATGAATGAGTACCTGTAGTACCCTGTATCTTGAATGAATCTCACAGTTACAATATTGGATGAAAGAAGCAAAATACAAAGGAGAAAATAGGATATGATTCCATTCATATAAAACTTTAAATCAATAAACCTAAACTATAGTGTTTATATAGAGAAAAGCAAGGAAAATATTATTTATTATTGTATATTCTCATTTATTTTCCTTCCCTTACTTATTCCCTTCCTCTATCGCTTCCTTTCCTCTTTTCCTTTCTCCCTGTCTTTTCTCTCTAATAGAGATCGACAAACTATGGCCAACTAGGCCATATCCAGCCCAGAGCCTGTTTTGGTGCAACTCATGAGCTAAAAATGCTTTTTAAATGTTTCAAGAGTTACAAGAAGAAAAAAAAAGGAAGAAGAAGAAGTAAATGATACAGTGTTTGGCCCACAAAGCCTAAAAATACTTACTATTTGGCCCTTGACAAAAAAGTTTGTCTAACCCTGCACTAGACCCTAATGTAGTGGGAAAAGCACATGTAGTGCTTAGTCTGTGGGAGTTACTTTTTCTTTAATCTATCCCATCTTTCTTATTTCTCTTCTAGTAACAGATTATCCCCAGTCTGGGTGAGCATGTGATCTAGGCCTGGTCAAACAAATGTCCCACTTCCTCTAGCAACAGCAATTGGTGCAGCCCAAGCAGGGCTAATCTGAATCCTTCTTTGAAATACATGAATGGTGGGAGAAAGAAGGTATTTTTCCATTGAAGTTGCTAAACCTAGGTTCTTGACAGTCATGTTTCCTGTCCAGTAGATAAGTGAGAGGATATGAAAGCGACTTACATAAAGAAGCAAAAATGAGAGAAGCAGAGTAAAATAGAGTCCCAGCAGCTTCGAGGTCTTCATTGTAGTCACCAAAGTCTAGGTTCCTGCAGTTCTTCCTTTGATTCTGAGTTATCCTAGTCCTTTTCCCAAGATGATCCCAGTAATTTCCTCCCAGAATAAAGCTAATAAATACATTTTTGTTGAGTTAATTTTTCCTAAGTTAGACCAAGTTGGGTTTCTGTACTTATAACTAAAAGAATCCTGCTCCAATAGAGCACAGGTTTTAAATCCAGTACACCAGGAATGAAATCAGTATCCTATTTTCTAACTATATAACCTTTGGCAATTTACATCATACTTTCAGGGCCTCAGTCTCCTTTTCTATAAAACTGGTATGGTAATACCTATATAGTAGGGTCATTGTGAGAACTAGATTAGATACATACAATAGAAGCCACAGGGCTGGATACAGGAGGTAGTCCATAAATGTAAGTTTCCTTACCCAATGATAAGATCCAAAAGGCCAGCTGACCTGCGTATAAGAGAAAGCATCTGTGATTCCTAGCTTCTCATACCTTTTCTGAGTGACTCCTGAGCATAGTAAGAATTCCAAACATCCACCCTATAAATTAAATCCTGGGCCAACCAGTCAGTGTGGCAGGTGTGGCTTAGGAGCTTGGCACTAACAAACCACTGAAGCTCCTCCAGTTTTTCTTTACCCAAGTCAATCTCCTCTTGCTGCACTTGCCTACCCTCCTAAACTGAACTCTGTAGCCTCCCAGGTTTTCCTAGCTGTGAAACAGGCTTGTCTGTAATGAAGCCCTCCAATTGGGATGAAAGGGTGTTCTGGCATATCTGACTGAAAAAAAAATCTAAGGTCAGCACACCTGTCCAAGAGAGGAGCTTCATTAGTCTTAAAGAACAACTCCATTAGCCTTAAGAGACAGGTGGAGGGAGAATAAGTGAATGAACTGGCCAATGAAACAGAAAAAGTAGTCCAGAAACATATTTAAGCATATATAGTCAACATATTTATGTGAAAGGTGATACTGCAGTGCAATGAAGAAATAATGGTTTCTTAAATAAATACTGCTGTGTCAACTGGATTGCCACATGGGGAAAAATGTGTCTTGACTCCTATAATACCATACCTGGGACTCAGTTTCAGTTGTATTACAGATCTAAAGGTGAAGAATAAAACAATAAAGGTTTCAGGAAAAAAAAAACAACAACAACAACATTTTCATGACCTTGGAGTAAGCAAAGATTTCTAAAACAGGACACAAAAGCCCTGTCCATGAAGGTGAAATTCAATAACAAGAACTAAATTAAAATTAGGGACTTGTGTTTATTAAAAGATGTCATGTCAAGAGAAAAAAAAATGCAACTCAGTTGGAAAAGGTATTAGCAATACATCTGACAAAGGGTTTATTTCCAGAATGTATAAAGAATTTCTACAAACTAATACCAAAAAGACAAAACTATTATAAAAATAGGCAAAAAGACACTTAACAGAAAATGATATCCAGGTTCTCAACAAGTGTTGAAAGGAGTGCCCAATTTCATTAGATATGAGTGAAGTACCAATTGAAACTACAGTAAGGTAGAGTAACACTGGATACTCACCAGAATGACTAAAAAATATCAAGTTTGGGTGAAGCAATGAGGCAACTAAACTCTCATATACTGTTTCTGGAAGTGTAAATTGGGACAAACACTTGATAAAACTCTTGGATAGTATCTGCTAAAACTGCTCATAGGCACACCCTACTCCTAGGTATATATACCCAACAGAAATTTGTACACATGCTCATCAAAAGACATACTCAAGGATTTTCATAATGGCACTGTTTGTAATAGCTCAATCCTAGAAGCCACCCCATGCACAGCAACGGTAGATGAATAAAATGAATAAATTCATTCCATACAAGAGAAAATGTTTAGCAGAGGAAGTCCTTCACTGAGATCTATAAAGGCCTATTGCTCAGTGTGTTGGTATTTACTATCGCTATTCTGGCTCTTAATTCAAAAGTATTGCCAAAACATT
Organism: Macroglossus sobrinus; assembly: GCA_004027375.1. Lineage (NCBI taxonomy): Eukaryota > Metazoa > Chordata > Mammalia > Chiroptera > Pteropodidae > Macroglossus > Macroglossus sobrinus. Next base: position 621,386 of record PVKZ01000629.1, read on the forward strand.
TCAGCAGTATGTGCTTGGTGACCTAATTGAAGGCACAGGCTTATCTGAGATTGAAACCCTGGAAGAGATTTGGAGCCAGGACTATTCATGAGGGAGTCACAAGGGAGGCAATTGTGGAACTACCTGGCTTCCACACTCCTAACAAAAGTTTCTCTGGCAGGTGGTATTCATCTAGTCCTGCTCTGTAGGTTACCTTGTTTCCAGCTGTCCCTGGTGACCATCCCCATGTCTTTGTCTTTCTGTAGCTGAGCCAAGTCTTATAATGTAATCCAGTCATCAGGGCAGTTAAAAAGAAAGGGTAATTTGTATTCAATAGTGCCATTCTCGAAGGCATCTTCATGCTGAGATTGGTAAGGTCTTATTGCTTAATGTATTGGTATTAACTACTGCATAGAAGACCTTTTGTCAGTAGGTAATAATGAGCCAAAATGGTTGCATTTGTTAAAGAAAACATGACATTATTGCATAGGTCCCTGGAAAGATTCAAGTTCTAGCTCATGGCTGACTTAGGTGCTGCATGGGTATCTCATTACAGATGAGCCACATACCTGCAGAGTTGATACCTTAACCAAGACAGTGACACCCAAATCTAATTTCACTTTGTTCTCTTCATTCAGATATCTCTTTGAGTGGTTAATAGGCATCTCAAACTTAACACGGCAAAACCACAATTCACACCAAAACCAATCCTTCTCTCATTGTTGCTCATTTAGTTGCTCAAGCCAAAAGCCTTGAAGTCACCTTTGATTTCTTTTACCACATGCATTCCATTGGCATGTCAAATCAAACCTTCTAACTAGTCTCTCTACTTCCACTTGTGCCCCTAAAATCCATTTAAACAGAAACTAGGGTGATATATTTTTAAATAAAAATGTTACAGGTTTGTGAGTGTGAATTTTCCTGTTGGCCTGATTGTGATAATGAAGGTCTAAAGAATGAGAACGAAGAGGAAAGGAAAGAGAAAGAAGAAGATAAAGGGGGAAAATACCTCATTGTAAAATATATTGCCAACATCTGGAGCCAAATATGCTCTTGAGGGCTTTCTAGGGGGTAACAACATTGGTCTTGTCACAACCCTGGTATCTCGATCACCACTTAGCATATAAACAGCATATATGAGGCAGGGGAAAGAATTATCAACCCCAGCCATCATTGGCCTAATGGATAATATAGTGGCTTTTTCTTCATTTTCATGGTTTGAGTGTGGGACTGTCCTGACCCTCAAGTGATATGAGAGAGTGCTTCAAGACAAAAGAATCACTCAAAGCAATTGTGGGGACCTTTGAGATGGGAAAACTAACATCTTATTCCTCAGTCTGTAAGGAGAAATGAATTTCCTGTGCATCAAGTGGTCACTCCAGAGGGTAGCTAAATTGGAGCTATTTTGCTAGGTCCCTATCTAAGAGGGCCTGCTACAAGGCAAGGGCTCCCCAGCAGCAAGATTATTCGTGGCTTGCAGGTGGGAGTGGCAGCTGAGAGAAGTTGGAAGAGGATGAACTGGATCTGGATCTTCCACATTAGGAAACTAATCAGTAGGAAGCCCCTAATAACTCATAGGTGAATCTCTTGAACTCAAGGCATCAGTATTCAGTCAACATTATCCATAGAAACCAAGAAAATCAACAGAGAGGACCACAAGTGGGAGTACTTACGAAATGTTTGTCCTTACTTCCCTGTGTCCCTTTTCCCCAACACCAGAGTGGTTGGGTCTACAAACTCGACCATTGCCTCCCCTTTCCTGTGTCCCAACATGCATACCAATCTGAAAGTGCTGGAGAGGGTGGAGTGGGGGAGAGAAAGGAGAATAACATTCCATATGATCTTCACAATTTGGGCCCCTGGAAGCTACTTCCACCTGGGCTTATTATGCAGAAGGGAAAGCTTTGAATGAAATATGAAATTAGAACTTTAGATAGGATCAACGTTTAATAGAAAATGTGACCAGGTAATTGTGGAATCTGCCCAAGTTGTCCTTAAGAGATTTGCCACTTAGCAGTGAAAGAGTATTTGGCATAGCACAAAAAGGTATTGAAGAAGAGCAAAACAATGTCGTACTTGTGCTCTACTGAGTGGCCCTGTTCAAAAAATCTGTTATGCATAGATAAGATCATGTCACTTCCGTAAAATACTCCAAGATGCATCCAATCTCTGAATAAAACCAAATTCCTTATAATGTTAAACAAGGCCCGACATGGTCTCTCAACAACTGATGCACTATACCACAATCACATTGACTTTCACACATTCATTTAACCCAACACACTTGTTCCCATCTGTGCAAATTGTCATTTCCTTTGTATGCCACATTTCTCCACCTAGATCTCACAGGTCTGATTCCTTATCATTCAATTATCAGCTCAAACATTATCTCCTGGGAGAGACCTTTGTGGACCACCCTATCTAATATGGCCTCTTTGTGCCCCCCATTTATTTCTGAAATCATTTTAATAAGATTAATTGCTTGTCCATGTCCCTTCTCTAGAATATAATTTCCATGAGAGTTGGGAACCTTTTTGTCTTATTCACTGCTGCATCCCTAGCACCCAGCACAGTGGTTGGCACATAGAAAGCACTCAACCTGTACTTGTTGATTAAAAGTATAAAATACCTATAAAATCATACTAGTATAGAAACTGTGGCTTACCAAGATAGTTTGAGAACGTTCGATTCAACTCCCCACGCAATGCTAACTCTGTGTTTATAATACTATTAGCCAAGTCAATTATTCCCAACTCTGCTGGGACACTTTCAAAAAAAGGGAATTTGTTATACATCCCAGGTACCCATTTCATTCCTGGACAGCTTTGTAAAATGATTAGATGAAATCAAAGTACTTTTGACTGTCGCTGCTGCTAAGCACAACGGAAACACCTGGACAATGTATATAAAACTCTACAAGAAGACTGGTGAGGTCTTCAGGGCCTGAGGATCAGAAATTAGTTCCCTAGGGTTTTGCCTCACACATCCCTAATTGGATACTGGAGAAACTGGCAACTCAGAAACACCAATGACCACAGGGGGAAAAAACTGAGAAAAGCTTGCTGTCTTCTGCCAAAGAATCAAGAAAAATTTTTTTCTGACTGAGCAAGATAGAAAAAATTTAAACAATAACAGCTGTACTGCAACCAAACACCACAAAAACAAACTAAAAACTGTGGCCCCACACTCACCTTTGTCAGCGAAAATCAAATAGGGAGACTAGATTTACATTCTAGCCAGATTGTGACATAATACCCTTCCTTGCTCTCCACTCCTCACACCGTGGGTGTACTAAAGAAGGCGAGTGGGGAAGCCTGGTCTTTTCACCACTATCCAGTGGTGATAAGCCTCCCTGCCCTTCCCCTGCTGTGTTGCTAGGAGAGGTCACGTAGGTACCCTGACTCTATTATTTTATTATTTTATATTAGCTTCAGGTATACAATAAAATGGCTAGACATTTATTTATGAAGTGATCCTCCCAATTACTCTGGCACCCACCTGTCACAACATACAACCATTACAATAGTATTGACTATATTCCCTATGCTGTACTCCACATCTCTGTGACTGTTTCATAGCTACTAATTTGTACTTAATCATCCCTTTACCTTTTTTGCCAAGCCCTCAACCCCTCTCCCCTCTGACAATTATCTTTTTGTTCTCTGTATCTGTGAAACTGTTTTTGTTTAGTTTCTTTTGTTCATTAGATTCTGCAGATAAAAGAATCACATGGTATTTGTATTTCTCTGTCTGACTTATTTCACTCAGCATAATAACTTCTAGGTCCATCCATGTCATTGCAAATGGTAAGATTTAATTTTTTATGGCTAAGTAATATTCCATTGTAAATATGTACCATGACTTCTTTATTCAATCATCTATTGATGAACATTTCTGTTGCTTCCACATCTTGCCTATTGTGAATAGCACCGCCGTGAATATAGGGGTGCACAGGCCTTTTCAAACTAGTGTTTTGGTTTTCTTTGGATAAATACCCAGAAGTGCAATTGCTGGGTCAAAAGATAGTCTTATTTTTAATTTTTTGAGAACCCCCCCATATTTTTTTATAGTGGCTGTACCAATTTGTAATCCGACCAACAATGCATGAGGGTTCTCTTTTCTCCACATCTCTTTCAACACTTGTTCTTTGATTTACTGATGATAGCCATTTTGACAGGTGTGAGATGATATTGTGGTTTTAATTTGCATTTCTCTGATGATTAGTGACCTTGAGCATCTTTTCATATGTCTATTGGCCATCTGTATTTTCTCTTTGGAGAAATACTTATTCAGGTCTTCTGCCCATTTTTTATTGGATTGATATTTTTTGTGTTGTTGTGTTGTATGAGTTTTTTATAAATTTTGGATATTAACCCCCTGTCAGATATACGTGGGCAAATATCTTCTCCCATTCAGTAGGTTGTCTTTTCTTTTGGTTGATGGTTTCCTTTGCTGTGTAAAAGTATGTCATTTAATCTGAAGTGGGTCTCTTGTAGACAGTATGTGTATGAGTCTTGTTTTCTTATTCATTCACTGCCCTTTGTCTTTCGATTGGAGCATTTAATCTATTTACATTTCAAGTAATTATTGATAGGTACATAGTTATTGCTATTTTATTCATATTTATGGGTTTTTCCCAATACTTCTTTTTATAGCAGTGCTATTAATATTTCTTGCAATTATGGCTCATTGATAGTGAATTTCTTTAGCTTTTTCATGTCTGTGAAGCTCTTTATCTCACTTTCAATTTTAATTGGTAGTCTTGCTGGGTAGAGTACTCCTGGTTGTAGGTTCTTGGTTTTTATTACTTTGAATATTTCATGCCAGTTTCTCTGGCCTGAAAAGTTTCCATTGAAAAATCAGCTGACATTCTTATGAGAGTAACCTTATAAGTAATTAGTGACTTTCTCTTGCTGCTTTTTAAATTTTCTCTTTGTCTTTCACCTTTGGCATTTTAATAATGATGGTCTTGGTGTGGGCTTACTTAAGGTCCTCTTGTTTGGGACTCTCTGTGCTTCCTGGACTTGTATGTCTATTTCTTTTGCCAGGTTAAGGAAGTTTTCTGTCATTTCTTCCAACAGCTTCTCAATCCATTGCTCTCTCTCTTCTTCTGGTACCCCTATGATGTGGATGTTGGTATGCTTGATGTTGTCTCAGAAGTCTCTTAAATTTTTATCATTTAAAAAATTCTTTTGTCTTTTTGGTGTTCCAATTGGGTGTTTTCTGCTACCTTGTCTTCTAATTCACTGATTTGATCCTCTGCTTCATTCAATCTACTGTTGATTCCTTCTAGTGCAGTCTTCATTTCAGTTATTGTATTCATTTCTTGCTGGTTCTTTTTATGGTTTCTATGTCATTTTTTATGCTTACTGTCTCTCTGTTGAAGTCTTCACTGCGTTCATATATTCTCCCCCTAAGTTCATTGAGCATCCTTATGACCAGTGTTTTGAACTCTGTCTATGGTAGGTTGCCTGCCTCCATTTCATTTAGTTTTTTTCCCTGGAGTTTTCTCCTGTTGTTTCATTTGCAGCAAGTTCCTTTTTTTTTTTCATTTTGCTTGCCTCTCTCTGTTCATTTCTATGTATTAGTAAGACTTGTTATGTCTCCCAGCCTTGGCCAGGTAGCCTTATGTAGATGTTCTGTGTGTCCCAGTGGTGCTGCCTCCTTGATCACCTGTGCCAGGGGCTCTGGGCGTGTTCCTTGTGTGGGTTGTGTGCGCTCTGTTGCAGCTAAGTCTTGATTGCTGTTAGCACGTTAGTATATGGGACTAATTGGCTATGGGGATGAATCATGCCCACAGGGTATGAGCTGCTGGATGGAGGCTGACCTCATAGAGTGGGATTCATGCCAGCAGGCTCATGTACCCATTGAGGCCACACTTCGGGTGTGCCGCTTATGGGGCTAGTCAGGTGGTGCTTCATTGTGGTCTCACACCAGCCTCCGGGTGTGTTGGTTCTGGGGCCCCTTGGGAGGGGCTCCTGTGTAGGCCAAAGTCAGCCTCTGCTTTTGATTGTTCATAGCTACCTGGTGGAAGCTACAAAACAATCTGCAGATGGTTGCTGCCTGTGCTGGACCTGGAGGCTAGTGGGAGAGACCACGCTGTGAGCCAAGGTCGGTTACCCCCTGTACCAGGCCTGGGAAGGCTCAGCAAAAGAACCAGTGTGCCTCAAGGCCTGGAGCTGCCTGCCAGCTGCCGGTAAGACTCTGAAGCTGAAAGAGCCTTTGGTTGTTATGGGAGTTATATGGGTCCACGTCCCAGGAAGTAACTGGGGTAAAGAGTGCAAATTTCACTTGGCCAATGCAGAATCAGGTTTTGTTTTTCCAGAGCTGAATCTGCAGCTTCCTATAAAAATCTCATATCGCAGCAAGGCCAGCCACTGCCTGCCTCAGGCCTGCAGACACCTGAGGTCTGTTCGTGAAATACTGTAGCTTGGGGAGGGGTTTATGGCCTGAAACCAAACGTCTCTCTGTGATGCAGTGACTGTAGGTAGGCTGCACGAGGTGTGGGCTGTTGTTTGCTGTAGAATTGGAGGCCCAGTAGAAGCGCAGGATGGGGCTGGCCACCAGGTAATGGGTTGGAGGCAGGGGTGGTGGATCCTAGGGAGACATGAGGCAACCCACTGGCCAATGCAGTTTCAGAATCGGCCAAGAGGGGGCAGGCTCAATGCAGGCAAGATGGCCCCTACCTGTAGGCTGTGCAGCAGGGAGCTGAGGAAGGAACCATGGCAGCTGTCCCTCCAGTCTTTGCCGGGCACCAAGCAACTCAGTCCCTCCCTGCATGTCTTTTGCACTTTCTGAGCTGCTGACCCTCTGCCAGTGCCCATGGTGTGTGTCTGTGGGTGAGTGAGTCTGTGCCTGGCCCTTTAAGAGGACATCTGGGTTTTCATGTTCCTTCTGTCTCACCCAGATGGCTGGAATCCCCACTTAATTTTACAGTAAGATTTTATGGGGACTCCTCTCCCTGGGGCTGGAACTCTGGGCTGGGGAGATCCTGGATGGGGTGGGACACCCCTCTCCTTCAGGGGGGACTCTGCAGCTGCACCCTCCCTCCTGATGCTAGCACGCTTTGTGCCCACCCCTCCTACCAGTCTCCATGTGGCCTCTTCTTTATATCTTCAGATGTATGTCTCATGATCAGCTAGATTCCAGGCAGTTCTCTACATTGTTTGTTTTATAATTTGGTTATAATATTAATGTGTCCTGGGAGGAAACAAACTCCGCTTTCACCTAGCCCTCTATCTTCACCCCTGACTCTAAATTTCGAACAAGGGTCCTCATTCTTTATCTTGATGCAACACTAAACAAATCCTATTCTCCCCATTTGTTCCTCATGACAGCTCCTCAGGTACATGAAGTTAGCAATCAGTTTGTTTCCTATACCATCTGCTATAGGCTCAATATTCCAAGTTATTATAGTGAGTCCTAATAGAATGTGAATTCAGGTCACTTCCCCAGTTGGGACCTTCATCTTGTGACACACTTGAATTTGTTAATAGAATTTTCTATTAACAATTTAATATCTGAATTTACACTGATATACTGATCAGTAAGTTAGGGGAACTTTGGGATGGTTATATTATTACTGAATGTTGATATTGATATCTCTTTCTAAAATGGTAATTAAGACAGGCCAGTATTATTGATATCCCAGGACTCTAGGTTGGAGAAAATAATGTGGACAGTGGGGATGACACATCTAATGAAAATAGGCTACCATCTGAATTTAGTGATTCTTTTTCAGGTGATGAACATGGGTAGCTTCAAAGCCTAGAATGAATTTATTATCCTCATCACTGGAGGTGATTAAGAAGAAGCTAGATTAATTTCTAGGGATGGTATAGAAGGGATTCCAGCAGCAGATGGCAAGTGATATTAGATGGCCTTTAAGTTTGCTTCTAGCCTTAATGTTCTGACTGGATGCTCCTATCCTTTGCCATTCTAGTACCCCTTTCTCTTTTTCCATCTAACTACCTCTATAATAAGGGTAATATCAGTCAACTTGTGATTATTTTAGGGTTCTCATTTCTTTGACTCCTGCTTCTGCTGACCCCTGTTAGTCAGTGGGTGTGGATTTTCAATAAGAATATACTGGGAAATCTAATAGGTGGATTAAAAATTAATACATACAAAACCACACTCTTAATTCTTTAACCTCATAAAACTTTCTCCTTCCCCAGTCTTCTCATTTGAATAACTGTCTACACTATTTGTCTAGTTGTTCAAGCCTAACACCTAAGAGTGATCCTTGATCCCTATTGTTCCATCACTCCCCATACCCAATCCAGTAGCAAATTATCTAAACCCTACCTCCAAAGCCAATAAAGAATCCAACCATTTCTTATCACTTTATGTCCAAACCAGCATTGTTTGTTGCCTGGGATGATGTTATAGCCACCTACCTTGCCTATTCGTATCTACTCTTGTCCCTAAAGTCTATTTTACACAGAGCAATTAGAGTCATACTTTTAAAATGGAATCCAGATCATATCTTTCCTTAGATCAATACTCTCCAGTGGCTTTTTTTTCACACTTAGAATGAAATCCAAACTCCTTACCATGGCCTACCAGTGTTCTACATGACTGGCCACCTGCCAATATCTGACTTCTCTTTCTAAAACTGACATTCTTGGTATTCTTTGATCACCCCAGTGCTACACCTTTTCTCTTGTTTTTCACTAATGCTAGAACACTCAGAAAGGCCATGCCTGACAATCTTACCTGAAATAGCCACTCCCCATCATATACTCCCTTTGTATATCTTATTTTTATTCCTAGTGCTTATCCATACTTAAAATTATGTTGTATATTTGCCATTTGTTTATTTTTATCTGTATTCAAAATAATAGTAGGTATCCTTTGTTCATTATCTTCTCTGTCAAAGATATATGGCAGACCTCAAGATAAGATTAGGTTCTACTGCCTTCTGTCAAGGGAAATATATGAGGACCAGAATAAAATCAATTTGAAGCTAGTGTTACACTTAAATGTAGAGCTCTTTACAGTTCTCATAATGTAAGCTAGGCTCAGAAGGCAGAACAATTATAGGATTACCACTTCACAAAAACTGCAGAGACAAAGTCATGTTAACAAATAATACATGCTTTGCTCGTGTGGGACTAGACTCCGTCCTGGGAAAAAAATTCATGCTCTGCTTAGGAAGGTGTGCTTACTTCTTAGGTAACTAATGATGAAGTTATCTACGGCTTGTACCAGTGGTGTGAATGAATTAGAATCATAACACCCACCACTCACACACAGGACCAGAGCTCACTCTTTTCCCTTTAGAGAAGACACAGGGCAAAAAAAAATAGTTTTCATTATCAATGAGCCAAAGCCTGAGGAACTAGAATTTTCAGAACAATACAAAAGGAGAAGCTATGGAAGGGGTGGGGCACCAGAACCAAGGATACTGAAAAAGAGAGGTCTAAGAGCAGTAGAGAGTGATTGGACAGAAAGTGAGATCAGAAGACAAGGAGCTTTTGCTTGGGTCATGTGCTTGGAGACCTAAGCAGTAAGCATTGAGTGGTGCAAGGAAACCAAGCATAAAACCAAGTGCAAGGAAACTAGAATGTTGCTCGATACAAGCACACTGGAGCGCTTCTGCACTCTGTAGAATCCAGTGCATTTATCTCTTTCATTGTCAAGTGTGCTTGATCAAGGGGAAATGGGCAAGGCAGGAGGTACTGGGGGTGAGGGTTGTTCTAAAAGACAGAGAATTCAAGCCATACTCAGAAATATTAGATGGCATGAGCACTGAGTATCTGTCTCTAGCTGGGTGGGGGAGCGCTGTGGACCAGCAGCTATAGAGAAACAACTGACCAAGTGATGACTCAGGGACTCGTCATTTACTTTCTATGCATGTCCGTTCCCAGAATTCAGTCTGTTATAATGGTATTAATGAACTTCTAGGCATATGCATTATATTATAATGATGGCATAATGAGGCTCAGGTGAGTTGGAAGATATTCTGGTATTCTTTGCATAGGTGCAAGTGACCAGCTTAAACTGGTACCTAATTCTCTGCCTACCTCTTTGTGGAAGTTACTTTTTAGTCCCAAAATGCCTTTTCACTTACTTAATTGTGGGCAGACTGAAGAGGGTCTTTTCTAGAACAGGATGACCTCAGCGTTTTGCAGGTGGACCCAGAACACCCCTGCCTCCGCCATCTATCTTTCCTGCCTAACTTTTTCTCTAAGAGCCATGAACTTGTTCTTATTAGTATGGATGTTCAGGGGTGAGAGATCTCTTCTTCTGTGTCTGCTTCCTGCTGAGGAGGGTCGTTGTCCCTGCCTATTGGGGTTTCTTGGAGCTCTTTCACTCTCTGCCTCAGTCAGAACAGAGTTTCAAGTTCTCCTACCAGAGGATGTATCCCCTTGAAATGTGCCCCTGTCCCGAGAAAAGGAAGAAAGGAAGGTGTAAACTGGTTATTTAAATGATTTGTCTATTACTTTTCTTACTATTGATTTTCTTATTAAGTGAAAAGAATAAATTTAGTAAAGGAAGACAGACTTGGTTAATACATTACACAAAGAAAGCAAGCCCTAGGTTAAGGGTTCCCTTCCTCCCATGACTCACATGGCCCTGTCTGGCCAAGGCAATTTCTGGTTACAATGGACCAAGAAGAATGCTAAGGTTCACTGATCCTTCATTAATAGCCAGGGGACCTGAGTTACTTAATCAACAACTAGAAAACCTGAGTCACAAATTTCAGGGTAATTATCTGAATTAGAGGAAGAAGGGCTTTTTCCCAGAGAAAAATAAAAACCTTAGCAAAACTTAGTCATATAAACAAATAGTTTAAAAGCGAGATTAAATGTTCTATGAGCACATTTTGCAAATAATGGCCTGTGTCACACCAATTCCTTTTCTACCTGACAGCCATACCCATTTTCTTGAACTCCGGAACCTGGAGTATCCTTTGAGCGCCTACTGTATTTGGCTTGCATTATGAATATCAGCTCATTTCACAATCACAACATTTTGAAGAAAGTATTATTAGCCTTTCTCTGCAGATGGGACAGCTGAGGCTCAGAGAGGATAAGTCCTCTGCTGAAGAGCCAACAGCTAGTGGATGTTAGAGCCAGAGTTGGAATAGAAGTCTCTGGATTCTAGTCTGTATTCCTTCAGCTGTCTCCATGAATATTCATTTTATCCATTGTGTGATGACTATGGACCCAAAGGAATAATGATAGAAGATACATAGCATTTGCTATATACCAGGCACTGTTACATGCATTAATTCATTCAATCCTCAAAGTGGCTCTATGAAATAGGTACTATTGTTCCCTCCATTTCAGAGATGAAGCAATTAAAGGACAAAGGAGTTGAAAAACTTGCCTAAGGTCCCACAAAGGGCCCAGAGAAGTGACACAGCCAGGATTTAAAAGTAGGCTCTCTGACTCCTGTGCACTTAGAATCCATATACAATGATAGACAACCTTCCAGGTCATCACCACTGCAATTTATAGTCTGTGGTCCAGCAGCATCAGCATCACTTCTACGTTAGTATGTCCCAGACTCTGTTCTAAGCTTCTTATACACATTAATCCTATTTTGTACATTAACTCACGGAATCCTCAAAACAACCTGATGATGAAGGGATCATTATCATTCCCATCTTACAGACGAGGTTCCTGAACCACAGAGTAGCTAAGGAACTCACCCAAGGTCACAGCAGACTCAGGCTTCTAGCCCAGGTGGTTTCCCCTTCTTCTGGGCTTGAGCCCATAGAAGTCTTCCAAGGGACCACATCCTGGTCCCAGTTCTAACCAGGGGTCATATGTTAAGTGCACTCAGGACCTAGTCAAAGTGACCTTAGGGTGTAATCAGCATTTATACCCTAAACTCCTAGCATATGGTTTTTGTTCATGCCAGCTGAGGCCCCTCAGGGACTGATCATGGCACATCGCTTGGTCCCCTCCCCCATGCCTTGGCTCACAGTTTCCTTCTACTCGTAATGATATTTGATCCTTCACATTTTGTATGCCCCCTAATCTATTAAAGAACATTTGCCTTGCCCGGCTACATTCTCTATCTTTCCATCTCTCTCTCCTCCCTTCCTTCCCCCTTCCCCCATTCACTGCCTTTCTAGCCTGGACCTCATAGTTTGGCCCCTCATTCCATACTGTGTGCTGTTTTCTGATTATCTAGTCTGTCTTATCTCCCTAACTCCTCTGCAAATTCTTCAAGGTCAAGGCCTAGTAACATTTCCGGACTTCTTCATTGCTGTATCCCCTTGAAAACTCCCAAAGTACTCTTGCAGGAAGAACTGTTTGGGACTATCTACTCCAGTCCTTTCTTTGCAGAGACTCTGGGCTCACAGAATGTGATTTCACAGTTCATTTCTCCTTGATTTTAGTGGTCTTTCCCTTGCTTTATGTCTCCTCTCCTCCTCCTGTCCAAATCCAACCTACTCCTCTGAAAGGTAGGTTATAAAAAAGGCAAGGCCAGAACTTGAATTGGCTTTGTCATGAGTCTGAAAATTGTTACTTTTCCATAACTACATTTCCCTGTCAAATTTCAGGCCTGAAAACACACATATACGGAACTTTGAGGAGCTCAGCTGCACCATCCTGTAAAATAGTCATGAGAAATGGAAACTGCAATGTGCCTGCAACCACGTGACCATTCCTTCTGTTCCCACAGACAGGGAAGGAACTGACTCTCTGCTGTCCCCTCTCTCACCCCTGATTCAGTGCTGGAGCTTTTCAGTTCCTGCAATAGGAGTGGCTTGGTCACTGTTCACCGGCCCCTCCCCTTTCCACCCACTGTCCATCTCTGGGGAAGCAGGCACTTCTTTGCATAGCCACGCCTAGACACTTAGATGGTCCAATAACTGCCTTGGGAACCTCATGGAGGTGGAGAAGTGGGCGTAACAGGAAAGGAAAAGAAGGCGAGTTGGGTCTGTTGTTGCTACACGTGGATGTGAAATGAGTTGGAGAGGAGCTTTGATTACAACGGATTTCATCTGCTGTGAGTGTGGTATGCAGGCTGGGGGCTGAGCGGTGGGGGCTTGGTGGGATGTTTGGCCTGCATTGAGGTGCATCTGTCCAGGAATTCTGTTGTGGGAGCAAGATCCATCTGTCCTTCCACGTACAGAGTAAGTATGGGAACACCCCCTGGCATGATAAGGAGGCAGCTCAGACCTGTGGAAGTTCAGGATCAGGCTGGGACGAACCTGTGAAGGCACTACAATGTCAAAAGGGCTGGGAAGGCATCCTGTGGCCATCTGTCAGTCTACCCGTCTGCATCCAAAGTTGCTGTTTACAGTGACAGGGACCTGGATTAATGCCCTGATGGCCTTGGCAGCCAGGTTCTCCCTCTGTAGGTTTTACTGGGCTCCTCTGGCCCCTGGGAACATGCCTGGACGCGTCCAACCATACTGAACATCTGACGCTGGGAGATAAGGAAGAGAAGGAGGCTAAGCGCTTAGGGGAGGGAAGGAGGGAGGGGTTGGATCTGACATGTGAAGCATCCCGAGGGAAGTTTAGCTGCCAGCCCACCCACGTGGCCCCTGGGCAAGTCAGGGCTTGTGTAAAGAGCACACAAGCTCTATTTGGGGGCTTTTAGTCTGCCCTGTCACCCACCCAGCTGGGTTTCACTTGATGCCTCACTCCTGGAAGCTAAGCTCACAGCAGTGATATTTTGATCCTGCCTTACCCCAAACACTGGCCAAGACTGAGGCAGCTGTGAGAATGGGGGGACAAGAAGAGACCCGCCAGAAACTAGGCTGGGAAAGCAGAGACAACAAGGTCTGGTTTGAACAGGTGTTGGCATGTCACACAGACTGGCCAAGGCAGGAGAGTGGGGCATCGTCCCCTACACAACTCTCTTGTTCCTTCTTCACCCACCATATCTTCAATTTAACGTAACAGTGTCACAGAGCACCTACTCTGTGCCACTATTGTGTGAGATAGATATTTAAGACATAGGCTGTGCCCACTGAGACCTGATGGTCTCATCATGGGTATAAGAACAAATAAATATAATACAAGATAGTTTTTAAAGGTTCAGTCCAAATGCTTTGAGGTGATCAGGTAAGCATCATATCAACCCGAACTAGGGAAAATCAGAAATTGGGTTTTTTTGACCTTGTAACACCTTTCAGGGCTGCAGAGCCTTGAGTTCAAATCCCATTCCCATAATTTATAAACTGTGCAACATCGAAGAAGTAGAATTGCTTCCCTATCTCTGAACTCTGATTTACTCTAGGCTAAAATGGAGATAATAATAGGGCTTACTTCATCACGTTTTTGTGAGGATTAAATTAGGTAATCCATGTAAAATATTTGTACACACTTAGCATAGTGGCTAGACAAAAATAAGCACTCAATAAATGTTAAGTATTATTATTATTTAACATGGGCCATAAAACACAGATAGGATTTCAACAGATGGAAATAGGAGAAGAGGCCGTCCAAGTAGAGAAGACAACAGGAACAACTGTTTGGATGCAGGGAAGCTCAGACCTGTGAAAAGAACAATGGCTGAACTGGATGTTAGAGTATAATTAGGGGGAAAAGTGGAAGTTGCAGTTGCCATGGTTAGATTGGTGGCAAACTGTGGAAGTGTGGATGCTACACTTTCTGTTTGATTCGGCAGACAGTAGAAAGCCATTGAAAGTTTCTGAGCTAAAGAGAAAAGTCAAATCTGTGTTTCAGGAAGCATTACCTGGTAAACGTGAGTCATTGGGTTTTGGATAGGGAAATGTGAGAGGTGGTGGCTGTGGGAATACAAAGAAGGCAATGAATTTAACAAGACATCACAGAAGTTGACTCTACAGAACTTAGAAAGTGATAAATTATATGAGATTGAAGAAGAAGGAATGAGAACATCAGAATCTCTTGGGATTGGCTTAGACTTTGGGAGATTGTGCATTCCTATCCTACTTTTATCCACTTCTGTGCGATAAAAATAATATCCACTTTCTGAACTAGACACAGCTCTATATAAGTCCTGGGTCTGCTGCTTACCTGCTGTTTGTGATCCAAGCATATTATTTATCTGTCATTCCCAACCAGGATTGCATTTCCATAGGGCATTTAGAAATACACGTGGGAAGTGTGAGTTCTTTTATTTGTGTAAAGACTGAGGTACTTCTGCATTTAGTGCCAACCAGTTCGATACAACAAAGAATTGTTCCGCCTTCTCAGTCATAACACCGGTGGTAAGCCCAGTGGGAAACACTGAGTTTCTCTGAGCCTCAGTTTTCTATACTGAAAAGCAGGAAAAGTAGTATTGGTTATGGTTTTGTTGGGAGAATTAAAATAATCCCTGTAAAGTATTTAGCATAATATCTGACATTTTACTTTAAAACATTCTCTTTTTTAGAAGTTTTAAACCTCTAAATTTATCTTAACTCTTTTTTCAGCAAAAGAGACCTGGTTTTGAGGCTTTGTGGTATCCTGTTATGTTTACATGGAGATCAAACAATATAAAGGGAATAAATTTCTGCCAAGTTATATTCTTGTGGTTTCACTTGGACACCACTGTCCATTTAATTGACATGGACTTTCAGCATCAGGACAGAGGACATGGGTGGGAATGGGTGTGCCCCCCAGCCTCTGTGGTACCAACAAAGACAGACTTACAGATGGAGCCAGGGCCCAGCTCCCAAGCCAGTTGGAGCAGAGGTGCATCTTCTCCACTGTCTCTGCCTTGAATATTTCCAGAGGGAGTGTACTTACTTATCTATGAGAGAGTCCATTCCCTTCATAAAAAAACTTGACTCTTCAAAAGTTCTTCCTTTTGTTCAACTAGACTTGTTATCCCTGTGGCATGCACCTAGAGGTCCTAGTCATTCTCCCTGGGGCTACTCAGAGAGAATGTCTGAGCTGTCTGCTCATTCTCTTTCATGACAATTCTTTAAAGACACAAAGACAGAGACCAGATCCTCTCACATCTTCCTACCCTACATTCAACAGCTGAGCTCTTCCACTGTTTCTCATATGGTGTGGTGTTGACTAAAATAAGAATCTGAGGTTTTGAACTTTAAAAATTGGGGCAATGGTCATGAATTCAACGTGATGGGAAACACTGCAAAGGAGCAAGATGGGTGAATGTCACAAGCTGCTTTGTAATGTATTATTTCTTAAGTTCCTACTATGTGCCAAGCACTTTTAAATCCATCATCCCACTGAGTCCTTGCTCCAACTAGGGAAAGTGTTCTCACCTTAATTATACAGGTGGCCAAACATGCCCAGAGTAAACAAAGCTTGGTAGAGATCATTTTGTTAGCAAGTGTCCAAGCCAAAACCTGCAGCCAGATTTTTCTTACCCCAAGGTTGGTGTTTTGGTGTTTTGTTTTGTCTTTTTTATTTTCCACAGCTCTTTGGGTTTAAGGTTCAGGCTGGGCAATTAAGCCAACCTTGGTACTAGGGAAGGAGACAAGAGGAGAACAGATCCTCTAATTACCCTATACTAATCACTCCTTCTTTGAAGGAACTCATTTAGGAAAACTCTTTATGGAGGACAGAAGGCCATAGTCCTAAAGGAAAGTTGAGCTGTACCTCTTTACCTGGGAACACAAGCCCGGCCCAAAGTCTCCTCTGAGTGTCTTCTTGACCTGCTCCACTGGAATGCCTTCTGCAGATAGATAGGGATCTTGCAGAATCATTCCACAAGAATGAAGCAGAAGCTATTGGTCTTTGCTTTCTTTCTGGAAACTAACTCCATCTATCAGTTCTCCCCTTGGGTGCCTAACAAGAGGAATGTGAGTCAGTTGCACAATCAGTCTGTAAAATGGAAGGAAGATTATTCTGTGTTGGCATGAGACACAAGAATGGCTATAGTTTGTCTTGGGTTAGAGTTGCCTCTACATGTTTTCTGTATTTCTGATAAGCCGATTACTTCCTAAAGGCAGACAAGGTGCTTTATTCACATCTGGTTTCTCCTCTTGTCACCAAGTGCTAACAGAATGACTAGCGTAGAAGGTTCTTGTCAAGTGTTTTTTCAATGGCCAGAAACTCATTCTTCCTGTCCCAGAGTGATTACAGTTATGATCTCCCTTAAGCACCCCAAAATACATCATGCCATCCTCAAAAATAAAGAAACTGCCATGTAACATGTACAGTGGAGTCAAAGAGTAAGATGTTTTCACTTTCAGGTGATTAGTCACCATGTAGATGAGCCAAAATGAGTGGGCAGCGCCACTTTCCCTCCATGGGCCACCTCTCCCTGACCCAGCCCCACCCTTTGGAGTTGTTCCTGTTGAGAGAGAGAAAAGCAAAAGCCTTGGTGATATACTCACTGAGTAATCAGCCCTGAACTTGAGCCTGCTTTTCTCTTTAATTATGGCAAATAGACAAGCCACTGGGCCCTGACTTTGAAGACTTGGATTCTAGTCCTGGCTCTGCCACTAACAAATTCTGTTACTTTGGGAAAATTCCATCCCTTCTCTGGGCCTCAATTTTCCCATCGGCATCATCAGGGAGTATGGAAGAATCCTTTTGGGATTCTGTGACAATATGTTTCCAATTATCTGATGATTTTGAAGTTTTAACCTGTTTCTGAGAAGAGAAAAAATAAACCATAATGAAAAGTGTTGTCTTGTGAGTTCTGAGGTGGCTATTACTGAAAGAGTTCATGTAGAGCTCGATATATATATATATATTTTTTGGGGGGACAACAAACTGGAAGCTGGGACTAAAATGAGTTTTAAACTCCTTTCTAACTCCAGGATTGTAGGATTCTGGAAATTGTCTTACAGAATATGCACTTACATGTGAGACCATAGGCTTCTTATTGTATCAAATTTACCTTTCTCCCATTACTCTGCCAAGTCTTACACTTTTCTTCTCCCCCCCCCACCTTTGGGTATCTTAAAAAAATGCAAGGAATATTGCATTTTTTATGTATCTCATCCTGTATAGGCAGGCTTTATTTTATGGACCAATTCTCCCATTACTATTAGAAGGATAAGTGGTCTTGAGCTATGCTTGCAAATGCCCATCCACTTGTATGTCTGCTTCCTTAGGATATTTCATTCTCTGGCCTTTGCATAAGAGATAGTATGCTTAAAGGAATTTAGATTACTATGGGAGGGAATGCATTGTTCTTATATCTTCAGGGAGGTACAACTATTTCAGGTTGCCTGGTTAATTGGACAGGGTACAGAGAATGTGGGGCAAGACCAAAAAATAATAGAAATCAGAAATTGGTGCACTTAACTGAGCTTTATCCACTCCCCAGCCCTGCAAAAAAAAATCATACTATGACTCCAATTCCCAGCTAGGACAACTCAGCCAAAAGCACACCCTACTTGGAAAGTCAATGAATACCCAGTGCTGCTGGTCAGGTAACTCATCTTTGATGATACCATAATTTCATGGTATGTTGTAGGGGCTGGTACATGAATAAGTGACTCACTTTGGCTCAGGCCACAGCATAGCAGACCATGGGCTTCAGGTATTGGCTGTTTGTCTGGCCTGTGGCTTGTCTCTAGTGTCCTTTGCTCCCCAGCTCTGGGTGTGATAGTAACAGCAATCATAGCAACCCCTCACATGTGTGGCACAATCCAGAGTTTGCAGAGCACTCACATACATTATCTCATTTTTCCCTTGAACATTATCCAGGGGAGTTTCTGTGCCTTTGCTCCCACTTGGGAAGACTGTTTCAGCAATCATTAAAAGGATATTTCCCCATCATAATTGGCCCAAAGTTTGCTGGTTTTAATTTCATCCCATTCCTTTTATTAATTATATCACTGTATTCTTGGCTACACAGTCTTTTCTCTCCTTCCTTTCACAATTCTTTCTCAGCCGTTGCCAAACACTAACCAAACATTTATATACTTTTTAGCACTTTGTACTCCTCAATTTACAGTCTTTAAAGTTATGTTTGTCATTTTACTTTTGTGCTTTTTAACTGTGAATCTGTGTGCTCACACATGTTTTGAAGAAAAGGGAATTTAACTCATATGGTTAGTGTTTGCTTTTGGCTAAATGGAAATAGCCCAGTTCAATTGGCTGTCAATTGTATCTGTACCTGTACACTGACAATTGCTTTTTTAAAATAATTTAATTGGCTTTATTGTAAGATTAACGAATTGTGTAGAATCAGGTGCTGTCTCAATATAGCTTCTTCTGTGTGTCATTATAGGAATTCTGTTCAGCTAGACCTCAGGCGATTCTCAGAGATGATTGTTCTGTAGTTGTAATTTTGATGTGGTCATGGGAGGAGGCAAGCACATTTACCTCTTCTGTCATATTGAGGGGAAACCGATAATTGCTTTTAATAAGATTTTTCCCCTTTTTCTACTTCAGCATCTTTCTTCTTGCTAAGGCATTATCTGTTGCTTAGTACAGTCAAATAACGGACAAGGTAAATAGGTGAAGCTTCTTTAAGCTCCTTCCATTCTCCTCTGATATGCTCATCCTGACATTATTGGAACAGATGTTGCTATCACTAACAGTTGAAATTCTTCAGCCACTTTGGAAAGAGAAGCCTGCTAAAAACTGTAACAAACACCTGTGGTTTCTGAGCTGTTTCTATTCCATGTGCATATTATAACATACCTTAATATTTAAAGAGAATTTACTTTTATCACAGGCCTACAAAATTACATCAGAATAATGCATCCGGTTTTGATGGCCCCTACCTCCTGGTATCAACAACTGACAGTGCTGCTCATACCTTACTTCTTAAGAATCTGTCCTACACTGCTCTACCCAGGTTCAAATCTTTCTTTCTTGGCATCCCCTTCTTGGTCACTGCTGGATATCCTTTCTCTTCTGTCTTCAGATAGGGATGTCCCACAATGTCTTATTCTTGGCACTTTTCTTTGCTCATCTAAACTTCTGCCATGATTTATCTAGGCTGGTGGTTCTCAGCCTCCCAGAGTTTTTATTTAAATGGTCTATTATTTTCAACTTTATTTTAAAGTCCCCCAGATAATTCTAATGTGCATTCATGACCAAGTCTTTCATGCTTTGCCTTATCTGTAGTCCCAGCCTGTGTTCTGCATATTTTAATTGCCTGCTGGGCATCATCAAATGTCATGTTTCTCTGTTCCCTCCAACTCCACATAAATTAAAATAATTTGAAAACCTGGGTACTTGAGTACATTGTCCTTATTTTTTTTCTAACAAGCAACTTCTCTTTGACACTCTTCACAGCCCTGAGGCTCTCCTAGTGTTCCAAACAGAAACTCTCAGAATCTTCTCTGACTCATGTCTTTCCCTAGGCTCTCACATACATGGAATTTTAAGGTCCTATTGACTGTCTCTGTAACATCTTTATCTCCAACCATCACTTCTGTTCCTCTGGCTATCACCTTCATCTTCCCAGCCTCTGTCTTCTAAAGTTTGTGCAGCAACTGTCTAGGCATTCTTTAAAGCATGGTCAGATTAACATTCAGAAAATACCTTTTCTGACAACCTAAACTATTACTGGTGAAAAATTAAATTTCAACGACATGCTAAGAGGTACTGTACTCCCTATTTCGGAGTTCACTACTGCCTTGGAAAGGACATTAAACTCATGGATCTTAAATTAGCTGTGAGCTCCGTTTTTGTTTCTTACTAGTTAAATGGGAACCTTCTCTTTGAGTTGTTTTTAAAAAAATCTATCAGTTGGTGATAATAACCCCTGGCTTACTCCTAGGCTTATTTTTTTACAAGGATTCTTAGAGCTAACTGATGTGAAGCCCTTTAAAAACTATGAAACCTTTTACTCAGAAGATTGTTGCCATTAGTTTGTAAGCTTTCACCATCCACTCATCAAACAAATTTTTATTTAGTACTTATTATGTGCCAGGCACTGTTGTAAGCACGGGAGTGAAGTAGTAAACACTACATTCTAACAAGCAATAAAAAAATAGATATATAGTATGTCAGATGGTCATAAGAACTATTGAGAAGAAGGGGAAAGGGAATAGGGAATGTGGAGAGAAGCTGCAGTTTTAAAAGAGTGATCATGAAGACAATAGTATAAAAACAAAGAACTGAAGAAGATAAGGGAGGTGGCCATGTGGCTATCTGGGGAAAAATGTGCCTTAAGATGGGAGCATTCTTGATAAGCCTGAGGGCTAGCAAGGAGGCCAGCTGGGCTGGGTTAGAAGAATGAGATGAAGAGTAGGTCATGGGGTCAAAGAGGTAATGGCTTAAGGGGACTTAGACAGGTCATCTAAGGCCTCATTGACCATTATAAGACTTTAGTTTTATTGAGTGAGGTGGAGAGTCATCGATGGATTTTGAGGTTGGAAATGACATGATCTAACATGTTTTAAAAGAACCACTCCACCCTCAGTCCCTTTATCTTTATCGCCCATTTTTTCTAGAAAAAAAAATGGGCAGGCCCCAGGTTACTCCCTCACCTAGTTCTCTCTGAATGTGGGGGAACAGAAAAAAACGTTTTTTCTGGCTGTACCTTATATGCAGGCAAAAGAAATGAGAGCCAAAAAGAACCCTTAAAACAGTGATTTTTAATGTTGGTTGCCACCTGAAAATCACCTGGTGAATTTTAAAATGCCAAAGATTCAGGATATACCTCTGACTAATTTCATCAGAATCTTAAGAGTGGGACCCAAGTATCGGTATTTTTGAAGTTCTCAAGTTGCAGCCAGTACTGAAAACCACGACTGGAGGAGACTGATCAAACCCTCGTAGTATGAACAAGGGCCTTGGGTCCACTAATGGGGAGGAACATGATTCAGATGGCAGGACCAGGCCTGGGACCATATACCAGATGAGGAATGCAAACTTTACAAATAGTGAGATAGGAAGAACATGAGCTCTTTAATAGTTTTGAAACATGTTATAGGCAAGAGGAAGCTGGGATAGGCATGACACAGGGCCAGGCCAGGAAAGGGAAAGCTGAGAGCTAGCACCAAGTCTAAAGCAACATCTGTATTGGAGGCCAAACATCTGTAAATGATGAGGGCACCATACAGATTAAAAGCTTGATTTTCAAAGAAAGTCATGTTTTCAGGCCAGGCTGAGCAACTGCTTTGATTTCTGCCAGCCCTGCGCACGCGAGTGGTCTCCTAGGAGGGGACCGTGCAGGGCACAGACCAGCTGCTGCTTCCTCACCCTCTTTAATCCCACACCTCCTGCACTGCTCAGGCGCAGCACATATCTTCCCTGAAGTCCTACATTCTTAATTTAGCCCTGTCACCCTGTCCTGCTCACCCACCCTAGATAGAGAATGCATGTTTCATTCCACAGGCATGTGCAAATTGAGAAGAGCAGCAGCCCCAAGCTGCAGCCAGAGGCAGCTGCTGCCAGCAGCCCGACTACCTTACATGCAGCAGAAACTTGGCCAACATCAATTATTCAGGGCACAATGAGCTAATGTGGAGATTATAATTAATCTCAGCCTTGTTGCTTTTCCTCTTCCCCATCTGCTTTCATTCTTACTCTTCTAGGTTAATTTTTTTTTTTTTTGCGGGAGAAATCAGGACAGGTGGATGGGCAGGGAGAGCAGCCACGTGGCAGAGGCAGATGAAATAAGGACACACTCTAGTCATTTTGCCATTTGTCAGCCCCTCTGGTTAAACTTAATCAGTATACCCAAACAGCACTTCCTCGATAATTTTGGGTTAGCAGTTGGGTGAAAAAAATCATGGTTGGAGGTATATATATGGATAGTCATCATAGCTTTAAAAATTTTTTATATTGGGGTTAACTTAGGCAATATCTTTTGCAATAATACAGGGCAGTTCACAGTATTAAAGAAAAAGCTGAAGAACCAGCTTTTTAAAAAAATGAAATATCATTCACATCCCATAAAATTCACCTTTTAAAAGTGTATGATGCACTGGTTTTTAGCATACTCATGGTTGTACAACCATCACCACCATCTACTTCTAGACCGTGCCATCACACCAAAATGAAACTGATACACATTAAGCAGTCATTTCCCATCCTCTCCTTCCCCCAGGCCCTGACAACTACTGTTCTGTTTTCTGTCTCTCTGAATTACCTAGTCTGGACAATTCATGTAAAAGGAATTTTGTGTCCTTTTGTTACTGGCTTCTTTCACTGAATATAACGTTTTCAAGGTTCATTCACATTGTAGCATGGATCAATTAAGTAGTTCATTTCGTTCCTAGTTGAGTAATATTTCATGGTATGGATAGATCACTTTTTATCCATTTATTATTTGATGGACTTTTGTGGGTTTTTTTTCTATTTTTTGACTATTCTGATTAATGCTGCTAGGAATAGTCAGGTACAATCTTTTATATTTTTATACTTTTTTATATTTATATTTTTATATTTTTTTCAATTTTTATGAGTATATACCTAAAAGTGGAATTGCTAGGCCATATGGTAACTCTATGATTAACATTTTGAGGAACTGCAAAACCATTTTTCAAAGTTTGAACTACTTTATATTCTCACCAACAATATGTGAGGGTCTCAATTTCTCCACATTCTTGTCAACAGTTAATCACACCTCCCCCATTTTTTCATTAAGCCAACCTAGTGGGTATGAAGTGTTTTTCATTTGATTTGCATCCCCCTGCTTGCTAATGATGTTGATCATCTTTTCATATGTATTAGTCAATGATATATCTTCTTGGAGTAATGTATATTCAAATATTTTGTCCATTTTTCATTGGGTTGTATTTTTTCTTGTTGAATTGTTAACTTTCTCTATATTCTATAAATAAGTCTGTTATCAGATCTCAATGATTTAGTTTCTCTCTCCCATTTTGTGTGTCATCTTTTATTTTCTTGATAATGTCCCTTGAAGCTCAAGAGTTTTAAATTTCGATTAAGTACATTTTATCTTTTTCTTTTCTTTTCCTGTTTGTGCTTCTGGTGTTGTATCTAAAAAAAAGCACGGCCTAATCCAAAGTTACAAAGAGTTACACCTATTTTTTCTTATAAGAAAAAAATCTAAAAAGTATAAAACGTTTTATGTTTTTTTAAATAAACTTTCATATTTTATTGTTTCAACTTTTACATTTAGGGCTTTGGTCGCTTTTGAATTAATTTGGTATATGGCATGAGATCAGGGTTCAATTTGATTTTTTTAATGTGGATAGCCAGTTGTCACAATATTTTTTAAGCCTATTCTTCTCCTATCGTGTACCATTGTCTGGTACACTTTTTGAAAATCAATTGACCATAGCATAGCAACTTTATTTATAATAGTCACACGTCGGAAATAGCCGTGTTCACCAACCAAAAAATGTACAAATATATTATGGAATATCCATACAATAGAATATTACGCAGCTATGGTAAAGAACAGATGTCACTACACACAAAATAATGCACAAATCTCATAGACATTACATTGAGCAAAGAGAAGTCAGAAACGAGAGTGCTCTTACATGAATCTAATTTATATGAAGTTCAAGGACAGGTAATACTAATAATAATGATGATAGCAGCCAGAATAGAAATTACTTGGCAGAAGGGGATGGTATCTACTGGAAAGGGGCATGAGAAATCCTGCTGAGGTAGCAGAAAGTTTCCTGGATAGTGTTTATGTGGGTGTGAACATGTATAAAACTTTTATCAGCCTGTCTGTACTGCTGACTTATCTAGCAGTTGGGAGGATTTGGGCACATCCTCTGTGACAGTTCAGAAAAATATCTAGATGCAATTATAGGACACCTTAGAGTAGCTCTGATTGCCTGAAAACCTAATTATTGTCTTAAAATAAAAAGGCAGTTACATCTGCCACATCACACTGTTGACCACAGGGAAGAATTTGACATAAGGTCTGAGTTTTTCCATGGATAATTAACATTTAACCCTTGTTAGACAATTCTACCCATATGTCCTGACTTTTTCAGAACAGATCAGAGTCTACGTGATTTTGTTCTGTTTAAGCAAGATAATTTGTTAAGCTCATAATGAAAAAATTTATTTTGGATGCTTTAGAGAAACAGTTTGAGAACAAAAGGTGGAAAAGTGCTCTGTTCATTCCCTGTGTTATGATATGGGGATTTGGCAGCAAGCTCGCCTGGCCTAGACATAGGCTCAAAGCCAGGGCTAGAGGGATGGGTTAGTATTCATGCCACACATTGTGTAGGAGATGGATGGGGCTTAAGAAAACACATAAAATAGGTGTCTTGGACACCCAAAGGCCAGAAGCAGCTGCTGTGAAAATCTTGGATGACTGTGTCAGGAGCTCCACTTGGTGGCAGGGCTGCTCTTTGGCTCCTGCCAATGTTTTCCTGTTTTCAACACAGGGGAGTTGTTCAGACCAGTATGCTGGCCCTGTGCCTGTGACACTTAATGCCGTTATCACAAGGACTGTGAGACCACTGATGGTCCTTAATGAGAAGGATGGGTAGGGAGGAGAGCATGCCTACTGACACTGACACTGTAGGCCAGTAACCAAAACAACACAGGAGGGTGCATCTTCAGTTTCTGCACAGTGGATTGTGTAGCTCGCTTTCTTCTGAATAAAGGAGTGGGAGAGAATGGCTCACTTGATGGGAAAAGGTGCATTCAAGCCAGATGCCAGCCAGGATGACTTCCTCTGTTGCCACTGAGAGGAGCAATGGCCTCTCCATGTCCAGTGCACACTATCCTTTCTTCTGGTTTTCAGTGCTTTCAGTGCTTTCAGAAGCCAGCTGATTAATCTCTGCATGAGGTTAAGGAACGAGTAAAAGAATCTGAGCCCTCTTTTCCCTTTGAACAGTGCAAGTCCTGGGTACGCATCACTCAAGTCTCCCTCATTAAAATTCATCTTTGTAGTGAACTATCTCTCTGCATACTGAACTCTGTCTTATTTTACATAGCTTTTCAAAGACTTCAGAAAGGTTTGATGGACCTTACTTAGCTAATTTAATTTTCCCAAGAGCTATATAAGGTAGGTGAGGAACGTACTGTCCCCTTTTTGCAGATTAAGTAAATGAGGCCAGAAACTCATCCATAGTCATAGGTTGAAAGAAGCACCAGATAAGTTGACCAAGCATCTCATGTTGCCAGATATTGTTCCAGTTTTAGCAGTGAAAGTCCCATGTTCTGCGGGAAACTATTATTCCTGAGCAAACCTGCACGATTGGTTGCCCTATACTCAGGATTAGAACCCATATCTCCCAGTTTTCAGACCAGTGCTAGTGTGACTGCCCTATGGTGTCCATTTTCCAAGGACTGTTATCTGAGCAGTGTCTCCTCTTCTCTACACTTCACACAGCAAGATATTCATTCATGCTGGGGTGTTCTCCCCTTCCACTCTGCCTAGGACAGAGGCAATAGCAGTTAGGGGTCCTCAGAGGTACTCAAGACAGTTTTGGCAAAGGAGAACCATGGTTCATTTTTCTCAGCCACAGAAGAAAGGTCATGATCCCTATATTGCCTCCTGCACATGGACATTGTGTGGAACCAATAACATTGTATGTGAATGTGCTTTCTAAACTGTTAATAATTGGCCACATGTGAGAAATTGTGCTTATTATCTATCCTCCAGACAGAACCATCTTCTTGTCTTATCTCTTTCCAGTTCAGCAAGTGGCATAGCCAGTAACCGTGCAAACTTGGGTGAATTCCTTGGCTTCTGTGCCTCAGTGTCCTCATACACATACTGGCACTAATATCCCTGCTGTCATTGTTCTAAGGATTTAATTAAACATTATTATCATACAGCATTTAAAAGAGTCGTGGCATATGATCGGGACTGTATAAGCATCCACTTTCTTATGTTGCCTTTTTCAACCCCTCTAAGTCAGAGCTGGAGACTAGATTAAGAGGACACAAACCAAGTGACACGGAAGCTACTACTTACCTTGCGATCTCGTTCCCCTAACTCCCTGCTTTTTTGTGTTCTGTACCCACAGCCTTCCCATCATGGATTGCCAAGAAAATGAGTACTGGGATCGATGGGGACGGTGTGTCACCTGCCAGCTATGTGGGCCCGGACAAGAGCTCTCCAAGGTAAGTTCCTTGAATCAGGATCGTTTTTTCTGTTACATCTTAGGGACCATCCTGGTAATTAAGAGGGTTCACAATTGGGATAGTCAGCTCCACCTGTGGCTAATCCAGTTCAACAGGCCAAACACAGAATCCAAAGATTATGACAATAGTAGTCACAGATCCAACAGGAAGTCAACCTGACAAGATCAGGGTAAGAGGAGGGTTCATGAGATAACGGGGTACCTCAAGAGGATGTGTGCACTACAGTGGCCTAGGAAGACTGGCATTAGGGCTATCTGTCCACTAAGGCAGGGCCTGCCCACCTGGGTTCAGAGAGTAGAAAAGAGAATTCAGGAGGCTGAGGTGCAGCCTCCATCCTGAAGCTGTTTAGGGCAGGATTAAAGGGAGGGAACTAGAGAGGGTCTAGCATCTCAGTGAGTTGTGAGGGTCAGAACAAAATAACTAGCCAGGCAGGCACTTTATGCCAAGTCCTGGCTTGTGAAGATGGAGCTTAATTGTCCTTGTCTCAGGTCTCTGTTTGTCCCAGAACCTGCAGGGGTGTTAAATTTAGGCTGTGGGTGGGGCCGAAAAGCCTGAGAGCAGACAGACAACAGATATTTTCTTCACATGTACATTTTATTTTCTACAGTTCTTCATGCGTTTAGCCATCATGATCGAACATATTCATGGTTGTAGGCAGAGTGCTTATAGCAAAACGGGCTAAAACCTTCACCTTCATTGACCTTTCCCTTTAATTGGTGACACAAAGAAGTAGATACATACATTGATAAATGACGAACTTAGATATAGAAGTATGATACAAATTAAATTAGGGTGATCTGATACAGAGAGATTGGGGACAGATTTAGATAGTATAGCAGGGAAGGCCTCTCTAGGGAGGTGACTTCTGGGGCAAGAAAAAGGTAATGCAGAGTCACAAAGTGAGAATAAACTAGGCACAATCAAGGAAAAGGAGAAGGTTCATGCAGCCATCTTATGGTGAGAGGGAAGTGGTGCACAGTGAGATCACAGAGTGAGCCATGAGCCAAACTCTGTATAGTCAGGAAGTCTATGATGAGAATTCTTCATTTTTTTCTAAGTGCACCAGGAACTCCTTAGAGGGTTTTGGGTAGCAATTATTTAGCTCTCCTTCTTCCTAAATCCTTATTTAACAAATGAAAGACTAAGGTTAGGGTATATTAACAGACATACACACTAGCTATCATTTTAACTCTTTACACATAACATCTGTACTACTGCAGGGTACCCACATGGGAACAAGGAAATGTTATCAGACATTAGGTCACGTTGGACTTTACAATGGACCTGATTCTATCTCTTGAAGCAATGTTACTCTCACAAAGTGGCTCATGATGAAATGTACATTTTTCTAAGCACATCTCTGGTTGCCTTTTATTTCAGCACCTCTAGAAAGTTCAAAAAAAGGAATAAATTGCAATATTGTACTCCTGCAAAATCTCTACATATAAACAGCTTGTGCTTGTATAGCAGACCATATCTTGTAAAGAGCTTGCATATGCATGATCTCATTTGACTCTCATTCCCACCGAAAAGGTATTAGCAGCCCCATAAGTTTTAGATGATGAAAACTAAGACTCAAATAGGATATGTGATTTGCTCAAAGTCACAGTGGTTCAGTAAAAGTAAACATGAGCCTGGTAGACATGGATCTGAGGTCCAGCTTTGCTGTGGGCAAATTAGTTTATCGCTGACTCAATTACTGAGTTAAAAGTTACATAAAACTTAATACCTTGAACCATAAACATGTTACTTTTCATAATGAAATCTGGAGGCAGGGAGCCTTGTAGTCAATTGGGTGGGTCAACAATGTTGGCAAGGACCTACGCTTTTTAGTCTTCATCTTGGACACCTTTCTGTTTTATCCTCATGCTTGTAGCCTTGTGGTTGCCATGATTCAAAGTATCACATCTCTACATTATAGTCAAACTCAGGAAAATGGGGGAGGGACAAAGTAGCTTGACTTATATTAGGGAATAAATATTCTCCTATATGCTCCTAGCAGATTTCTTATATCTTATGGGCCAGAAATGAGTGCTGTATCTTTGTACTGCAAGGAGGCCAGGGGTGGGTACCTGCCAAATGGGACAAGACTCTCAGACTCAGAACCCTTGACAAAAATGAAATGACCATCGAAGCACAGGTTTGTTTCTTGGACTCGATGCTATTCCATTCATCTCTATGTCCAATATACCAGACTATTTTGATTAATGTAGCTTTGTAGTAATTGTTGAAATACAAAGTTTTTTTTTCCTTTTTCAAGATTGTTTTGACTATTTGAGACCCCTTGTAATCCCCTATGAATTTGAGAATCAAGTTGTAAATTTCTGCACTGATGGAATTTTGATAAAGATTCTGTTGAATCTATTCACCACTTTCAGTAGAATCGGCATCTTGGCAATATTGTCTTCCTAAACATGAACACAGGATGTCATTCCATTTATTTAGGTAAGACTGAATTTCTTTCAGAGAGATTTTCTAGTTTTCAGTATATAATTCTCTCACCTCCTTTGCTGAAGTTATTCCCAGGTTATTTTATTCATCTAGATGCTATGAAATGTAATTGCTTGTGTGTGTGTGTGTGTGTGTGTGTGTGTTATTGTCCAAATTTATTATAATTTGAATTTAAAAAAGTATTTTTGAACTATAATTGGCATACAACCTTACCTTATTATATTGGTTTCAGGTGTACAATATAATTATTCAACATTGTTATACCTTCCAATGTGATCAATCACTCCACTAATTCTAGTGATCATCTGTCCATACCAACATTGCAATTGCTTTTAAATTTTTTGGGGGGGATTCTTTTTTTGCTGGCATATAGAAACACAACTGATTTTTGTGTGTTGACCATGTACCCTACAACTTTTCTGAATTCATTAAGTATTGCTTTGCTGGGGCTGCTATAACAAAATACCACAGATTGTGTGACTCAAACAACATAAATTTATTTTCTCATAGTTCTTGAGGTTAGCATTCTGAGAGCAAGGTCTAGGAAGCACTGGTATTTTCTGAGGCCTCTAGGCTGATAGGTGTCTGCCTTCTTGCTGTGTGTTCACGTGATCATCTCTCTTTGTATCTGGTATCCCTCTCTCTCCCTCTGTGTCTAATCTCTCTTTATAAAAACACCAGGCATATTGAATTGGGCTCACCCTAACCACTCCATTTTAACTTAATTATCTCTTTAAAGGTCCTGTCTCCAGAAAAAGTCATATTCTGAGGTGCCAGGAATTAGAGCTCCAATATATGAGTTTCGGGGTGGGACGCAATTCAGCCTATCACATTTTATTAGCTCAAGTAACTTTCATGTGAGACATTTAGGTGTTTTATACATAAGATCATGTCATCTGCAAATATAGTTTTGCCTCTTTCTTTCCAATTTGGATGCATTTTATTTCTTTTCCTTCTCTTGACAATAGCTCTGTTAGGACTTCCAGTATAGTCAAATTTCAGCGGTAAAAGTAGCCATGTTTTTTTATCATGTTCTTGTTCCTGATCACGAGAGAAAAGGTATTGGTCTTTTCACATTGACTATAATGTTAGATGACTTTTTTTCACATGTATCTTTTTCATGTTGAGAAAGTTTCCTTGTGTTTCTAGTTTTCTGAGAGTTTTTATATTGACATTTGTGTTGGATTTTGACAAATGTCTTTTCTGTGGCAATTGCAATAATCATTTTTTCCTTCATTCTACTAATGAGCTTTATTACATTATTTGATTTTCTTAAGTTAAATCACCCTTGCATTTCTCTGCTAAATCCCACTTGGTATATAATCCTTTTAATATGCTATAGGATTCACTATGCTAGTATTTTGTTAAACATTTTGCGTGAATCGTAAGGGATATTAGTGTGTAATTTGAAGTCTGTGTTCATTTAGATTACATTCAACTAATATTTTGATAGAGATTTCACTGAGTGTGAGGAGCTAAAAAAACAAATAAGAAGATTTCTCTCTTTCGCTTTTTGGAAGACCTTGAGAAAGATCACTGTTAATCATTTAAATGCTTGGTAGAATTCATCAATGATGCCATCTGGTCCTGGATTTTTCTTCATTGAGAGGTTTATGATTACTGAGTCAGTCTCTATTTCTTATAAGTCTGTTGATATTGTCTATTTCTTTTGGAGTCAGTGGAGATAATTTGTGGATTTCTTGAAATTTGTTCATTTAATATATAGTATGAAATTTATTGGTATACAAATGTTCATAAAACTATTTTGTGGTCCTTTTGTTTAATTTGTCTAAAGTTGGTAGGTATAGTTCCACTTTCATTTCTAATTTTAGTCATTCGCATCTTCTCTCATAGCATTTTTCTTTGTCAGTATAGCTAAAAGATTGCCCATTTTGTTAATCTTTATGAAGAATCAACTTTTTATTTCATTTATTCTATTCTTTTTCTACTCTATTTCATTTATCTCTACTCTAATCTTTATTATTTCCTTTCTTCTGTTAGCTTTGGGTTTCATCAGCCCTCTGAGTATGGTTGCCTTTGATGTATCCCATAAATTTTGGTATATTGTGTTTTTATTTTAATTGCTCTCTAAATAATTTTTACTTTCCCTTGTGGTTTTTTCTTTGACCCATTGATTGTTTAAGAGTATAGTATTTGATTTCCACATATTTGTATATTTTCCAATTTTCCTTCTGTTGATTTATAGCTTTCTTCTCTTATGGTCAAAAAAGACACTGTATGATTTCAGCCTTTTAAAATTAATTGAGACTGTTTTGTAACCTAACAAATAGTCTATGCTACAGAACATTCCATGTGCAATTGAGAAAAAAAGTGTGTTTCTCTTTTGTTGGGTATAGTGTTCTACATATGTCAGTTAGGTTTAGTTAGTTTATAGTGTTTTTAAAGCCCTCTATATCATTATTAATCTCTCTAGATATTCAATCCATTATTGAAAGTGGTGTACTGAAGTCTACAGCTAGCTTTGTAGAACTGCTATTGCTCACTTAAATTCTGTCAAGGCTTCCTGGATTTGGGGGCTCTGCTGTTGGTATACATGTTTTCATACTTGTTATATTTTCTTGATGTAGTGACCCTTTATTAATATATAATATCTTTCCTTATCTCTTGTAGAAGTGTTTTACTTAAAGTTTGTTCTGTCTGACATCAGTATAGACATTCTGGGTCTCTTTTTGGTACTATTTGCATGGAATATGTTTTTCATCCTTTCACTTTCAATCTACTTATGTATTTGATTGTAAAGTAAACCTCTTTTAGACAGGATAAAGGTGGATTATTTTTTTAATTTATTAGTTTCAAGTATACTATATATATATAGTTTATGAAATGATCCTCTTGATTGCTCTTTCTCTCCTCTGGCTCTCCATCTAGCCATTACATTAATGCTAACTGCATTCCCTATGCCATGATTCCCCATCTATCAACTACTGATTTGTACTTCTTTATTCTTCACCACATTCTCCCAGCCCTCCCACCCACTTCCCTATGGCCATCACCAGATTGTCCTCTATATTTGTAACTCTGTTTTTGATTACTTTGTTCTTATTATTCCTTAGATTCCTTATGTAAGTGAAATCCTATGGTATTTATCTTTCTCTGACTTATTTCACTCAGCATAACCTCTAGGTCCATCCATGTCATTGCAAATGGTAGGATATATATATTTTAATGGCTGAGTAATATTCCATTGTATATATGAACCATACTTCTTTATCCAGTCTGTTGATGGGCATTTAGGTTAACATGTTTTTTTTTTTTAATCCAGTCTGCCAGTCTGCGTTTGGAGAGTTTAAAACATTGGCATGAAAAGTAATACTTTAAGAGGATGTTTCTGACATTTTGTTATTTGTTTTATATATATCTTATACCATTTTCTGTCCTTTATTTTCTTCATCATTGCATTTTTTGTGCCGGATAAATTTTTTTTGCTGTGAAAAGTTTTAATTTCCTTATTCCTTTTGTGTATATTTTTAGACATTTTCTTCATGATTACCATACAGATTCCAGTTAACATTCTAAATTTTAACAATGCAGTTTGAATTGATACCAGTTTAACTTCAATAGTTACAAAAACTTATTTCTTTGTATAGCTTTGATTTACTATCCAGTGCTCTTTCATTTTAGCCTGAAGCACTCCCTTTAGCATTTCTTGTAGTACAGGTATACTGATATCAAACTCCCTCAGCATTTGTTTATTTAGTAACATTTTTATTTCTCCCTCATTTTTGAAGATTATTTTTGCTGGATATAGAATTCTTGCTTAACATTTTATTTCTTTTGACACTTAAATATGTCACCTTATTGCCTTCTAGCTGCCACAGTTTCTGAAGAGAAATTGACTTTTAAGCTCATTGAGGATTCCTTGGATTTAACAAATTGTTTATATCTTGTTGCTTCAAGATATTATCTTTGCCTTTGTTATCCATGTTTTGTTTATAATATGTCTCAGGATGTGTCTAAATTTTTTGCTTGAAATTCATTGACTATCGTGAACATGTTTATATATCTTTCACCAAATTTGGGACGTTTTTAGCATTATTTTTTCAAACATTCTTTCTTCTGTATCTTTCTTTCCCTTCGAGGACTCCCAAATTGTGTATGTTAGTCCACCTTACAGTGTCTCTTGGGTTTCATTTACTTTTCTCATTACTTTTTATTTTTTTAATTCCTTGATAATTTCATTCTTTCATTTTGTGCTGCCTTCATTCTTCTTCCTGCCTATATCTGCTGTTGAACAAGTCTAGTGAATTTTTCATTTCAGTTATTTTACTTTATAGCTCCATTATTTATGTTCAATTTCTTTAAAATTTTTTTCTTTATTGATTTCTCTATGGTTATATATTTATTTTCTGATGTTCTTTATTTTTTTGTTCATGTTTTCTTTGAGCATGTTTAAGACAGTACTTTTAGTCTTTGTCTACTAAGTCCAATCTCTTGACTCCCTCAGAACCAGTTTCTGTCAGTTTTATTTGCTCCTTTAAAATGGGCTGTGCATTTCTGTTTCTTTGTGTGCCTTGTGATTTTTGCTGGTGGTGGTGTTGAAAACTGATCAATCTTTTTTATTATAATGTGGTAACTCTGGAAATCAGATTCTCCACCTTCCTTATATTTAGCCTTTTTTTCTTTATTTGTTAAAGGCTGTAGTATAGTCCATTTGTTTAGGTGTTTTTCCAAACTATTTTTTTCAAAGACTATGTTCTTTGCCACATGTAGTCAATGAAGTCTGTGTTTATTTAGTTTGTGTTCAGCTAATATTTTGATAGAGATTTCCTTGAGTTCCAGGACTTAAAAACCAGTATTAACAACCAAAAAGAAAAAGGAAAGGGAAAACACACACACACACACACACACACACACACACACACACACACACACACACACCTCTCCCAGTGTTTGCAGATTGGCTCTTTGTTGAACCATTCCTTCAACACTTATCCAAAATTGCACTTAGACTATGGATTAGTCTAATCTATAAACTTTGGGTCTTCTCCAGTCTTTTCTAAGCATGTGCCTAGCTATAGGCCTTTATAATTCCCCGCCATATACTTGGGTGCCTTTAAATGTCCTAATTTCTGAAAGAATCTCTCCCAGCTTGAGCTCCTAGGATTAGGCAGCCTATTGTATATCTTCACCCATGATTTGTTGCCCCAGGCATCTGTGGTTTCTTAGTTTACTTAGTAACATTTTAAAACAAATGCCCAGCTGTTTTCAGTCTGCATTCTGAACTGAGTGAAATGGAGGTATCACTCCTTCAGGTAGCACAGACATACACAATAATTTGTGAATAGGTTTTACTCAGCTCACTCTGCAAATAAGGATAAGGCTCTCACACTAAGAACACTGGCTGATGCCACTTCAAGACTGCCCCCACTTTGGGACTGGTGCTCCTTTAGGGAGAGAGTTGTGGTAAGGGCAAGTAAGAAATGACATGAATCTTTCCTAACATTTTCAAGTTGTCTTTTTCTTGATTCAACATTTGCTTCATTGCCATAAACCTTTGACTGTTTCCAAGACTTCTGAAGTTTCTACTTGCTCTTCTATGTTTCTGTGAGGAACTGAAAGCTTGGAGCTGCAATCTCCTTTATTGTCCTGATAACCTCTTCATTTTTAATATATTGACTTCAACATCTTTCTGGGTGTCTCTATGCACAAAAAAGTCAAAGTATAAAGGAAATTAAGGATATTTAAATACAAAATAAGTATAAAGCTAAAAACATGCTTTTTTGGTGGAGAGACAGGCCTGGGAGAGGCATACATCATTTTATTCCATTGGCTAGAAATTAGGCACATGGCCTCACCTAACTGCAGTGGGGTTAGGGACTATGGGCTGTGGTATTTCCAGGAGGAAAAAAAAATAGTTTGGTGAAAAAACAGCCAGCTTCTGCCACAACTACCAAACAGCTAATATCCATTGATGACTAGAGTTGTGTCTTTGATAACAAGCCATGATATATCAGGCCAGGAGCCTTGTTCCTAGGTTAGAATGTCAGAGCTGGAAGAATATTTAGAGACTGTCTATTTCAATCTCCTCTGATTACCCAAAATGAAGAGGAACTGTCCAGAGTCACACTGAGCCAATACTGGACCTGAGACAAGAGCCAGCTAGATCATTTATCTCTCCAGTATACCAATGGCTTTCAAACATTTTTCACCAACAGTAAGAAATAAATGTCTCATTATAACCCAATACATACATGTATTTTATCTGCAAAAGAGTCAAAATACTGAGAGGTAGGTAGTGATTAAAGCTATTTATGAAGTATTTCCAGCTCCCCACCTTCTGGCATGTTGTAGAATTGCACTTTCTTGGACTTTTGTAGTCACTAATGATCAAGTGACATGTGCAGTCAGACAGGATATTTGAACAAAGTAAAATGGGCAGAGTCAGTGCACAGTTCACAATATTCTTTTTCTCCTGATGCTCAAAGCATGATAGCACAAAGATAAAGCCTCCGACACCCTAGGTAACCCAGTGAGGATAATATAATGCAGAGCCCCAAAAAATCTCTGGGAGGTAAGCGGTGTGAGAGATAAACTTTTATTATTTTATGACACTGAGATTTGGAGTTTGGTTTTTGCCACAGCATAACCTAGCTCCTGTTGACCATTCTGCTTTCTTACATCTTCATTTTGTTTTGTCCTATTTCAAATTTCAATGCTGGTTGCAAGCTAGGAAGTTGATTCCATGACTTGGTATAGGTTGCAGATTGCAGTTTGTGAAACACTACCCTATGTGATCTCTATTTGTCCTGTGGCTGATCTTCTCTTCTGGCTCCTGTGGAGCAATGTTCGTGACTCCCATTTCTCTGCAGGATTGTGGTTATGGAGAGGGTGGAGATGCACATTGCATAGCCTGCCCTCCCCGCAGATACAAAAGCACCTGGGGCCACCATAGATGTCAGATTTGCATCACCTGTGCCGTCATCAACCGTGTCCAGAAAGCCAACTGCACAGCTACCTCTAATGCTGTGTGTGGGGACTGTCTGCCCAGGTGAGCCCATCGTATGAAGCCAGGCTCTTCTGGGCCTTCTCTAGCCCTTGGAGGTTTCTCTCAACCTAATCTCTCAGAGCCTAGCTGAAGTATTCTAAATGTCCATATCATAATGAGTCAAAACTCCTCCCAGGGAGAAGCAGTGTTTTCCCAAGCTTTCCCTCTAAAGTGCCTAGCACACAGTCAGCCATAGATGAGTATCAACAGCTGCATCTTCGTGTCGGAATGCTTAGCTCAGGCCCAGGATTCAAGGTAAATCTCATTGTAGACATACACGAGATTAGGGAGCAGTTGGGGTCAAAACAGTGCTCTCCTCTCTTATGACACTAGTTCCCCTTTTGACTATAGGGTTGAATAAAGAAGCAAGACGTGGAGTATTTGAGTCTCTGAGCCAGAGTCAGACACAGTAGCAGAGAACTCACAGGGGTGGTGGTGGGTGCTGGCTTCCAGGAGGGCAAGACTCCTGGAAGCTGCCTGTGGTCTCAAGAAGGACCAGTCCAGGGGCACTGATTGTTCTATCACCTTGCTATTCCTTGTTG
This sequence comes from Macroglossus sobrinus, assembly GCA_004027375.1. Lineage (NCBI taxonomy): Eukaryota > Metazoa > Chordata > Mammalia > Chiroptera > Pteropodidae > Macroglossus > Macroglossus sobrinus. The sequence continues at coordinate 658,225 of PVKZ01000629.1, forward strand.
CTCTGACTACAGGTTCTACCAGAAGACACGCATTGGAGGCCTGCAGGATGAAGAGTGCATCCCATGCACGAAGCAGACCCCCGCCTCTGAGGCCCAATGTGTGTATCCAGTTCTCTTCTTTCTTTTTCCTCCCCAACCCATTGGGCTGCAGCAAAACCGGGTAGTGAAGACCTCCTCTGCCCCCTCGTACTCTTTCCCATAGACTGACAAGGGAACCAGTTAGATTTGAATCCTGGTTTCACAACATATTATCTGTATAACCCTTTGCAAATCATTGAAATTTATTGAACCTCATTTCCCTCATCTGAAAAAAATATGTCATACAATCATTGTTCTTAGTACCTTATGGGATTGGCTATCTAGGTCTAATGAAATACGAGATTAAGAAAGCACCTTATAAATTATAACATGTGTACACTTGCAGATGATGATGATGATGTTGACGATGATGCGAAGTTTATATGAGTCGCTTGTGCTTAGGACTGGTAAAAGTCTGGATGAAGCACTAGGATCTAGTCTATGCCTTAGCAATATCCATTTATCTGTCCATCTATCATCTATAATTTTATCTATCATCTGTATATCTACTCATGTATTCTTTTTAAATTATTAATATATTCTTTAAATCATAAAATATAAAATATGCTTAATATGTAGAGACATTTAAAATGCAGAAAATATAAGAATAAAAATTCTCAGTCACATCATCCATAACTAAGAAATCTTAACATTTTGCATAGTTGCTTCAGATTTTTTAAAAGAACAAAGATTCCACAGGTTTAATGGAATTCATTTTTCATCTTCTCTGAGTTCCATTCTCTTCCTACATCCTTGCAGGCAAACACTATTATGAAATAGTCTGTATCTTGTTGGTAGACCATGCTACAGTCACAAACTCCAAATTTCAGTGACTTGATAGAATAAAAGCTTGTTTTTCACTATGCAATGCCTTTCCCTCATCTTGTACTATACCATCTAGACATATGACTTCTAGGTTCATGGGACAGGGAAAGAGATAGAGATGGCATATTGGCTTTTAACTATATCAGTCTGCTAGTGACACTCATTAATTCCCCTTATAGTCCTTTGGCAAGGACTACTGTGATGGTCGTACTACAAGGGTGCATGGAAAATGCAGGGAAGCGTGTGAATAATTGATGAGCACTCTGATTGCCATGCACCCCAGCCGTGTTTTAATACCTGTATTCTTCTGCAGTATGTATATATTCATACACAGTATATGTCATTATTTTATATTTTATAATGTTTTATATAAATGACACCAAGCTATATACTCTTTCACCAGTTTGATTTTCCCCTCTAGATTATTTATATGAATCCATATAAGTCTTTTATTTTAAGTGCTATGTAATGATATTACAACACAGGATTATATCGTGATTTGTTATCCCTTGCCCTAACCATGCATACTTTAGTTTATTTCCATTCCTCTAGGTTACATAGCTAGATGTGACATGAAAGACCATAGGATTTGTGCATTTTCAAATAATTATACTAATTGGCACCACACCAGCAGTATATGCCAGTTTTTCCACTTTGTTCTTTATATCTTTGCCTGCTCATCAAAGAAGTAAAAGCAGCACGGCAGCCCTAATTGGGGAGGGGCCTACAAGACAGTGACATTCTGAGGAAATCTGGTCCCATGGTGGTCTTACTGTGGACTAGTGCGCTGACTGACTGTCCCCACTTTCTTGTCTCACAGGTGCCTTCCGACTGAGCTTAGTAAAGACAGACATACTCACGGTGCCCCCTCAGGAGGCCACACTTGTTACACTGGTGAGCAGTCTGCTCATGGTGTTTACCCTGGCCTTCCTGGGGCTCTTCTTCTTCTATCGCAAGCACTTCTTCAGACATTGCCAGCACGGTAAGAGTGGATTGGGAACAAGGCCCTGATTAGCAGAAGATTAGCAGTGTTGTCCGGGGGTGACTGTTAATAGGCCTTCCATGCAGTGCTGGAAAACCCTAGGGGTGTAGTCTCTGCAAGTGGCATAGAAAGCACAGGACCTCAGATGCAGCTGAGGCCAGTGCTGCCAGTTCATGGGACCTGGGTCACTAAGGTACAGGGGTTCTTCAAGGAACACGATATCATGGGAAAACCCTTGGGAAAGGAATCTGCAGAGCTAAGTTCTATAACTACTTCTAAATCACTATGTAACTTTAGATAAGTCAGCTGGCTTCTTTGAGCCTCTTTCTCCAGAATCTTAAAAATGATAGATAGAATTAAAGTAGTGGGCTTCTAAGTTCTTTTCCAAATTTTTATTTGTACTAGTAGGTATAGATTTGGGAACGTGTCAAGAATAAAGGAAGGATGGATGCATTTGAGAGATGACTGTAATAAAAGCAGGTGAGGTCTTGGGTAAGTGTTATTAGTATAGTAATAACCCAAATATGGGTAACCGAGAGCCCAGTGTCCACAGAGGAGTTGGTAAACCTGGACCTTTTTGCCATGACAATAATGATTTTCAAAGACGTCTGGCCCAGCCCCTAGGAGCTGGCCATGAGAAATTCCAGAAGGCCATTTTTAAGCCAGCAGTCACATTGTGATGTGTTTTCAGCACAGCTCCAGCCATCAGCCAAAATTATGGGCCAGAATATCTATGACATGGAGGGCAAAGATGTGGGAGGTGGGATGATGGCTGGCCAGGGCCAGGCAAGATGTTAGAACACCAGCCAAGAGTATCCAAGGCTCAGTCCAGCTTCAGTATCACCGAAGGAACTAAAAGCTAGGCAGAGATACCACAATAGGCACACAGGCTAAACAATGATGTGGATGTAGTAAGAAATGGGGAAGATAAGGTTTACTAGATGCAGGGGTGCACAGGACCCCTCTCAGCCCACTGTGTGCTGGGCCCAAAGCAATACAGCTTTTACCTGTCTCAATTTGTGTGAGAAGATGCCTCTGACATAGACCCACCTTGGTCAGTTTGGCTCTGGGGCCTGACAGCCAATCTGCAGAAAACCTAATGGATATGTTTTGCTGTATCCCTGGCCTAACTTGAGGTGAATCCAGCATTTTATGGGCTTCGGGGACACAAGAGGAAAACTGTTGTTCCTTCATGACCCTTATCAAACTCTCTTTTTTCTATCCTCTATTCTTTGGAAACTTGTGGTCCAGGAGAGACCATCTTGTGTCTGACTTTGGAGGCCTATTTCGCAAATAAAATCTGTTGCCTAGTCATTGGGCATGAAACATGGGCAATGAAGCATTTAGGGCCCAGGGCACAGAAAGACAACACCATCTGGGAGCCACCTGTCTCTCTCCCTTTTCTTGACTCAAAAGAAGAGAAATAGGTAGCCCTTCCATGCTTTTTCTTTGCCCTCAGAGTAATTATGTAGTGCCCTTTCCTGGAGATATGAGCACAGGTAGCTCCCTCAGGGTCTCCACAGGGGAACAAGGGTTAGACATTTTCTCATTCGAGGAAGGTGTTTATCAGGAGTCGCTGGCTGACATGCATGCCGGTCTTGTGTAGGTGAGATTAGTGTGTGGATTAGAACCTATACAAGGCTCAGCTGAGTAGTAGGGACTGCGGTGGAGTGAAGAGTTCTCCTGCTCTCTGAAGAGGAATGTAACATTCAGCTCCAGCTGTTTGTTAACCATGTTGGGATAGTCAATGTCTCGCAATCTTCTGGATTTTTAAGAGATGTCAAAAATTTGGGTTTTCATACAAAACAGTTTTAAGTCCTGGAAATGAGTTCTAACTTAAACACACACACACACACAAGCATAATGTAGAGGTCAAACAAACACGTATCCTACAGGCTCTCAGTTTGTAACTTGCTGTCGAGCCAGACTCAGACTATTCTACCACTGTCATAACAAATTCCCAAAGAAGTGATAGCTTAAAATAACATCCATTTATCATCTCACCATTTGCATAGAGCAGAAGCTTTGTAGGCTCAGCTACATCTCTGCTTAGAGTCTCACAAGGGTGAAATCAAGGTGTTGGGAGGGCTGTATTTCTTTATGGAAGCTCTGAGGGAGGATCTGTTTCCTTGATTATTCAGAAGGATAAAAGAATTTGGTTCCCTGCCTTTGTAAGGCTGAAGTTCCATTTCCTCGTTGACTGTCACCTGAGGACCATTCCCAGTTTCTGGAGACTACCTATATTGTTCAGCTCAGGACCTCATTCCATTTCAAAAGTAACAATGATGGGTTGAGTCCTTTTGATGACACATCTCTCTGACACTCTCTCTGATTCTTCTGCCTTCCTCTTCCACTTTTAAGGACACACATGACCACATTGGGCCCACAATAGGTCATGTCCCTATTTTAAAGTCCATAATCTTAATCTATCTGCAAAGTATCTTTTGCTATATAACATAACACATGTACAGGCATAATGCCAGAAGCTGAAGATAATGGGGATTGGGTGTCGAAATCCTGCATCCCATGAAGGGGAATTTCTTTCTCTGGAGAAACTGACTTTTCCCTTCTTCACCACCAGGTAGCCTCAATAAGATACCCCAATGTAAGTGTGTTTCTCAACTGTGTCATCTCAGTCTGGTGCTAGGAACTGCAGTCCTCATGGAGGGGAAGGGGAGAGCTAGCTCCTGGACCCTTCCTTACCTTGCACCGAGGACCAGATACCCTGCTGAGAGGAGCCCCTGCCTTGTGGTGACACAGTGGCTTTCTGCTTCAATTTGCAGGAGGTCCATTGCAGTTTGAGGCTGATGAGGCAGCAGAGGAGGACTCTCTCTTCCCCATGCCACCTCACCAGGAGGCCAGTCCCAAGTCCCCACTGGGTGAAAGCATCTTTGAAACCCAGCCACTTAACCCCACCCTGGATGACGACCGAAGCTCGACCCGTGGCTTCCCCACTCAAGAGTCTTTTTGCATGCCCTCCTGTGCCTCAGAGAGTCCTTCCCAGTGGGTCCACACTCCCATCGAATGCACAGAGCTGGACCTGCAAAAGTTTTCTAGCTCTGCCTCCAATGCTGGAGATGAGACCTTTCGGGGGAACACAGCTGAAAGCTCTGGAGACAGGCTGGAACTCAATGTGCCCTTTGAAGTCCCCAGCCCTTCACTTTACTGAGGTGAGTTGGAAAAGTAGGGAAGAAAGACCAGAAATTGGGGGCTGCCCCCAAGAAATCCTCCTCTGGAGGACTGCAGTTCACTAGGGCTAATGGTGGAGGAACAGCGAGCTTGGAACACTGGTGGATGGAAGAGCAGCAGTAGTGATGCTAATCTTTTGAGCCAGTTATATATCACATTTCTGGGCCTACAACTGTCAAGAAGCTGGCTGGGTTGATGAGACACAAATCTCTCTATCTTGGCCTTTTATAAGCTCTCTCAGTGCCCCACTATCTACTAGTTCTTCAGTTATCTCCCCTCATGTGTACAAGCACCATGGCACAGTAGAAAATTATGTAGGCCTTGGCCTCTGGGAGCCATGTATTTCAAATGTACCTCCATTCATTAATAGTGATATGAACCTTGTGTAAATTCCTTTACTCCTCTAAACCTCAAGCCATTAATCTGGAAGATATAAAAAGCATTGCTCACCACCCAAGTTCTTGTGAGGGTTGAGTGAGAAACATGTGTGCAAGTGCCTTTTCCGGCATCTGATACATTAGAGATGTTTAACCCACATTGTTTTTTCTTTCCTTCCACCACCCTCAGTCACAATTTACTCATGCCTTCTTATCCACTACATCCATCTGATATTCATAATATCCCTTCCCTGGTAAGCAGGTCCAGGTTTGTTAGTCTTGTTTCACAGAGGCAGGAACGGAGACAGAAAGAAAAAAAGTGATTTGCTCAAAGTCATAGTCACAGAGCAAATCAGTGGCAGAACTGAGCTGGAGCCCGGGTTTGGAGGCTCCAATTCAGAGCTTGTCAATTCTATCAATATGACTGTTCCCTAAGCAGTGTTGCTTTCTCAAAGGCATAACTCATGGGAGGTAGTATGAAGCAAGAGGCTGGGCAGATTCCTACTTTTCAACTAACCAACTACCTTTCACCACCATTTTCCTATTTCTCCAGCTAAGGTATTGTCCATTTCCCCCATGACACACTCTGCCCAACATCCTACCATGGAAAATATGAGCCATATGCAGATGAAAGACAAGACTACTATTCAAACAGTCATCCTAGATACCTTCAAAGTCATCTACTCCAACCTACCCTCCAAGTCCTCCACTCCATGTTTAAGTCCCTTTTCTAATAGTCTCACCAAGTTTTTATGTCATCCTTGCTCACATACTTGCAGTGTCCATGAGCTCACTACTGCCCAATGTATATTGCAACTATGACTGGTGGATTTAAACTCAAGGTAAAGAAAACCTTTCTGCCTCCCTGTAGTACCCACCAGTGGGTCCTGGCTCTGTTCCTTGGGCTGCATAGACCACATCTGCTTCTGCTTCTTCTTCTTTGTGATAGCCCTGAAGAAGTCTGAATAGCATCTCCTCTCTGGAAAGTACCACTTTTGGTTCCTCTAAAGTATATGCAGCTTAGAACTGAACCAGTTTCATGACAAATGTTCTCACCAGTGCAGAATAGGGTAGAACCATCATCTCCCCAGCTAGGTGATGTATTTCTGGTATTGCATCCTAAACCATTGGCTTAAACCATTTTTTTGAAGTATGGGGAAAAGAAGGGTCTTGTGAGATTGTCCCACAGGTTTCTTATTTGCTCTGCTCCCTCCCTAGGTCTCATGGCCTCCTGGAAGCCTTGCCCAGTTCTTCTCCCTGGATTCTCCTGCCTTGTTCCTATACTACTACAACAGCGGGGGCCTGGAATGTGATGTCCACAACAGCCAGTACTCTATGGATGGGGCACATCCCATCCCATCCCACCAGAGAATCAATTTTTTACCATTTTCCCAAGACTGGTCTTCATCATTTCTTGCTTCACTATTCCAGCTAGCCTGGAGAGCTGGATTCCCCAGCCATGGGACTACCAGACATGTTTTTAACTCAGCTTGACTGTAAAGGAGAGGAGAGTGAATGACAATGAATGGGGTAGAGTTTTACTGCCTCCATCTTTGATCAGGTGGACCTGAAGGAATAGCCTCTCAGTACTCTACTGATACATCTAAGCACTTATGGAGAAAATCACACCCCTCCCCCTTTAGATCCTCTGTGCTGGCCCCTCCCTAACACGTGTGCATGCATGCATGCACGCACACACACATCCACACATCTTGGGAGGCTGGATACATTGATTCCTCATTCATCTTTTAGACTTCTTGTGACTGTGACAGCTCTGGTGCTAACTCATTTGCCAAGGTCTTCCTCCCCACATATACATCTCTACCCTTCTTTACTGGGGACTCAACTTAGTGTCTTTTTGATCTTTAAAATGGTACTTCTGAATTTTCTTTCATTTTTATTTCTCTTCTCCTGTTGCCTTTTTGTCCTTTCCTGTTGCCTGGTCTTATAAAGCCTGAGGTTGAGTTTCTAGATCCCTAGGGACACTTGGAGCCCAGAGCTTTGGTCTTTGGGGTTACACTGAAGTTCTTAAAATCTGCTGGGGGGAAGACTGACGATCTAAGGTCCTCCATGAGGCCTGACCATAAGGGCAGCTCAGAGATCCTCGGTGTTTTTTTGGTTTACAGAAAAACCAATCAATTTCTAATCTCTCACCACCAGTTTTACATGCTTCTCAGAATGAATTGGAATTTCTTTCTCCATGACTGATGGCACAGAGAACCTCAGGACTCAGACATGGGCATCATGGATTATTTTTAAGTCTATCTTGTGTCCTTAATGGGCTACTTGGCCTGATGCCCACTCCTTCACAATGAGTCAGATTTAAAAGAATAAAATGCTCAGCTGAGTGGAGCAACTGTCTCCTTTAGGAGCAGCCTATAGAGTCCAAAATGTTCGAAGTGACTTAATTTGTAAAAACCAAGATTGGAGATAAGGCATTGTTATCCTATGATATGAAGACAGGAATTAAATACACTAATGGTGCTGCACTTTATAGTTTGTAATGTTTGTTCACAGATATCATCTCATTGGATCTTTACATAGACTCGAAGGTGGGCAAGTCAAGGATTGCAATCCTGTGTTTATACGTGAGGAAACTGAGACTCAAAGATAAAAAGTGGCCTTAACTAACTTAGTTATGTAGAGTTAAATAGCAAGGCTAACGGGCTCTCTGATATACTGAAATATTCATTTTCTGAAAGACATTGTTTTAGAATAAGAATCTGTTGGTTTTCTAGCATATCTGTTTTAGAAAACAACTCTCTTTGGGAGGAAAAATGGTGGAGACAAATAAGACCCTTATGCTAGGGTGTAAATGAGATAATATCTTTTCCCACTGGGTCTGTTCTCTTCCCTTCTCACCAGCTTCCCCATCACACTCCACAGGCAGCCTGGATATGCATTCTCTGCTCAGTCTGACCCCAGTAGGAAGCTCAGAGACTTCATTCAGCACTGACCCTCAAGAGGTCAAAAATAAGGCTGCAAGTTCAAACAAGACCCTGTCTACCTGTCTGTCTTGTGTCCTTTTGCCCCTGGGGTGTGAAGAGAAGGGATAAAGGCTGACACCAGTAGGACCATCTATCTTACTTGCCCACCCTCCCATTTCCTCAGTTCATTTCAAGAGTGCTTGATCTTAGTTGGGAGAAGACTTGAGATTTTAATTTAGAAGTGAGAAGGTGGCAATTATCTCATCTTTAAAAGCTTCTCCCAGATAGATTATAGATATTTGAGCAAATCTATCACTTATAACATTTCAGTGCTTTACAATCTAAAAAAGTTTATTTATACATATTTGCCTATTTTAAATATGAGGAAACTGAAGCCTAGAAAAGGAGTATTAACTTACCCAAAGCAATTCATATTTGAGAAAGGCAGCCCGGCCCATACACCCACCCCCAGACCCAAGTGTGCATCTCATGGCTTGGTATAGAGGCCAGTAAAAGGCAAGTAGAGCAGAGGGATAGGTGGGAGTGTTGTATGACACTGGTTATTTCTCTCTACTGCCTCAATAACCCTTAAAAGATCATAAGGAGCATAGGAAAGAATAGGAAAGTGATGTAAGAGGTCAATTAAGACAATGCTTCCCTGCTACCAAGAAAAGCCATTGGCCCCACAGTCTGTTAAGTGCTACTGAGGAAGTCTTCCATTGAAAAATAGCACACAATGTCATCTGCATCAGAGATGGAAAGGGTTTTTGTTTGTTTCTTGTTCTTATTTTTATTTTGCTTTTCTCTCCCTGTAGCTCTTACCTTCCATGGCCTATAAAGTTTCTTCTGCCTTCTTCCAGTTCCCTCTAGACTCACTGCACTCCCCAAGTCAGCTGGAAGGTCTTACATAGTTTGAAGAGCGATGGCCCTGTATTGCAGCATAGGACAGGGCAAGCAATGTCCTTGGGGAACTCCTGGGCTTCATTCTTTATTTGAGGTGCTATAACTCTCCATCTCCAGCAGGGGACAAGGCTGGAGTTTGCCTCCTTGGAAACTTACAGAACATTTCCGAGCCAAGGTAACCTTCCCGATTTCCCCAAACTACCTCCCAATAGCCCCCAAAGACACCTCCTAATTCCTTTAGGGGCAGCTGGATTGGGAGAAGAAAGGAGCCCCACTTCCTGTATCTATTGACATGTTAATTGAATCCCAGCTCTCCCACCACCCCTTACCATTTGATTCTTTCTGTAGTGTTTTTGCTTTAGCTCCTACCTATACATCCCACAACCAGGCAGAAAGAAGTTTCTTGGAGCTGGATTCTTTATTATCTGGTTGGCTTTTGGAAACCTGTACTGCTAGTTGCTTCCACACAAGTACCTGCTGGTTAATTAAGTACATTAGGCAGTGTGTGCTTATCACAAGGCTCTAGTCCTGGCAGAGAAGTGTTCTCAACAGCAAGACCTTGATCACGTTACATGCATCTTTGGACATAGTCTCTCTATAAATGCCAATTAAGGTCCCCTGGGACACCCTGAAAAAAAGTAGAAAGGTCTCATCATACTGGAATGGGAGTTAGAAGCAATTGAATTACAAGCTCATGTCCAGCAGCCTGGCCTCATACAGATATTAAGCAAATGTGTATGAGCCAAGGGTTTAGACCTTGGCTTTTAGGTTCTCTGTTCTTTTCTTTTTGGGACACTATATTCTTATCTCAGTAGCTTTAATTAGCCATATCTACACCTTCTGATAGGGTAAGAACTAGCACCCAAACAGAAAATGATTCAGCTTGAGCAGGCCTTAGATCTTCAGAGGTTACCTTGTGCCTGGCAGTGGTTCAAGCCCAAGTCTGAGACCAGTGTTCTATGGGAAAGATCGTGATCATAACACAGTAATAGTAACAGTACTATGATGCTAAAATAACACAGCCACTCCTCTTCATTGTGTCTGCTCTATACTTTATCATTTACAAGGTTCTGTTGTACTCATGGTCTTGTTTCATTTTCACAAGCCCCTGAATTCAGGGGTATCGTATGCCTTTTAAAGAAGAGGAAAACGGCTCATATTAGATATGTAGCTGTGTTGGGCCAGAGGTCAGGCCAGTCCAGGTCTCCTGATTCCCAGTCCAGGGTGTTCTGTACTGGTCAAGGCTTCCCCTTAACAACTGCTTTACGATGGTACAGTTACCCTGGTAGCACTGATGGCATTGTTATAGAAAATCCAGCAGCCATGTAGTGAACTTCCCCAACAGTGTGTCTATAAACACTGTCACTACAAGGTTCAGTATGATCTCCACCCAAGAAGACAAACGTCCTGTTGGCATGCCCAGCCCTGAATAGCTCCTTACCATGGACCCTTCCTGTACCAGCGAAGATACCAGCCTTGGGTGCTGGGTCTACCTCAGTTTGCAGCTGTGCCAGCCAGGAGCAAGGCCCTTAGCTGGTATGGCAATCCCAAGACACAACCAGAATCTCCTTGGTTTTAACTTACTTTCTGAAGTTTAAAAATTGCTGTTGGCAATTGGAATATGGAAATGAAGTTAGACTTTGCTTTTTAAGGTACCTTGGAGAGAGGTGAGGTAAATCATGTATTTCTTCTTTCAAATTGCTGTTTGGCCAAATGTCACTCTCAAATGTTCATTTGCTCCTGGAGAGTGCTTTTAAAGATTTTCTTTTCATTGCTTTTAAAGTGCAGACATCTTTGTTTCAGCACCTTGCTGTCATATGTCTTTTCTACTTGGGGGTTATTGATCAGTGAAAGCACAAAAGAGACTTAATAGAAATGTTTTAGACATACATCCAAACCCAGATAATAGTTGAGTTGTCTATATTTGAACTAGTAAAAGAAAGTTCTTTTTGTTTGTAAGGGTGTGGAAATGCTGGCTGCTGATGAGTTTGGTTTTTTGGTTCACTGTTTTCCTCTCTGTACACCTTGATTTGGATTTTGACAGGAATAAGTCTGACAGCAACTTTCTCCTCCCAATTTCTCAGACTCAGGCTAGCTAAGAATGTCTATATTGCAGCAGCCTAACACACCACCCAACTGTGCTAGGAAAGTAATCTCTCAGGCTCCCAAGTCTCTGCCTGCCTCACTACCAATGTCTTCGGCATTTTACATTGAATGTAGGTACATTTAAATTACCTTTCCATCACAAACTGGATAATATGGAGATTTTGTTAGATCTTGAGCCATATGCACGTGTGGATACTGATAGAGTTGTGTTTTGTTTCTCATGCTCTGGAAATATTTTATATTAGCCAATAAACATAAATACATCCAAATACTGTGTTTATTCCTTTGCTTTCAAAGAACCAAGATTACTCATTTGGCTGGTATGTCTTTGCTCAGTGAGAACAAGAAGAAGATGTGTTTCTTATCAGTAGATGCAGCCCAAGTACTGTGATCCATCAACATGTCACGCAAGAGATCTGGGCTATAGTCCAAGATTTCCTTCCACACTTTTAAATTGTTTATGATGGGCATCTTCTCATCTGGACTACATATCTACTAAATTTTTTCTGTTCTAAACTAATACCTTTAAATAGGGTTCCATGGTCCTAAGAAGACTGTGCACATGTCTTCTGAACTCTGTAAAGTCTCTAGGAATTTGTACATGTGTATATTTTCATATTGATCATAATATTTTTTTAAAAATATAAGCATATTCCATCTTGACCATCTAGATTATTACCTCTTAAAAGTTCGCCTTGCCATTTCAGAGTCTGCGTTTGTGTTTACAATCTCATTTGATTAAAACAACCACCTAAAGACATACTATTTAACTTGAATGCTGTTCTTTACTATAGTCTTATTTAAAGGCTAGAGAAATCAAGTTTTCTACCATCTTTAATATTCTGTGGTCCTAACAACACATTAGCAGTGCTGTGTACAAGTGGGAAGCTTCATACATTGCTGGTGGGATTATAAAATAGTGCACTCAGTTCTAAAAACAGTCTGGCAGTCTGTAATAGTGGGAGTTAGAATTACCATATGATCCAGCAATTCCACTCTGAGGTATATATGCCCCAAGACAAAAGAAAACACACATCCACACAGAATTTTTACATAAATATCCATACAAACATTATTTTAATATGTTTGTCATATATACATATAAATTGCCATATATACATATAATGAAATACTATTCAGTGATAAAACAGACCAAACTGATACAATATACCTCAAAGAACTTTAAGTGAAAAAGTCAGACACACAAGACCACATATGATTCCATTTATATAAAATATGCATAAAGGCAAACTAATAGAGACAGAAGGTAAATTAGTAGTTGCCTGGAGCTGGAGGTGAGAAAGGCAATAGAATGTAAATAGGCATGAGGGATCTTATTTGGGAATGAAAATGTTCTAAAATTGAGTTACGATGATGGCTCCAGCACTCAGTAAAGTTAATAAAATTTGTTGAAATGTACACTTAAAATGGTGGAATTTTATAATATGTAAAATATACCTCAATAAAGGTGAATTTTTTTTTTAATCTATGATCACTGATCTCTGATTAGACAGGTGTTGGTTTACCAATTTGATCAGTTTCCAGACACCTGCTTTGCCAGAAACAATCTCAACCTTCTACTCTCTCTCCCTCTTCCCTTCCTTCCCCCTCCTAATACCTCCCCCTCCCTCTCACACACACACACTACACTGTTACTCAATTCAGGACAAAAGAGATTCTGAGTCCTATTTGGTTCTCTTCATTTTGAGCTTCCATATAACCTGAATGACAGAGAGAAAGGATACATCTATAAAGAACTTAGAGGAGGAAGACTTAGGAGCTATCACTCAGACCAAAGGAGGAAGAACCAAGAAACTCACTACAGCTTCAGAGGTGAGTAATAAAAATAGATGTTGGGAGATACCAACACAAGCTACAGAGGAGTTTATTGAGGGAGGCACCACAGAATGGAGGAGTAACTGGGAATTACCTGGCAGGTAAGAGGCCAGGACTTGTGGTGAATCTGTCCTACCCCTCTGTCAGAAAACGTTTGCCCACCAGGCTCCCCATCCTCACTCAGTAAAATTTGAATGCTGGTACAGTGGGGGAGATTTAACCCTCTAATTTATGGCTGGTGATGGAGGCACAAGAAGAGTTAGTGCATAGGTAGCCTTTATCTGTTTTGGAGTCAATATCAGTGAGTACTTGTGCCAATCACAGGGCAGTGCACTTAGACCACAGAGATATGAGGAAACCAGAGTACTGTGAATAGGTGGATTAAAGTAGCAAAGAAGCTATCAAACTTTCAGATGAGATTCTTAGGTGACTGTTAATAACCCTTTTATTAGGGGCTAGGAACACATGCATATTTCTGGGGTGGTATGATACTCTTTCTCTTTACATTCATTACATGATTGGCAAGTGTCTGTGCACCCAGCAGTTAGCCTTTTTAATACCTTAGAAACCAGATGTATACAAATGTGTTGTTGGTTCAGATGCTGCCTACCTGGAAAAAATGGATCCCCAGTGAGGGCAGAGGTCACAGGTTATGGTTTAAAGGGGCTTTCTTCATCAATGCATTGTACATTATTTGGGTTGCTCAGTTGGGGGGATATTATGATTTCATGGGAATTTGTCCATAGGACCATAAATGGTTATTATTACTGCCAGGTGTCATGAAATGAGTCTATTCACCATTCCCACTGACCATGCTTGAGGCAAGAGACCTGGTTCTGCTATTTATTACCTGGCCTTCTTTTCTTTGATAAGCCCTTAGCCCGTTTGGATTTCAGCTACCTTCACTGCAAACTAATAAAGAAGATTCACTTAACGACCTCTAAGTTCCTCGTAGCATGGACATTACATGATTTTATTGATTCATTTATTCAGAGCTTCTCTGTGATATGGAATCTCTCTTGGACACATTATTTTCTCTGTGGGGCATCTGTGGTTTCCAGATTGTGTTCAAGAAGCATTATTACCTCTAGATATCATTAAATAGTTCCGAATCATTAATCAAGGAACCTGAATCTGGTTCTACCTTTCCAAGAACCAGTGGTTGAGGCCTTGGTGGATTTACTGAACTATGAACTTAGTTTCTTCAAATATAAAATCTAATGATCGCCTAAATATTTACAGAGCCAGGTGGGTACTAGAATAATCGGCGGTGGGGGTCACTTTGTAAATTCTATAAATGTCTACCTACTATGTTGCATACCTGAAACTAATGTAATATTGAATGTCAATTGTAGTTGAAAAATACAAAGACAAAACCAAAAATAAAATCTAAGATCAGTCCCACATGCAAAAGCCTATGAAACATATATGTGTTTACAGGATAGTTCCATGCTCTTTCCTCTTGAAAATTAATATTATAAAAAATTTTCAAAATAATATGATAGAGAACTTCATGGTTAAAACTTCATGCTGAAGTTTTTATAGATTAAATGGCATCATCTGTAATTTGCTTTAATGTATTTCATAAAAAAACAGGAGTGTAATAGATGAAACAAAACTAGAAAATTATAAATTTGATAACTATTGAATCTACATGATAGAATTGGGAGTGCAGTATATTATTCTCTCTATCTGTGTATGTTTGAAATGTCTATAATAAAAAGTTTTAAAATTATGAAAGTCACAATCATAATAGGTTACATGTAGATTTGATATATCCAGGTTATTTTCCTTTATGCATGTTTATACCAATTGCTGTGAGTTCGCTAAGACAATCAGTTGAAAATAAAATACATAAATACATTTTCATGTATTATCATGTATTATCTCTCTCTCTTTCTCTCTCTCTCTCTCTCTCTCTCTCTCTCTCTCTCTCTATCTCACACACACACGCACACACACACACACACACACAGTTATCGCTTTAATTGGGGGAATATTCTATATGAGATGATAGTCAGTTGGTATGTGCTGGTCTGACAATACCAGTTTATAAAATACTAAAGTACTTCTATACTGGTTTAACAAATGGACTATGTGCTGATACCCCTGGGTTCCCCAATGCCAACCCAGCCCTGGCTCTTAAATTTCCTCATCTTATAATCCAGCAACAGAAGTATTGACACCAGGCACTATAGAGGGTCATGTGACCCTGCTTCAACCTCATAGCCCATGATGATTATCTTGATTGATTAGTGCCCAGGCCATACTTATTGGTTTAAATGTGCTGAATAACACCCCTGTGTAAATGGGGATATTCTGTGGAGTTGTATAGGTGGTCTCGGGCTTTAAGAGGCGACAAGGTATTCCCTCCCACCTCCATATTTTGATCAGTTTTTATTCTCTGAATTACAGGTCACATTTTATTTCTAACCACATCTACTAATCAACTTTTCTCTCATCTCACCTACAGTATGATCTTTTCCCACACCAGGAGTGAGTATTAGTCCCATAAATGTTCTGACTGTCTGTGGTTGCTTTGCCACTTCTCTCTGCTCAATTTCCTCTTCCAGGCATCTGATACTTCCCTGCTACCCCAGACAGCCTCTGGTGAGCCTGACACTTAGAGAAACCCTCTAGCCGCCAAAGCACATTTTATTACACACACACTTCTTTCTGCAGCAAAGATCCAAGCATACCAGCCAGAGGGTCTGGTTAATCAAATCTTATACACAGGCTTGCTCTTCCAAAATCTGTACATCCCTTTTCAGGTAATAAAAAAAGGCTAGTGGCTATTGAGTGGCTCTTTTAAAGCCTGGAGTAGTACCAAGGCTTTGCATTGATGGAACAAATTACTTTTATTGGCTTTGGTTTAAAAGGGATTCCCTACCAAGCCAAGCTTTATCATTTTTGGTCAAATAGGTAACAGTGTCAGAAGATTCACAAAGGAATATAGCTTGAAGTGCTTGAAACATTACTTTAGCCAAGATACACGTAAGCACAAAAAACAACTGAGAATAATCACAGAGAGTAAGCAAAATGCTTAAAACAGAAATTGTAGCACATTTTTCATTCTCTTTGTCACTTCAATATCATCATAAAAAATGGCTCACTTGAAGACCCAGAAAGTTGTGTCCCATCATCGATCTTCTGACAATCCACAGGTGACAGAAAGTCACAGGTTTCTCAAAGAGCTCTCACAATGTGTCCTGGTTCATATCCCTGTTCTGCTTCAGAGATAAGATAAATATGCAGAATTGGTGGCATAAAACATAAAGTAATGTTCAGGTGTATGATTGGGTGCATGAACCACATGAATTTGTGCATGTGGATGGTGGAGGATGAAAGAAGAAAGTTTATTTAGAGGGGAAAATAGAGAACTGTGATACTAAAGTAAGATTAGAAGTAGCTAAACACCAAAGACAGAGTTAACACTGAAGATGTAAGCAGGGGATAAAGAATTCTTTTAAACAGAAAAAAAAGAAGAGAGAAAATAGAAGAAGAAAGGGAAGGAACCCAAAGAATAGAAAAAGCACCAGCAATAAGGAAATACTAATTAGCGAGGAGATAACAAGCCTCATCTCAGGAAATAAAGCAATATCTAAAACTCAAGTATGAATAGACAGAAACAATATATATGGAAAGGTGAGCTCCTGGGTGAAATGTTGGAAGGAGAGAGAAGTGGTTTTGTGCCCATAAGAGTGCTTCTGAATGTGTATGTATGGCGTGTCTCAGGCATGTGTGATAACAATGGTGTAAAATGAGAGGAGACTCGAAAAGGTATGGCAGGGTATATATATATATATATATATATATATATATATATATATATATATATATGGGTTCTAAATTGAAGTGAGTTGAGCTGAAGAGGATATGAAAGAAAGGTTAGAAAAACAGAAACATTATAGATAAATTGCAGTAGAGCTATATATGTTTAACACAGAGATAACTGAGATAGAACCATAGAATTAGCACAGGAAGAAAATTAGCACAAAAGAACACAGGAGTTTAGGTTATAGATCTACAGAATTGTCAAAGCTGCAGCAGTAAAGAAACCCTGATTCCTGGGGGAAAAAGTTGCCATAATCTGACACCTTCCAAGACTCCCTTTCAGGCATGAGATTACATTCAGGCTGTTAGCATGGAAATTACAGGTAAAAATCAGTTGGGCAGGAAGATAGAATGAGAGGCCACAAGAGGTAGTACACATATTTGTACCTGTGTAAATACAAGTGTGTATGAGTGTGTGCATGCATACACCCGACTGTGTCAATGTTCCAATTTAGGAAACAATGAATTATAGTTCATAGGAAGTGGTTAGGGTTGGGGGGTGATTTAATTTTCTTTTTTATTATTTATTTTTTAAAATAATCTTTATATTTTAATTACAATTGGCATATAATATTATATTAGTTTCAGGTGTACAACATAGTGATTAGGTATTTATATTTCTTACAAAGTGATCACCTTGATAAATCTAGCCCCATCTGACACCATACATAGTTATTACAATATTATTGACTAGAACCCTAATGCCATATTTTACATTCCCATGACTATTTTGTAACTACCAATCCATACTTCTTAATGCCTTCACCTTTTTCACCCACCCCCTCAACGCTCTACCATCTGGCAACCATCAAAATATGCTCTGTATCCATAAGTTTGTTTCTGTTTTGTTTGTTTATTTTGTCCTTTAGATTCTATATGTAAGTGAAATCATATGGCATTCGTCTTTCTCTGTCTGACTTACTCCACTCAGCAGCATACCCTCTAGGTCCAACCTGGTTGTTGTAAATGGCAAGATTTCATTATTTTTCATGGCTGAGTAATATTCCATTGTATGTGTATCACCGCTTTTTTCATCCATTCATCTACTGATGGATACCCAGGTTACCTCCATGTCTTGGCTACTGTAAATAATGTTTCAATGAACATACATATTCACTTGTCCCTTTGAAGTAGTGTTTTAGGTTTCTTTAAGTAAACACCCAGAAATGAGATTACTGGATCCTTCTTTGTCTCTTGTGATAACCTTTGTTTTAAAGTCTATTTTGTCTAGTATAAGAATTGTTACTCCTGTGATGCAAGGTTGGTTCAGTATCCACAAATCCAATAATGTGATACGCCACATAAACAAAATGAAAGATAAAAAGTATATGATCATATCAATAGATGCGAAAAAAGTGATGAAATTTAACATCCATTTATGATAAAACCTCTCAGCAACATGGGAATAGAGGGAACATACCTCAACATAATAAAGGCCATATATGACAAACCTACAGTTAACATCATACACAATGGGGGAAAGCTAAAAGCATTTTCCTTAAGATCAGGAAGAGGGCAGGGATGTTGAATTTCACCACTTTTATTCAACTTAGTATTTAAATTCTTAGCAACAGCAATTAGAAAAGAAAAAGAAATAAAAAGCATCCAAGTTAGAAAGGAAAAAGTA
Source organism: Macroglossus sobrinus (assembly GCA_004027375.1). Classification (NCBI taxonomy): domain Eukaryota; kingdom Metazoa; phylum Chordata; class Mammalia; order Chiroptera; family Pteropodidae; genus Macroglossus; species Macroglossus sobrinus. The sequence goes on from PVKZ01000629.1 coordinate 676,909, forward strand.
AAACTATCAATATTTACAGATGACATGATAATATATAGCGAGAACATTAAAGATTCCACCAAAACTGTTAGAACTAATGAATAAATTTAGCAAAGTAGCAGGATACAACATTAATATTCAGAAATTGATTGCCTTGGTACACATCAATAATGACCTATAGGAATGAGAAGTTAAGAAAACAATCCCATTTACAATTGCATCAAAAAAAAATTAAATACCTAGGAGTAAATTGATCCAAAAAGGTAAAAGACCTCTACTTAGAAAATCACAAGACATTGAAGAAAGAAATAAATGGAAGCATACGTTATGCTAATGAATAGAATTAACATCATTAAAATGTCCGTATTACCCAAAGCGATGTATAGATTCAATGAGATCTCTGTCACAATACCAATGACATGTTTTACAGACCTAGAACAAATAATCTTAAAATTTACATGGAAACACAAAAGGCCCTGAATAGCCAAAGCAATTTTGAGAAGGAAGAACAAATTTGGAGGTATCATGCTCCCTGCTATCAAACAATACTACAAGGCTATAGTAAACAGCATGGTACTGGCGAAAAATAAACGCATGCATCAATGGAATAGACTAGAGTATATAAATAAACCCACGCCTATATGGTAAATCAATCTGTGACAAATGGGGAAACAATATATAATGGGGCAAAGACAATTTATTCAATAAATGGTGTTGTAAAAACTAAACAGATACTTGCAGAAATAAAAGAAACTAGATCACCTTCTTACATCATATACAATAATAAATTCAAATTGGATTAAAGACTTCAATGTAAGGCCTAACACCATAAAACACATAGAAGAAAACATAGGCAGTAAACTCTCTGACATTGCTCTTAGTGTTATTTTTTTCTGATATATTTCCTCGGGCAAGTGAAAGAAAAGAAAAATAAATAATGGGACTATGGCAAATTAAAAAGTTTTTTCACAGCAAAGGAAACCAATAAAATGAAAAGACAACCTACTGAATGGGAGGTGATATCCGCCAATGATACATCTGATAAGAGGTCAATATTATAACATCCAAGATTAATAAAGAACTCATACAATGCAACACCAAAATAAACCCAAACAATGAAACTAAAAATGGAAAGAGGATCCAAATAAACATTACTCCAAGGAGGACATACGGATGGCCAATAGACATATGAAATGATGCTCAGTGTCACAACACATCAGAGAAATGAAAATTAAAAATCACAATGAAATATAACCTCACACCTGTCAGAATGGCTATGATCAATAAATCAACAAGCATCAAGTGTTGGTGAGGATGTGGAAAAAAGGAAACCCTCATGCACTGCTGGCACAACTGCAAATTGGTGCAACCACTATGGAAAACAGTAGGGCAATTCCTCAAAAAATAAAAAAATAGAACTACCTAAAGACCCAGGAATTCCAATTCTGGGTATTTATCTGAACAAGTCCAAAACAGTAATTCAAAAAGAATGTATGCACCCCTATGTTCATTGCACTGTTATTTACAATAACCAAGATATGGAAGTAAGCCAAATGGCCATCAATAGACACTTAGCTAAAAAAAAGGTGGTACATATATGCAATGCAACATTACTTGGCCATAAAAAAGAATGAAATCTTACCATTTGCAACAACATGGATAGCTTAGAGGGTATTATGCCTAGTGAAATAGTTAGGCAGAGAAAGACAAATACTGTATAATCTCTCTTATATTTGGAATCTAAAGAACAAAATAAACAAAAAAGCAAAGCAAAACAACACATAAACAGAGTCATAGATACAGAGAACAAACTGATGATGGCCAGATCGGATGGAGGTTGGTAAGCTGATTGAAAAAAGTGAAGGGATTAAGAAATACAAATTGGTAGTTACAAAATAGTCACGGGGATGTAAGGTACAGCATAGGGAATATAGTCAATTATATTGTAATAACTCTGTTTTGTGCCAGGTGGGTAGTAAACTAATAAAGGGGATTACTTTGTAAATCATATAACTGTCTTACCACAATGCTGTACACCTGAAACTAATATAAAATAATATTGAATGTCAACTGTAATTGAAAAATTAAAAAAAAAAGTGTGAACACAGATTTAGTAACAGACTAATTCTGGATCCATTTAAAATAAGATTGAAATAGCCACACTAACTTTAGGTCAATCATTTTCTTACAAGAGAACCAGTATTCTTATATAATAGAATTGTTATGAGATGAACTATGTCCCCCCAAAAAATGGATGTTGAAATCCTAATTTTCAGTTCCTCAGAATGTGACCTTATTTGAAAATCGGGTCATTGCAAATATAATTAATTAAGATGTGGTGCCACTGGAGTAAGGTGGACCCTTACTCTAACATGACTGGTGTCCTTATCAGAAGAGACAGAGGCTCACAGAAGGGGGATGGCCATGTAAAGGCAGACATTGGAGTTATGCTGCCATAAGCCCACTAAATGCCTAGGGCTACCAAAAGCTAGAAGATGCATGGAAACATTTCTCCCTAGAGGCTTTGGAGGGAGCATAGCCTTGCCAACACCTTGATTTCTTACTGCTAGCCTCAACAACTGTAAGATAATAAAATTTTATTTTTGGAAGCCACCCAGTTTGTGGTACTTTATTACAGTAGTAGCTAGGAAACTCAGATAGGGATAAAGAATATTGAAAAAATGAAAGATAAGTTATTTATAAATGACAAATATAATTTTAATTTAATTTTAAATAACAATTTTTATGTCTTTCATTTTTATTTTGACTAGGAGTTAGTAATCTCAAAGCCCTTTTATCCTTGACATTTCGAGATAGTGATAGCAGAATTACATCTGCAGAGTGTTATTGCTTAGTATGGTTTAACTGAATTTATCTCATGCTTTTATAGACTGCTTTCCCCTTATGAATTTATTCATTTTCAACACTTTGAGATAGCCACAGATTTCCCAGCCATTTTAAAGATTATTGCCTGTGTTCAGTTGTATTGCATAACTTCTATTTCCATATGTTCTTTGCTTTTATTCTTAGAATTACATAAAAGTGAACACAAACAATTTAAAGAAATTTCCCTGTCAAGAAACCTTTACTTAAATTGTATTTGCCTTATTTTTGGAGGTTTGCATTTATATATACATAAATATTTAACATAAATATATGTTTGGGTATAACTTGATCAGTCATATATCCATTTAACATTAAATTGAACCAATGTTCTTTTATTAAAAACTTAAAACTGTGTCATATATATCTCCCTTTATATTTATCTTTGAAGTAACCTTTGGATTAAAATTTATACATATGCCCAAATAAAAAAAATTGCATATGTAGAATCAAGAGAGTATGGCTTGCCTTTTGCAGAAATGCTGTGGTCTGTACTTACCGTGGTTCCTACTTTCTCCTGAAAAAAAGGAAAGTAGAGAGGAAGAAAAGAAGAGAAAGAAGGAAGACAGGGGTGGGGGGAGAAGGAGAAAAACAGAAAAACAGGTGATCCTTTAAAATCCACAGCAAAGAGTCTTATTTCTTGAAATTCCTAAGGTTCAATCATTGTTTTTGTTTAATTTTCGTGTGTGTGTGTGTGTGTGTGTGTGTGTGTGTGTGTTCTTTTTGAGAACATAAAGAACCACTGTGTCTTTTACTTTCTCAAATGGATTTTTCTTATTTCCCTTGCATCGCAAATCTTCTCCAAATGATGTGTAAACACTCCAAAAACTGCTACGTGCAATGACGCACAAAACTTCCCCAACGCAGAGTGGGGGCACCATCAATCTTTATCAGCACATCTAATTTTCCCCAATAACATGACAGCACTGTTGATATTTTCCACAAAACTATGATTTTCTCTATTCGGTTCAAGAATCTGGTTTTCCACTTGTACCCCATATTTCTCACTGGCAAGTGTGGGAACACCTCACATCTGCCACATTCACTGGATTCCCCCAGAGGAAAAGAATAGCATACACCCAGGATTTTCTCTGGAGCGTGCAGAACACCATGCCCTGTATTTCTATGGGTTTGTGTGATAGCCCCCACCTTATCTCCTGGCACCTCAAAATTAATCTCTACTTGGAGCGGGGATACCATGACTGTTCCTCACCCCAACTTCCGCATGGGCATTTGGAAATACTTTAAAATCTGCAACAAATATGAAATTTCGCAGCATTATCTTTTATTTACCTCAGTCAGGGTTAAAACACGTGGATCTTTCCAGCGCCTGGTTTCCCCCAGTGGTCAATGTAGCAATATTGCTCTGTCTACCGCCCAGTTAAATTTAGCAGACAGAGCCAGGGGACCACGTGTCTCCCGTAGACACCAAAATTTCCCTCGGCAGCCAGAGGACATTCTGCATCTCTTTTAAAGTCAAAATTTAGCCACAGACAATGCTGGAAGATCCCTTACCTCTCTCCCCATGTTCCATAACCCCAATCTCTTTAAAAAGAGCCAAGACTGTATGCTCCAGACCTAAAAGGCAGCCAAGAGCTCTGAAAACATTTCCGTCTCTCCATTTTGCTGGATCCCAAAATCTCCTCTTCAGCTGACCCCTGAGAGCCACTAGTAGACCCTCACAGCACCCAGTTCCTCCAAGGACTCAGCGAGTCCCCCAACCGACGAGGCAAGATTCTAGGTCTGTCAAGGAGAGAGAGAGAAAGAGAGAGAGACAGACAGAAAGAGAGACAGAGAAACAAGAGAGAAGTAAAAGCACATCGGCTGGCCCTCAGCAGCTGCACACATCTGCAAAGTGAAATCATTTATATTAGGAGTATCTGGGTCAAAAAAAATTCCAATTCCATACCCTTAAATGCAGACTTTTGGACAAGCACAGCGAGCTCCACGCATTTACAGCACAATAGCCTTGAAGCATGCGCCGTAATGTAGCCCTCCCCTAGCGTCTCTAGGCCAGGGATCTCAATCTAGCCAATGCACCAGCAGCAGCAGCAAGCCTTCTTTCTCCCGTCCGCCCCCTCCCCTCACCTGTCCAGAGGCTCGCAGTGCCAACACTGACCTAGGAACCCACAGTCCCTGCCCCGCAGAGTATCAGCGCTTTGTGGGGAGAGCCCCTCACTTCCAAGGAGTCGCGGTTCCGCCCTGGATCCTCCTGCTGCCTCTGCAGCTCGGCTTTCTCTACCCTTCGAAATTCTTCCACAGTCGCCTTCTTGCCCCAAAGCTACAAAGGTTGCACATGGGGTTCCCGGAATTACCCCAAAGACAGCCAATCAGGGCCCGGGCGAGAGAGCACAGTTTGCTGTGCAGTCTGGCTTGGCGCGACAGGTCAGAGCCTCCTGGTAACCAAATTATAGTATTCCACAGGGAGGGAGGGAGAGGGCAGTGCTGCAGTCCCTTGGTACAGAAAGAAGGGGACAGTTCTGGGCTCTGTCTCCCCTTCTCCCTTGCCACCCACGCGATACCATTTGTAACGACTTTGAGCTGTCACTCAATTTTCCAATCCAGTCTTTTTCAAAGTTCAACTTACAACCAAGTCAAAGTTTCTGCGTCCTCTCCCACCACTCGCCACACACCTACCAGCTCTCTGAGGCACAGTCCCAGCCTACCGAAACACAGATGTAAAGCGGTTGTCTTGGTTGCCCAGAAGGACACCTCTAGCACTTAATCTCTTGGCGATTAAAACCTAAAGGAAAATTCAACTAGTGGCTGTGATAAGAAAAAACAAGACGATGAGAAGGATGTGTGCATGGAAAGACTTTTTCATGGTGAAGAAAGTTATTTTACATGCATTAGCTTGCTTTCTTTTCCCTTTCTTCTCTCCTTTTCCTTCTGTCTCCCCTTCCATTTCCCCGCTCCTTAATTCTTCCTTCCTTCCTTCCTTTCTTCCTTCCTTCCTTCCTTTCTTCCTTCCTTCCTTCCTTCCTCCTTTCATCTTTGAGCCCTACAACACCAGCATGAATTTTTGTTTTCAGATGGGCAGTTACTTTCTCTTACAGGTGGGAAAAGAGAGGCAAAACACTCGTTCGAGATGAAAATATTAGTGACACTGTGATGACGTGCTACTA